>NQII01002337.1:298515-317435 GCA_002778355.1 Clitarchus hookeri
GCCATGTTCTCCCTAAGTGTGGCGTCAATGTGCATTGACTCATAGTTCGCTGGATGCCCTGTAGCCTGCTTCACCCACATACCGCACCAGCATAAACAACAAAATGCTCAGCAGGTTCCTGTTGTAACAGCCACTGGGGAGGCAGCATGGTATGTGGATAGTGTAGTTCACCCCTATCATTAGAGAAGCAAATAGTAGGTTTACATTATAAAAAGGAGACAGAATGCACAAATACTCGCAGGGCAGTACTCGTAAATACACACACGAACAAAAGTCGGACGAACACGTTTTCCACCCGGATGCACGGTCACACAACGTTTCGCTGGCTAGACCAGCTTCATTAGGCGGCGAGTGGTTGCACACTGCAGTCTGGTGAGCGGTGGTTGGCAAACAGTGAACCTAGCAGCCAGGTGTGAATTGTGAATACTGAGTGTAGGATTCAAATATTTAAGCAGACTACCTTAAAAGAGAATGATGCATTTGAAAGCCAGAGTAACCTGAGTGTAGGTAGATAGGATGTTCAGAATGTGTGCTGAAAGGGTGTGAGCGAGAAATGTGCATGTTGCAGCTGAGAAGATAACGGAGAACCTGAAGGACATGGCGAAGAAAGTTCCTCCAGGGGCTATAGCTCCAGTGTCTGCAGTGAGGAAGGCGATGGGGGTGCAGCCACCATCGGAGCCAACATCGCCAGCGACTGCGCTGGTTGAGGGCAGCAGTGGGGAAGAGAACCCTACATCAGTGGCATCTGAGACGGTGGTGGAAGAAGTGGACGTGGAGGGAACGTCCTCCCAGGCCGAAGAGGAGAGGGAGGCAGGGCCAGAAGTGCCAGATCTGGAGTCAGAGCTGCGAGAGTTCCTGGAGAGTGAGCCGGCCCTCAGCAATTCCCCGCTGCAGGGTGACCGTACCATCGAAGAGATTCTCTCGGAGTCGTAGTGCCCCGTCTTGAGTTTGCTCACTCTCTTCTTGTTTCCATCTTTCAACCTCTTTGTATATGGGATTGTGAAATTTTGCATCTTGATGAGTACCTGCAAGTGTTTAAAAACCAGGTGCAGTGGTTTTTTTCCCTCCAAAATAAAGTACAGCAGAGGAAGCTGGCAGTCTCACACGGCTAAGTTTGATTGAGCAGGCGTCAAACCTCTTCTCTGGTGTTGGCACCACTGCTCGTAGAACAGCTGGGATTCAACAGTGATGTCGGTGGAGATGATGGAAGTCTTATGTAAGAGGCAGCTTACTGCCTACCGGCTGGCAGCTGCAAAATTTTAGTAGGGAATCCCATGTTAAGGAAATTTTGCCTCAGTGCGTTAATTTTAAAGATAGACGTTTCAAACAAAATTTATTTTTCTCAATTTTTTTAGGAGAATATCCCTATGGGCATATATTTTCAAAATAGATAGGTAGGATGTTTTTTTTTTCGTGCATAAATTTACAAAATTCCTTGCAAACAGGCTATACGCGTTATGGAAACATCTCCACTGTAGGAAACTTCTCATAAAAAAATTAGTGAATAATAATTTCCTATTTAAATTTTGCTGCTGTCAGCCGGTAGGCAGTGCCATTAACAGCTGGCTACAGTGATGTTTGGCATTGGCAACTGCACACCTCCCATATGTACTGCTTGGTTTTGCCCTTGGGAGGCCAGCCCTCCTATCCTGTCTTGATTCCCTATCTGCTCCCCAATGAGAGTGAAGTCAAACGGAATTGACAGGAGGCTAACATACCAAAGAAGAGGGAGTACAGTCAACTCTTGATTCTAAGACCCCTGGAATAGCAACCCCCTCGAATTTTTTTTTTTTTTTTTTTTTTTTTTTTTTGAGAGCCATGAAACAGAATTTAATTGAAAAATCCTTTTCAAGACCACTTTGAAATAACTCTTCTCACTGGAACCATGAAAGGTCTTAGAATCAAGAGTTTACTATATTACATTCCTGGTAGGCGGTAAGAGTTAGGCAGTATTTCCGATATTGGCTCTGGCTAGAGGTGTGTGTACCATATTTCAGAAAGCGTTAAAATGAAAACCCATTATATACTATCAAAAGAATGCTGTGTTTCACCACATAATGGTTGCACATTCTATTTTAAAAATTACCTTAAGTTGGATGGAGGGGGGTGACTATGTGAATCATAGGTTAGATATAGTATGTGACAAAAATATATTAGTAGTGCTAATTTTCGATGTAACTAACATGTTCCTGGTCTGTACTTGACGTCCATTCTCTGTGAACTGTGCAGACTTTCCGTACATTGTTTATGCAGACATCTAGTACCAGTTAATCTACTGTCTATCAACAAAATCCGCATCCATTATGCTCTCCTCACCTTAGGTTCTCTTCAGGTATGCTTGGCTGTTGCTTGCAGTGTTATTGCTTCCTTCTCTCACACACCACCTTGCCCAGCAACTAGTGCAGCATTTTCTTCGTCCCCTTTCACATCTGGCGAGAGGGGAAGTTGTTGCTTAGCAACCTGTAATGCATTCCTGCATCCTCCCTGTCTTGGCTGATGGGTGGGAGGTATATAACCTAACCTACATGCGGGGTAAAGAATTTTACACTCTTTGTAAGCGGAGGCAAAAACATATTGATCATCGTTGGTTACCGTCAACTGCAACTTTTCTCTGCCAGAACCGCTTTGTGTGCCCTCCACGCTTTGTGAAAGGAAAATTGGCGGAATAACCCTCCCCACAAATTTTTTTGTGGAAACCACTTAGAGTATAGCGCATTCCCAAAAAGACAGCCATTTTTTTTTAAGTAACAATTATGATGCAACCATTATGCAATGAAATACATGATTATAGAGTTTTATTTATGGAATCCTTTGGCAGAACTATGGTTATGCACACAATTTTTATTTACAATATTCATTATGCAAAAGAGAAAAAATGTGCCTAATTTGTGGATTTGGCAAAGTGTGTCAGTGCTGTGCTGTAATGTTGTGTGAACAGAATTCTGAATAAGTAATTTGAATTCTTATCTCCAAACTTAATTCAGTTGCATTTTGTGTTTCAGTAGAATACTTGTGAAAATTAAATGCACTCCATATCAGGAAATAATAGTGGCCAGCAAGATGGCAACAGAGTTAGCATAACATAAGCTCATTTTACCTGTGACATGGTGTTACTGTTGAAAAGTAAATGTTTACTTTCAATTATCTGCGAAAGTAGATAAAAATCTACAAACGTGGATTGTTATAAAACAAAGCATTATCAGTATTTGTGTAGCACCAGTAATACATGTTTTTTTTGTACATGTAAATCATATGCAAAAATGCAAGCATAATTTTTTATTAAAATTCACATTACCGTTTTTTCCTCAGAAACAAATTTTAAAAGTAGAGGCGAGGAGATTAATGCTTTGAATAAAAATATTGGACTGAAAATAGTTTGATAGTTTGGTTTGTTAGTACACAGACTGCTTTTCCCTCCTACCGACAAGTGCATCGCTATGGCAGGGACAGTGTCAGCCGTGTCATGTTCATAGAAACGCAGCAGATATTTGTCATGGGAGGTGGTGTGGAAGTGTGGTCCGCAAGCACGTGGCTGGCCCGGTGGACGAGCAGTCCACATTAACAGTAATGTTTAAGTTATTCTTGTTTTCCATAAACTGAAGTTGACTGCCATGAGATAATCAACCTTTTGTGTTTAAATATCTTGTCTGTTTGTGTCGAGTTTGGACTGTATCAGCTAAGCGACATCTTCCACTCGTGTTATCCGATACCCTGGCCCGCATGTTGCTGGGAGGCAAAACAACCTAAACCACGAATACAGGATGCTCGGAAATTTCCTTTACAAACTCCTAGGACTTGTAAAGGGGACTGAGTAGACAATTATTTGAATAGGAACCCATGTCCGGAAATGTACTGTTTCAGATCAGGTGCTCCACGTATCCACTTTTGCGTACGTAATTTAAGTAGGTGTGACTCAGTACTTTACATTTCTAACACACACACACACATCAATTAGGTAACAATGCCAAGGGAACAATAAAGAACCGTATTCATTTATCACAATAACACTTCCGTCTACAGTTAAACGCAACAATCTGTTTCTGTCTTCTGCAAAGGATGTGTATCGTATGGTACTGATCTACTACAACAGCGGCTCAATGTGACGACCAACGTCGTTGCACACATTGTACCTACAAATCATGTTCCGGTACACTCGCTCCATCACACCTGTTGTGCAGAACCATAACTCGTGCCAGCAGATCTTCCTCTGATTACAGCGAGTCTCGTACACCATACTCTTGATACAATACAGCCTCTTCCAATTTGGGAGTGCGGAGTGTCTTTGGAGAACCACCGCCATTCCTGTTGGCGGTGAAGGTGCCTCGTTCTCGGAGCCGTTGCGTAATTGTGGCAAAAAGGGTATGCGATGGCGCCGCACATTGTGGTTAACGCTCTTGATACAGCCGACGAGCTGCTCTTCCATTACCTTCAGCTGCGCTATACACAAGAATCATGTCTGTGTATTCTGGAAACGTGTACTAAACCATGTTTATCGGAGATGCAAAGGCAAGTGAATGGGGCTCTAGGCAAGATACAGATAGCATAGACAAAGCAGTTTGAGAAGTGCACACAGCCAATGGATATTTATGTAATTTTTATGTGTTCATCGTTACATTTTGATCCCCGAGTCACACTTCTGCTGAGGGAAAGAGCAATGTCTCGGATTTGCCTGTGTTGGAGGGAGAGGGAGAGGGAGGAAGAGGAGAGGAGGGGGAGGAGAGAGGGAGACAGGGGAAGGGGAGAAGGCAAAAATGATAGTGGAGGAGGAGGTGAGGTAAAAGGGGTGTGTGAAAAAGAGGGGGGGAGACACATGGGTTCCTATTCAAAAGATTGTCTACTTGGTCCCCTCTACAAGTCCTAGGAGTTTATAAGGGGAATTTCCGAGCATCTGTATTTCCAAAATGCAAAATATTTCAAAAATTGAATAAATATGGTATAGCTTGTGCCATCTTTTATTTTGTAACATTCTGTATATATATATATATATAACTTTTGCAACACTGTTTCCACTGAAACATAAGTTTTTAGGGGAAAAAAATAGTTTATTCCTATGAGGGTATTCCAAATGTGGGGTGCACATCTTGCATGGGGGCAGATGGTGCATGGTAAATACAGCATTTACCCACAAAAAGGGGCGGATCTCAATTATAGGCAGACACTAATATTTGCAGACTTAAAAAAAACTACATACTTGTTGCCTCCATTTCTTTTCTCATTTTCACTCTCCGCCATTGCTGAACGTTCTTTTCAGAAATGCCGAACGCACATGAAGACGCACTGTTGTTTAAGTCATCAACAAATTTAATAATTCAAAGCTTATAGTTTGCATTATACAAATTTAGTTCACTTTTCGGTGGCGAAGCACTATATGTGCCATGTTTTTCTACGCGATTGGTCATTACAGATCAAGAAAAATTTAACCTAAACAAAGCTAAAGCACAGACAAGTTACGGGGAGCCATAGGTGTATGCAATAAAGTGAGGATGGTATAAAATGCATTCTGTGGAAAAGCAGTATCAATTAGTTGCTACAGCGCTGCTTACACTTTGCGCACGTAAATACATGTTTCTTAGTTGCGAACCGGAAACTTTTTGACACAAAATTAACACGTACTACCGTAACAAAATATTACGATTGGCAACTTTTCACCAAAAACGTGTTTCAAAACAAATATTTCTTGTTGGACTGGGGAATATGCCTAGGTAATTTTTCCGCTCACTTAACATGTTGACAACACTGCGTTTACAATAGCATTATTCAAGTTTGCTGTTTTAAGGTTAGTGGTTGTGTACATAATTAATGTATCGTATTTATACTCGCTTATATTGCAGTACTTTTTGTGTGCCATGAGTGAACTCTGAATATATGCAAAATGAAGAAACTTTAGCTTCTTGGTATAACTTTTTCTTGATACTCAGTTTGAGGCTGAGATAGCATTTTGAGGTTTGAACTTGGGAAAAGTACCCTGCCCTCTTTTCAGGTTCCTGTGTACTGTGCAGCATATATTTCACCAGAGGTCCAGTGTAAACTGAGAGCTACACACATTTCTGATAATGTATGTATTTCAACAATTACTTAATTGCTGTTAACCTGAATGCAGGGCTTCCAGAGGTGGTGGCTCACTTAAGAAATAATTGCTGTAGCACATCATCTCGTCACATCATCTATACCAGGTTTTTGTCATGCTTGGCCTGGGGCTTGTAAAATGACAGCACCACTTTGCAGGAAAATGCTAGAAACACATTAAAATTGTTTTTAAGGAATATCTCTCGTGCAAGAGTTATTTTTAAAAAAAATGTCTCGAGGAAACTGCCACATGTTTTAAGATGTGCTTAAGATTATAGTTATACCTGTTATATATGTGATGTGTAATAAAAATGTTGTGCTGTAAATTCTACAAAATTGCTTTATATTTCACCTTTAAACATTATTCGTTTCCTAAAAAAAAGAAAACAATTTATATTTGTAAAAAATAAATGTAATAAAGTTTTACATAATTTTTATAAATGTATGCTTGTTTTTATCTGTGGCCATTTTAGATAATTACAGAAATATTAAAACATTTGTATACCAAACAGTATGTTGTCTGTTTTGTGCGATGTGTATAGTAACATTTTCTAGCAGTCTTACGGAATCTGAATATTTAATTTATTGTTTTACAAATGTTAATTATATAACACAATTGTAATTGACAAAAGTTAATTAAAGAAGTTTTATAAAAGTATATGGTAGTTATTATTAATAATATTTCATTAGGTCTGTTGTGAGGATTTTAAAGTGTAACTACGTACTTCTATAAAAATAATATTCTGGGAAGAAGGAATGTTCTTGTAAGTTGCACGTACAATTTTTTTTTTTGCTAGGAAAAAAGGTACATTAAGATCTTGCATGTATTGTAATTTTTTGGGTATACTGTATTTACTCAAATAAGTGCCACAGTGTCTACCAAACTCTTAGAACAAAAATCTCTGACTTTTTTGGTGTCCATTTTAAAATTTTGAGGTTCTCGTTTTTATAACTTTTAAAAGAGCAAAGTCCACTTAAAGTTGCTTCTCTAGGGAATATCAGCTGTATGAGCTCGTGATGGGAGGCAAGTGCTCTAGTCATTGCATCACTGCTTTCATTGGAGGCCTCAACTGATGTGTCCAAATCTTTATAATTTCACAGTAGGCCTTCTTGCCCGAGTAATTTCTCCTACAACCCTACGGTTTTTTATCTGTGCACTTTTTATCTGTGCACAAGTAAAAAAACCTCATGTACGCAAACACATGTATGTATAAGATTTTTTGCAAACTTTGATGGATGACAGCCTGAAGGACGGGTGTACCTGCATCAGCACTGTCTTTGGTTGTGTTAGGTCTGGCGCACAGACTCGGGGGAGGGGGCGTCTGTGTAATTTGGCCTTAATTATGTGCTTGGATAGGGCCTGATGGGTAGGCCATCTGCAAGGCACGTAGTTCGGCTGGGTGAGGTGAGGTCTACAGATGGCTGGGGTATGTCGGGCCACTGGATTACCTTGCACTTGCTGCACTCGTGGGCCGATGTCCTGAGTTCGGTCCACGCAAAGCCGTGTCCGGAATGAGGCTCTTGCTGGGTGCCGGCTCTGGATCGGCGGGCAGGCAACTGTCCCGATGGGATGAACCAAGAGGCCAAATAGATTGGCAGGGAGGACTGAGAGGGGAGGCCTCAACAGTCGGCGGGCAGCTTGAGCTCTTCCCGTGGGGTTTGATTACTCAGTGACTGGTCTTCGGCAAGGACAGCAGCTGTCCTGTCGCTCCACTTACTTTCCCTTATGCCGGTGAATTGCATATACGGGGAGGTACTACAGTTCACATCCGCACTAAGGTGGCAAGCAACGGTTCCCTAGTTATTGTGTAACCCAGAGGAGGTAAGTCACTCCTTCCGACAGGTGTATATGCGGTGAATGGAGTGGATTAACTGACAAGGGTGGTTTAGTCTCTTCGACGTGTCTCTTTCTAATAGGTGGCTCTACCGTAAGTGTGCACCAGGTACCCTTGTGTACCTGGTCCACAGTACCGATGGTCTGTTAATATGTTAAGTGGCTACCCTACTCACTGGGTTTTGTTTAAATCGGGGACTATTTAGTATTCTCTTCCTACGGGTGCATTCCAGTCTCCAGGGGGTTTATTCTAATTTATTAGTTTTGTTTCCTGTCTGCAATAATATTAGTCATTACTCAATTGTTTGGTTCCTATATATTATGTCAGGGACATGTAGTTATTAAAGACAGCTTATCTTAATTGTATATTTAAATATGACATCCCTTACTGAGTCTTAACATTTTCTTTGTCTGAATGTTGTATGCTTTTAATTATGTCTCTAATTGTTTTCAGTCATTTTTCCAGGTAATTTGTTTAAATATAATGTCCTGTAGTGATAATTAACAGGTAGTATATTTCATCTAAATGTAAACTGAAATACATATTTGTACGATATCTACTACAGTTTATTTTTCGATTTACTTACCTTTAAAATGTCTTTCAGAGCATCTATCGATGCCTTGCAAACTGCAGGGACAATTTGTGAGATACTGGGTTCAGAAAAACGAAACAAGTACATCAGAGAAACGTAGTTGTCACCACTAGCTAGAAATCTGAGGGTGAGCAACAATCGCACTTTTAGTGTTATTACCTCACGGAAGTTGGTATCACATTTTTTAATTATGGGCTTGATGTTTTTCAGCAAAAATTGTAAGTATTCCTGACTCATCCTCACAAAATTTCTGATGTGTGCTTTGTCGTCAGCGCACAACTTTTTCATATAATTCGCTCTGTCCCTGAAGTGGTGTCACAAATAATTCTCGCCTCCACCACCGGGGGCGTTTCCTCCTGCGACCATGCTCAATAACAATGTAAGCTGCTGCCGCAATAGTCTGTAAAGACATGGGTCCTGATCACTGTCAGCCAGGAAACTGTCGCTTTAGTGGAATAGCGTTTGTGGTTTGCTCCACGTCTTCACAAAAAGTTGTAACGACGCAAGTTATTAATTTTCGGGACACGTGTTTCATTTTCTTTCGTTTTGCTAAGCTTCATTATATTTTTATCGGGTTTCAAAATTAAAAGCCGTGGTGGTTCGTTTACCGTGATAGTTTGTTTATCGGGCGTATGTTTGCCGTTTTCAAAATTTTAGTTTTTGTTACGCGTCAACATTAGATTAGCTTTTTTCAGACTGCGTCAACAGTTTCGCCTGAGAAGTTTGCTTATCTTTTACTTGACGGCACAGTTAAGTGGGCTACGCAGTTTCGATAACGTGTGGAGAGCGTGCGTGGCCAGGCCCTTATCTGTGGAGAGGGGGGTGATAGGCAGCACAAGTACACGTGTGCCTGTCGCCATTCAAGTCAGTTGTCTGAAGTCAGTCGTCATCCAGTGCTCGCCTAGGCCGCGTCGGGCGTGGCGCTTTACCCCCACACCGGCAACTTTATTCTTCTCATTTATTTCTATGCCGGTGTGGGAGGTCGCTGCATTTGTTTTTTCTTCGGGCAACTTTTATGAGATAGTTAATCAACAACGACTGTGGCGCTGCTCTCTCGTTTATCTGTGAAACCTGCTCGTACTCGGCATACGTGAACACTATGTGAACTGTTGCATCTTGGTTAATAAATTAAAGTAAAGAACACATAAACCGGAACTTGACTATATTTAACATTTAATTGGCGTCCTTTTTTAAAGAGTCTCGTGTTACTCCCTCTTGAGTTAGCCGAGTGGCAACTTCCAGACGTCAATACCTTGACGTGCGGCATAACAAATATGGTGGCCTAACTGTGTGGCTGCAATATTATAAAGCCGGCTATAACTGTGCGCGTGCCACATTACAAGTGCACTCTACACACAGCAACACATGTAGCATACGGCATCTTTTTATATCGCTGACGTCAAGCCGCATGCTACACATTGCGACAACTGTCATGAGCCGCATGCTACATGTTGCCTCAGTGGAATCCCAGCTTCATTGTTCACTCTGTCGTCCCTTTCCTGGGTGAGGAGCCTTCCAGATCTCCAGCATGCGAAATTTCAACCACTGCCACCATGAGTCCAACCTCAATGGATTGGGCACACAAGAAAATCTCGGGTGGGTCCTTTTCAATTGCCTGTGTCAATAGTTATGTTTTCATGGCATTTCCACACCCTTGAATTTCTTCAATGGTGAATTTCAGGATTTGGATCCTGTGGCCCAATGGCCAAAGCACTAGATAGACCAGCATCCTGTGCAGTGGACGAGCCTAGGAACTATCTATTGGTCTGTTCAATAAGACAGATACCACTTCCCTGCCTGTGAGGAGGAAGGAGGAATGGGGAAGATCCTGACATAGCCAATTAGTATAAACCCAGGATGGTGGGTGTCGAAACGCCACTCAAGGAGCCTTGGGTAAACTTGGTGGAGGAAGGCTATGCAAGATTCAAGGTCCGTCGCTTCATCTACAGTTTCCTCGTGTCATGGACAGGTTGCCAAGCTTAGATAACTAAGACATGGTATCGCTCCAACATCTCAAGCATCTGGGTGCCGTCTCTGACCAGGAGAAACCCCTTGGAGAGTCCAATACACATATCATTTAAATAAGGTCAGATAGAAAGTCTTCATGTTCACTGCACTATGCTTGTCCTAAAGTGGATGCAAACGGAACCCAATAATAACTGTATAAGCAATAGGGGGTCTTCTAAAGACTGCAAATAACTTTTGAATACAACTGTAAGGAATTTTCACAATTAAATGCTATATTTTAATGATTCACTGGAGACAAAATTACAAAGAGAGTGTCCTAAAACGTGATCTGCAAAACTTGATCTATTAAGAAAATCATTTTGAAATTCATGATAGAGCAAGATGTTTTAAAAGATGTAACTTCTAGGGCAAAGCACTTTTTTTGGATGGAGGGATGCTAATATTTTATTTGCTTCTTTTCCTTCATTAAAAATGATAAGATTCACAGGTAATACAGTTTTATGCGCACTTTTTCATATTTGCCACCTGCTTTTTGATGGTGGACACGTGCAATATCTTACAGTCTATGTCTGCTGTAGGCTATATTAGTGAGAGTGAGAAGTCAATCAGCTTCAATGTGGTTTTGATTTGATTTCCATTTTTATAACTTTTCTTTGGAAAAATTGAGCTTAAAAAGGAAAAGTTAGTACAGAAATATAATTGTAGTAATATATGTAATTTTCACAATGTATTGAAATTAGTAATGAATAAGTATGGAGTTTATAGATTTTGACCAAGAACAGATGGCGCTTCAGAGTGAGGTGTCTCTTAGCATTTGTGTTAAATGGAAAACAAAGCAGTTTGAGAAGTGCACACAGCCAATGGATATTTATATAATTTTCATGTGCTCATCGTTACATTATGATCCCCGAGTCATATCAAAGTGTTTTAATACATGTCGGCCATGTCGCCTAACACGTACATTGCAGTCAAGTCCACCACGCATCATTATACCTGTCCTCTGTCATAGCTGCCAACTTACACACTATACAACTAGGCTGTCTTTACACTACTACCTATTCTGCTAACATAATCTAGCTACACTCAGTATATAACAGTAATCAAGGATGATAAAGAAAACATGTCTGAGTAAACTGAAATGCACACTTTTTATTTTAAATTTACATAGTGCACTGACTGCCACCTCAAGCATATTTAAAGCAATTTTTGGTGTCTATTATAAAACCAGTTCTGCCAGCATAGATACACAGGCATATTTGGGAACATGTAGATGACTCTTGATACACTGTCTCTATGTATTTAACTAGAGCAGTGGTTTTCATACATTTTATGCTTCACTAAAACCCTTGATATATGTCATTAATGTACTACTTGTACAGATTGATTTTAAAATGCTAGTAAAACTAAAAATGACAGACACTTTAACAAAGTTATAACATTTTAAACATTTTATTGTGCAGCAATGCCATCTCAGCAATTTCGTTACTAGACCTTGTGACTTTTTTTAGCTCCTCTATGCTGAGAACCACTGAACCAGAGTATACAGTGATGAATATGATTCTAATGTTGTCATTGCTGTGCTTAAGGATTTGAAAATTGACTGAGTCATTGATGATTAAATGGTAAAGCTCAATATCTTTTCATGACTTTTGAGTGTATTATCACCATAGGAAGATTTCAGTGGACATGGGTTGCTTTGTTTTGCTTGGATCTCCATATGAACTTTTAAAATTTTCAGCAATAATTTTGTAATGTTCTTCATAAAAGACAACAGCACATATTTCATTCATTGGCTTTTTAGCGGAGTGGCTGTTCTGGCAGCTACCGACTTGTTCTGGCAGTTACTGACTAAAATATAAAATTATACAGACACATACATATTCTAAGGGCGAGGACGACTTGAGCGCTGTACAAAACATCCTTTAAAAGAGTTTAGGCGAACGTCAATTTCTCCTTCTTCCAACTGGAATAAAAAACACAAAGTTTCAAAAAAGATGATGTGCAACAACACTGTACAATGATTACAGAATATTACTACATAACACCAATTTACAAGTGTCCAGAAAAGATAGTTTTAATTAAAATGCTAGATAGTTTGTTTTAATGGACATGCAAACGTAGGTATATATTCTTTGATGCTGCCAAACAACAAGGGTACTCTAACATACAAATATTATGCTAACATGAATAGTAAAAATGCACGTGTTAATCTTAGTATACTTCAAATGCTATAATCTTTCAGTGGTAATTATGATATTAACATGAATAAAACTGTAAAAATAAGAAAATGTATTAGTTAGTAAGACAATAGAAAATTTGTGCAAATTCTACAGGGCTACTAAAAAGGGATTCCATTACATTTTATTGTGTTAAAATAGTTGGTAATTTAAAGCAAAATTACTCAAATAATGTGAATAGTGATGGACTTAGATCTAACTTAAACAACATTTCTGAACATACAGCACTTACTTATTTTTTAAATTTAAACATACATGCATTCTGTGCATATATTTTGATACAAATCATGCTTAAGTGCTTAATAATAAACACACGATTCATGTTTTAATATTTTATTTCCACCAAAAAAATGTTTAGTTTCATTTGATCTATTATATTTGCCTACTGTTTATAAATGTCTTGCTCAACGCTGTCTCTCGGCTAACACTGCGGTGACTTACTATAGCGTAAGTGGTGCAGGGTGAACTGGACCACTCATTGAGGATGGCATCATTCACCAAAACTGTTAACAGACTTTTTTTTATTTATGATTTAACTTTTGGTATTTTACATGTAGATAATACTTTTAGTAACATAAACTATTATTAATTTCAAGTTTAAATAACATACAAGTTTGGCTGTAAACCATGCCACTACGTAACTCAAAAATATGGCCAGCTCATTAATTTTCTTTATGTCTAGTTCAGTTGATTGATAACCTCTTTCCTATGATTTGCTTTGAAGAAAAATTAAAATCAGAAGATAATCCTGTTCTGCAAAAAAAATCTTAATTCTATTTATTCCAGTGCAGATGATGGCGTGCTAATGTTCCAATACGACACACTGGTAAGTTATATGTGAGGTACTTAATACACTGTATGTACAATATTTAAACCTCTCTTTCCCAAATCATCCCATAGCTCAGTTGAGTGGATGCATCCCTTCCAACACAAGAGTGCTCCCATCCCCTTAAAGTTTTCTGAGTTCAACTTAAAGCATGTGAAGCATGACATCAGCGCTGAAAATGGAAATGAGACAGTTGACTGTTGTGTCTCCTAGAAGATGGAAACAAGATGACTGCTTGGTGCCACAACTAACCCCTAAACTATAAATTTGTTGCTGCAATGTCCCTTGCCTTCAACGCCGTGGTATTTAGTTTTTTTTTTTTTGGTAACATTTTGATGCCCACTCATGATGTGCCCTTCTTTCTTCAATGCTGAATTTTCAAAATTTCATTTAACATAGCCTTGTGTCATAAACAGGCCTAACCAAAAAAAAAAAAATTAGACCAGTAACACTGATCATTTTGGGGTACCCCAGAAAGTATTGTGGTGGTGTAATGTTGAGACCACGCATCTCCCACCAAGGTAAATTGGGTTCAATTCCCAACAGGGTCCAACATGGATTTTCACAAGTGGGAAAAGTTGCAGACATTGACTATAGCAGGGAGCTTTACCCAGGGTATTCCCATTTCCTCAACACTGCATTCCATTGTTGCTCCACTTCCACTTCACTACAGCCCCAGTGGTATTGGCACTGAAGATCTCAATTGTATAATGCTGCCAAAATTCATCACAATTTCGCCAAAGAGGAACACAGCTACAAGACAAAAACTATAAATTACGAAACTAATACTGAACGTGTTTGATTACATTTGTCCAACGACAGTGTGTGCTACTTCAACATTTTGTTAGGTCTGGGGCTTCTCTTAGCTTTGAATACGCATGTAATTCACATCCCTCCCTCCCATTTACTTCCTTCGACAGACTTGATAGTTATTTTAAAGTTTTTGTTGTACGTGCACATGGAATAATCTCACGAGTGGTGCTGGAAATCTAGCAATATATTCGTACAACTTAATAAAGTTGTTTTGTAGGTTGTTCCTGCTACTTCTTGGAACATACGTCATTGTCACAGTCAAATGTTTCGAAATGGTAGGTGCACACTGGTATAAGCCAAAATTTGCACAAAGTTTTTGAAAAAACTGAATACATAAAAATAGTAATGCATTAATTTAAAGCATGTATGTGGTACAGCTTACAAGAAATGCTGTGGTCTCATTTAGATGGCAAACTTTGAAATGGCAATTATTTGTGCACGTACAGTACCTAATTAAAAGTGTGTATGACTTGTCATCTAAACTCGTCCTTCGATTGGCATAAGCACGTTATGGATCACGCGCGCATGAGGCGTGGGGCCACGTAGTCATGTGATGGGGTGTGTCGAGCGCACCAAAGGTGGGCTATAGCCGTAGATGATAAGGGTTCTTATTAGGTTAAGGTTTTTATGCAAGTGTTTTACTGTGCACATCCTGTAAACTAGTATCTAACGTTGACGTATCTGTTGACATGCACTCCTGTGCACGTCTTGTGAGTAGCAGCAGCCAAGACCACCAGCAAAGGGTTTTGTTAGCATGTGAGATCTTTGTGTGTTATTTGCTGTGCATTCCTGTGCACATTCTGTAAACTAGTAAGTAAGTATTGATTCATTAATTTTGCCATGCACAGGTGTGCATGTTCTTGTATTCATCATGGTTACCCTCATTGTACATATCCATTCACCCGTGGCCTGACGGGGCCTGCACTTTCGGTGGCCATTCAACAGTCTCTCATTGGAACTTAAGCTGCACAGATGCGTGCCGCTTGGTCTGCAGGGGCCTCATCTTTGCAATCACCGATCTGTAGTTCTCCTTGTTATTTATTAAATTATACTGTTTTTACTTTGCCCCTAAAGCCAGCCTGGGCCCTTCCGTTGATTCGGAGGGCACTTAACTAATTATTTTCACATATGGGCTTCTTGTTGTTAACGTAAGTTTGTGTATTTTCATGCTGGTTCAGGTGAGGTTTCGTGAAAAATTTTTATGCCGCAGTGTCAAATAATGTATTGGTTCTTTTCCTTTTAAGTTTGTGTAGTGCCCTGCACAAATATATATTGTTTTATTTTACAATAAACGCAGAATGGCTTTGGACGTAACGTACACATGGTCATGATCATTCCTAAAGTGTGACGCACGACTGCTTTAAGGGTAGGAGCGCGTAGGTGCCTTACTAGGCGTTTTTAAATTGTGTTAGATCAGTCACACAGGCTCAGGAGTGCAGACCTTACTGAGGCGGGTTCTACAGTGTCTGGCACTTGGCCATGATGGCGGTGCCTTTGAACAGTCGAGCGGGTAGGCTGCCGGGTCGGCACAAAGTCTAGCAGATGCGTGACGTTGACTTACCTCTCACTGCTGTGTTGGACACTCCTCGACGTAGGTATGGCGTGGGGTCACCCAACCCAGCGGGCTGACGGCGACAGTGTCTGCTGGTGAGGGGCTGGCGGGCGTCCAGNTTTTATTTCCACCAAAAAAATGTTTAGTTTCATTTGATCTATTATATTTGCCTACTGTTTATAAATGTCTTGCTCAACGCTGTCTCTCGGCTAACACTGCGGTGACTTACTATAGCGTAAGTGGTGCAGGGTGAACTGGACCACTCATTGAGGATGGCATCATTCACCAAAACTGTTAACAGACTTTTTTTTATTTATGATTTAACTCTTGGTATTTTACATGTAGATAATACTTTTAGTAACATAAACTATTATTAATTTCAAGTTTTAATAACATACAAGTTTGGCTGTAAACCATGTCAGTACGTAACTCAAAAATATGGCCAGCTCATTAATTTAATTTATGTCTAGTTCACTTGATTGATAACCTCTTTCCTATGATTTGCTTTGAAGAAAAATGAAAATCAGAAGATAATCCTGTTCTGCAAAAAAAACTTAATTCTATTTATTCCAGTGCAGATGATGGCGTGCTAATGTTCCAATACGACACACTGGTAAGTTATATGTGAGGTACTTAATTACACTGTATGTACAATATTTAAACCTCTTTTTCCCAAATCGTCTCATATCTCAGTTGAGTGGATGCATCCCTTCCAACACAAGAGTGCTCCCATCCTTAAAGTTTTCTGAGTTATATTAGAATAAATACACTGATAGAGATGAGGGTCCTGTCCACAAATATTTGTATTTCAACTTAAAGCATGTGAAGCATGACGACAGCGCTGAAAATGGAAATGAGACAGTTGACTGTTGTGTCTCCTAGAAGATGGAAACAAGATGACTGCTTGGCGCCACAACTAACCCCTAAACTATAAATTTGTTGCTGCCATGTCCCTTGCCTTCAACAGCCTGTTATTTAGTATTATTTTTGGTAACATTTTGATGCCCACTCATGATGTGCCCTTCTTTCTTCAATGCTGAATTTTCAAAATTTCATTTAACATAGCCTTGTGTCATAAACAGGCCTAACCAAAAAAAAAAAAATTAGACCAGTAACATTGATCATTTTGGGGTACCCCAGAAAGTATTGTGGTGGTGTAATGTTGAGACCACGCATCTCCCACCAAGGTAAATTGGGTTCAATTCCCAACAGGGTCCAACATGGATTTTCACAAGTGGGAAAAGTTGCAGACATTGACTATAGCAGGGAGCTTTACCCAGGGTATTCCCATTTCCTCAACACTGCATTCCATTGTTGCTCCACTTCCACTTCACTACAGCCCTGAAGATCTCAATTGTTTAGTGCTGCCAAAATTCATCACACTTTCGCCAAAGAGGAACACAGCTACAAGACAAAAACTATAAATTACGAAACTAATACTGAACATGTTTGATTACATTTGTCCAACGACAGTGTGTGCTACTTCAACATTTTGTTAGGTCTGGGGCTTCTCTTAGCTTTGATTACGCATGTAATTCACATCCCTCCCTCCCATTTACTTCCTTCGACAGACTTGATAGTTATTTTAAAGTTTTTGTTGTACGTGCACATGGAATAATCTCACGAGTGGTGCTGGAAATCTAGCAATATATTCGTACAACTTAATAAAGTTGTTTTGTAGGTTGTTCCTGCTACTTCTTGGAACATACGTCATTGTCACAGTCAAATGTTTCGAAATGGTAGGTGCACACTGGTATAAGCCAAAATTTGCACAAAGTTTTTGAAAAAACTGAATACATAAAAATAGTAATGCATTAATTTAAAGCATGTATGTGGTACAGCTTACAAGAAATGCTGTGGTCTCATTCAGATGGCAAACTTTGAAATGGCAATTATTTGTGCACGTACAGTACCTAATTAAAAGTGTGTATGACTTGTCATCTAAACTCGTCCTTCGATTGGCATAAGCACGTTATGGGTCACGCGCGCATGAGGCGTGGGGCCACGTAGTCGTGTGATGGGGTGTGTCGAGCGCACCGAAGGTGGGCTATAGCTGTAGATGATAAGGGTTCTTATTAGGTTAAGGTTTTTATGCAAGTGTTTTACTGTGCACATCCTGTAAACTAGTATCTAACGTTGACGTATCTGTTGACACGCACTCCTGTGCACGTCTTGTGAGTAGCAGCAGCCAAGACCACCAGCAAAGGGTTTTGTTAGCATGTGAGATCTTTGTGTGTTATTTGCTGTGCATTCCTGTGCACATTCTGTAAACTAGTAAGTAAGTACTGATTCATTAATTTTGCCATGCACACATGTGCATGTTCTTGCATTCTCATGGTTACCCTCATGGTCCATATCCATTCACACATGGCCTGATGGGGCCTGCACTTCCGGCGCGAGCCAGTGTCCTTGTTTTCGGTGGCCATTCAGCAGTCTCTCATTGGAACTTAAGCTGCACAGATGCGTGCCGCTTGGCCTGCGAGGGCCTCATCTTTGCAATCACCGATCTGTAGTTCTCCCTGTTATTTATTAAATGATACTGTTTTTACTTTACCCCTAAAGCCAGCATTGGCCTTTCCGTTGATTCGGAGGACACGTAACTAATTATTTTCACATATGGTCTTCTTGTTGTTAAAGTAAGTTTGTGTATTTTCATGCTGGTTCAGGTGAGGTTTCGTGCAAATGTTTTATGCCGCAGTGTCAAATAATGTATTGGTTCTTTTCCCTTTAAGTTTGTGTAGTGCCCTGCACAAATATATGTTGTTTTATTTTGCAATAAATGCAGAATGGCTCTGGACATAGCGTATACATGGTCATGATCATTCCTTAAGTGTGACGCATGACTGCCTTAGGGGCAGGAGCGTGTAGGCGCCTTACTAGGCGTTTTTAAATAGTGTTAGATCAGTCATACAGGCTCAGGAGTGCAGACCTTACTGAGGCGAGTTCCGCGGAATCTGGCACTAGACCTTGATGGTGGTGCCCTTGAACAGTCGGGCGGGTAGGCCGCCGGCTCGGCACAAAGTCTAGCAGA
>NQII01002337.1:317878-363709 GCA_002778355.1 Clitarchus hookeri
CCTCAACAGTTGGCGGGCGGTGTGAGCTCGTTCCCAGGGGTTCAAGTAGCTGGGAAGCAGGGGCAGGTTGATTGAGCAGTGCTTGTTTATCGGCAAGGATAGCAGCTGCCTTCCTGTCACTCCACTTACTTCCCTTTCTGTGGGTGAACAGCATTTACCAGGGATGAGGTTCTACAGTTCACGTCTGCGCTGGGGCGGCAGGCAACAATATCCCTAGCTAGAGTGTAGCCCAGAAGGGGTAGATCCCTCCTCGTCAGACCTCGCACTCCTTCCGTAGGGTTTATACGTGGTGGATGGGTGGATGGAGTGGGTTAACTGACAAGGGTGATCTAGCCTCTTCGTCATGTGTCTTGTTAGTGGTCGTGGCTCTACCATATGTGCGCACCAGGTACCTTTGTGTGCCTGGTCCACAGTATGGGTGGCCATCTAATGGGTTGTGGTTTGATGATGTACTTTTATGATTTTGATATTTTGTTGATATTATCCTTAACGGGAATATAGGGGCGTAACAAGTTATTGATAAGAGTTATGTAATAAAAGAGGTAAATTTAACATTAAGGTTGTACAATATTATTTCAATATAAATATGGGGGGGAGCTATAAAAATATACTGAAATATTAAATGACATTATTTTATAAAGATTTAACCAGCCACATTCTGATTAAAGTCTAATTGGAGAGTCCCCACCTTGTTCATGATTCCGGAGGCTGATTAAGATAGCGCAAGTCGACGGCCGGACACACCCATCTTCAGTGGTCTTCTCATTCCAATGGCCTGATGACAAAAAGACCGCCCACGGACTACACTGTCTCATATTGGCTGCATTGTCCCCGTTTACTGGCTGGTGGAGGGGGTTTCTGTGGTTTGCGATTTCATAACTGTAAGTGTCTACTACTGGTGCTCTTACCTTTCCTGCTTTTGAGTTTTTTTTGTGTGATTTTGTATTTTTTATGTAACCCGTTTTGTACTTTTTTCTATGTTTGCAAAACGTAGTATGTAATTTTTTTTCTTTTTATATTTGTTTAGTGCCAGCCTGGTTTGGTACTTGTATCGGTTGGGCTGACACTATAAAAGAAACTGCATTAAATGCGTAAAATTATTATCATCATCAAAAAATTAACATCCCAGAGAAGACTGTACTCACTTGATCAAATTGGTAGATATCTTGGTAGCATGATGGAGAAATACATTCCCTCACACAACGTACTCGGGACAAACCAGTCATGTGAGAGCATGATGGGCTCTGTTCACATGCAGACTCAAATTCCCGAAATGCCATTTCCTGTAATGAATTCATATGTGTGTAGCAACATGAGCTAAACATGCACTTGAAAACAAAGAGCGTTAGCTGTAGCACTTCTAGACAAGCACTTGAGATCATAATGATTAATACACGAAACACTAGTTATACATGCACACCATTTTGGATTGTAGCCCCTTCTCTTTCTCCTTTCCACCAAATTCCTTCGCCACACATGCTCATTACATCCAATGTACAACTCCCAACTTTTCTTTACTTGCAGTTTGGACTCACACTATGTACATATTTATCAGCACATGTGCAGACAATGATTCTTATATACACTGATAAAATGATGCTTTCTTCAGAATCTCCCTGTTCAACCAAAGATAAATGACCAGGTATGCAGGATAACAAATTATGGATATGCCTCAATAGCCTAAGTTGCAGTTTTCAACGTGGACCAACATCTTAGAAACAATTCAACTGATTTAAGCCAAATGTTGTTTATTGAAATAGACAGAACATTAAACGCTTTGCATTCAGATGGGTATATCATTATTTGTCCACCATTCTGGAAGATATCACATGGAAAAAGTAAGTTTTCACATCATACGTGGGAAACTATAGTATACTTAACAGGTTCCCACCAAATTTGGATTGAAAGAAGGCCTAATTCTGANCACATCATACGTGGGAAACTATAGTATACTTAACAGGTTCCCACCAAATTTGGATTGAAAGAAGGCCTAATTCTGAAAACTTATCCTATTGAAATTGGTAAGGTAATTGTATTTTTAACTCTAGTAGATACATCTTCACATAACAGAGCAAAGATTTTTTCTTACAAACATAGCCAACATAGCAGCGTTTAATAACAATTCAGATTCTAAATTTTTTAAATAAAATTTTCATTATCAAAATTTGTTTTTACCATGAAAGCCTGAAAACATAAACTTAACTTTAGATAGGTAAGCACACCAAGCAAACAAATCATGTCTTTCACTGAACCTCGTTGGCCAACAGTTTAATGAAATGTTAATTAATTTGTTACATTTATAAATTTACAGTTCAGTAAGCAATGGAAAACTGTATGATCAAACACCACCACTCAAAAATTACATGCCTACCCAGAAATTTCTTTATGAATAACATCCAAACTAAAAGTTATGTATTTTAACTACACTGGCTGAACAGTGTAAAGTGCAATTATCACATGATTGCCCAAAACAAGTGCAACTGGAACATGGAAAACAACTGCACTCGGTGCGAGTGCAGCAAGTCTGGAACACACAGCATTTCGCCAGCGCTCCTTGTGTGCAGTTCATTGCAGCAAATGGAATTAGCAATTATATTGTTACGAAGCTAAAATTCTTCACCTTTTAAATTGCTTTTTTTATCTTCAGTTTAGGTTTTTCTTAATACATCTAGTTCTAAGTTTTTGTTCAGATGAAGGAGCATAGGTGAAATTTTGACAAGTTCTTCAGTTTGTATTGGATTCAGAATCCTTGGTTATTCTCATAAAGATTTATTGTTGATGAGTAATACAGTTCATGGTCGGCAGAGCTTTCTTTTGAGTTTGGAATCTGGATAATGTTTGGATCTGTGCACTGTGCAGGAGTCGCAAGCAAGAGGACAATTAGATGTTTGCACATTTCATTCTTTTTTATTATGTTTGGATTTGTGGCTGCCAGGCAGTGTATGCATTTACAGTCTTGTTTGCTCTTAATATCAGTAAGATTTTTCTGCAAAACGTAAAGTGGTTTTGCTGTGTTATTTCCATGCCACCCAGGAGGGGAGTTTTACCAGATAACAAGTGGATGTGCACTTTGAAGGCGGTACACGAGAAATGGAATGGGGAGTGTGCTGAAATTGCTAAGAAGTTTGGGTGTGCAAGGAGAATGAAGGTGGATAGCATGACTGTGCATGTGACGGGTGGCTGTTGCCAAGCAAGGCCTGTTGCCCCATGATTGGCCGAAGTCGAGGGCGAGGGGGCTAGTTGNGGGATGTGCAACTCCGGGAGTTTTTACTAAGGGGCCAAACAAGTTACATAAAAAGGGGGGGGGGCTGCAAGGTGAGGCCTCAACAGTTGGCGGGCGGTGTGAGCTCGTTCCCAGGGGTTCAAGTAGCTGGGAAGCAGGGGCAGGTTGATTGAGCAGTGCTTGTTTCTCGGCGAGGATAGCAGCTGCCTTCCTGTCGCTCCACTTACTTCCCCTTCTGTGGGTGAACTACATTTACCAGGGATGAGGTTCTACAGTTCACATCTGCGCTGGGGTGGCAGGCAACGATATCCGTAGCTAGAGTGTAGCCCAGAAGGGGTGAATCCCTCCTTGTCAGACTTGGCACTCCTTCCGGAGGGTTTATACGCGGTGGATGGAGTGGGATAACTGACAAGGGTGATCTAGCCTCTTCGTCGTGTGTCTTGTTAGTGGTCGTGGCTCTACCGTATGTGCACACCAGGTACCTTTGTGTGCCTGGTCCACAGTATGGGTGGCCATCTAATGGGTTGTGTTTTGATGATGTACTGTTATGATTTTGATATTTTATTGATATTATCCTTAATGGGGATATAGGGGTGTAACAAGTTGTTGATAAGAGTTATATAATGAACACTATATAAAAGAGGTAAATTTAACATTAAGGTTGTACAATATTATTTCAATATAAATATACTGAAATATTAAATGACATTATTTTATAAAGATTTAACCAGCCACTTTCTGATTAAAGCCTAATTGGAGAGTCCCCACCTTGTTCATGATTCCGGAGGCTGATTAAGATGGCGCAAGTCGACGGCCGGACACACCCATCTTCAGTGGTCTTCTCGTTCCAATGGCCCGACGACAAAAGACACCGCCCACGGACTACACTGTCCTATATTGGCTGCGTTGTCCCCGTTTACTGGCCGGCGGAAGGGGTTTCTGTGGTTTGCGATTTCATAACTAATTTCAACGATCACAGCCCGTGTCCTGGATAAATAAGTGAAGGTGAGATCAGGCTGCACGGCTACGGGCAACTCGTAACATCACTTCAAGTCCTTTTTAGGGGACAGGCTGCAGTCCTTTTCCATCTGTAAGTGTCTACTACTGGTGCTCTTACCTTTCCTGCTTTGAGTTTTTTTTGTGTGATTTTGTATTTTTTATGTAACCCGTTTTTCACTTTTTTCTATGTTTGCAAAAAGTAGTATGTAATTTTTTTTCTTTTTATATTTGTTCAGTGCCAGCCTGGTTTGGTACTTGTATCGGTTGGGCTGACACTATAAAAAAAATTGCATTAAATGCGTAAAATTATTATCATCATCAAAAAATTAACATCCCAGAGAAGACTGTACTCACTTGATCAAATTGGTAGATATCTTGGTAGCATGATGGAGAAATACATTCCCTCACACAACGTACTCGGGACAAACCAGTCATGTGAGAGCATGATGGGCTCTGTTCACATGCAGACTCAAATTCCCGAAATGCCATTTCCTGTAATGAATTCATATGTGTGTAGCAACATGAGCTAAACACGCACTTGAAAACAGAGAGCGTTAGCTGTAGCACTTCTATACAAGCACTTGAGATCATAATGATTAATACACGAAACACTAGTTATACATGCACACCATTTTGGATTGTAGCCCCTTCTCTTTCTCCTTTCCACCAAATTCCTTCGCCACACATGCTCATTACATCCAATGTACAACTCCCAACTTTTCTTTACTTGCAGTTTGGACTCACACTATGTACATATTTATCAGCACATGTGCAGACAATGATTCTTATATACACTGATAAAATGATGCTTTCTTCAGAATCTCCCTGTTCAACCAAAGATAAATGACCAGGTATGCAGGATAACAAATTATGGATATGCCTCAATAGCCTAAGTTGCAGTTTTCAACGTGGACCAACATCTTAGAAACAATTCAACCGATTTAAGCCAAATGTTGTTTATTGAAATAGACAGAACATTAAACGCTTTGCATTCAGATGGGTATATCATTATTTGTCCACCATTCTGGAAGATATCACATGGAAAAAGTAAGTTTGCACATCATACGTGGGAAACTATAGTATACTTAACAGGTTCCCACAAAATTTGGATTGAAAGAAGGCCTAATTCTGAAAACTTATCCTATTGAAATTGGTAAGGTAATTGTATTTTTAACTCTAGTAGATACATCTTCACATAACAGAGCAAAGATTTTTTCTTACAAACATAGCCAACATAGCAGCGTTTAATAACAATTCAGATTCTAAATTTTTTTAATAAAATTTTCATTATCAAAATTTGTTTTTACCATGAAAGCCTGAAAACATAAACTTAACTTTAGATAGGTAAGCACACCAAGCAAACAAATCATGTCTTTCACTGAACCTCGTTGGCCAACAGTTTAATGAAATGTTAATTAATTTGTTACATTTATAAATTTACAGTTCAGTAAGCAATGGAAAACTGTATGATCAAACACCACCACTCAAAAATTACATGCCTACCCAGAAATTTCTTTATGAATAACATCCAAACTAAAAGTTATGTATTTTAACTACACTGGCTGAACAGTTTAAAGTGCAATTATCACATGATTGCCCAAAACAAGTGCAACTGGAACATGGAAAACAACTGCACTCGGTGCGAGTGCAGCAAGTCTGGAACACACAGCATTTCGCCAGCGCTCCTTGTGTGCAGTTCATTGCAGCAAATGGAATTAGCAATTATATTGTTACGAAGCTAAAATTCTTCACCTTTTAAATTGCTTTTTTTATCTTCAGTTTAGGTTTTTCTTAATACATCTAGTTCTAAGTTTTTGTTCAGATGAAGGAACATAGGTGAAATTTTGACAAGTTCTTCAGTTTGTATTGGATTCAGAATCCTTGGTTATTCTCATAAAGATTTATTGTTGATGAGTAATACAGTTCATGGTCGGCAGAGCTTTCTTTTGAGTTTGGAATCTGGATAATGTTTGGATCTGTGCACTGTGCAGGAGTCGCAAGCAAGAGGACAATTAGATGTTTGCACATTTCATTCTTTTTTATTATGTTTGGATTTGTGGCTGCCAGGCAGTGTATGCATTTACAGTCTTGTTTGCTCTTAATATCAGTAAGATTTTTCTGCAAAACGTAAAGTGGTTTTGCTGTGTTATTTCCATGCCACCCAGGAGGGGAGTTTTACCAGATGACAAGTGGATGTGCACTTTGAAGGCGGTACACGAGAAATGGAATGGGGAGTGTGCTGAAATTGCTAAGAAGTTTGGGTGTGCAAGGGGAATGAAGGTGGATAGCATGACTGTGCATGTGACGGGTGGCTGTTGCCAAGCAAGGCCTGTTGCCCCATGATTGGCCGAAGTCGAGGGCGAGGGGGCTAGTTGACCTGAGTGAAGCATCGCAGAGTCATTTTGGCTGTAGTGTGGATGCAGTGATGAGAAGCAGACGAGACTCCGGAGGAGGCTGCCAAAGACTGCCAAAATCATGTAACAAAAGCTGAGTAAAACTTATTTTCTTTTGTTTATTTTGTTTAAGCAGGCTTGCCCTTAGTAGTAAGGGAAATGGCCAGTACTTTGTTAACCGTAGGAACACGTGTAAGGAGTGAGTAGTCGTGCGGTGGCGGGTGAACAGAGAACATACCTTGACGCCAGCTTGCTGACGCGTAAGTTAGTAGATTTTAAATGTAACTTTGTCGTTTGGCAGTTAAGAAAGACTNCCTTGACGCCAGCTTGCTGACGCGTAAGTTAGTAGATTTTAAATGTAACTTTGTCGTTTGGCAGTTAAGAAAGACTAAAGAGTCACTAGGGATAAACTATAGTTCCTGCTAAGGTGAAAACTAAATTTGAAATCCAGTGATTTATTATCTAATTTAATAGCAACCTATTTTTGTTCTTTTCCAGAAATCTTAAACTTAATGATTTTTTTCTTTAATTGCAGATAATCTGTTGTTGATGGAAAAGTTTTTTTGTTGTTCTTATAACAGTACAAATATTTATACAAGCTTCAGTCATAAGTAGTACTCATAAGAAAGGTTCATTTTTACTTGCTTATCTTAAGTAACTTATTAATTATTAATTTATTTTCAAAGAAACCTAAAACTTTTTCGCAATGATCTCCATTGGTCAGTTCATTTGTAATTTACCTTTTCGTTTTTATTATGTATGCAAAACCTTGAATACTCGAACATTATCAAAAATTATTATTATTATCATTAGTGTTTACTTTATTGTTATGGCAGTGGCCCAATAAGATGTTTTAAAATATTTCAGTTATCATTCTTTTTGGTTCAAAAAAGGTTTTGAAGTGTCCCATTTATTTATGAAGTCTCAGAAATAGTAGTGACTAGTGCACCTTTACCATCGACATTCTAGTAGCCAATTATTCTCTCTTTCTCCCTCGTTAATAGTACTAGGGTACTTGACAGACTTGAGTTATCAGTCTGGGCAATCACATTCCCTTTTCAGGCACCCCAAATGCAAAGTGAGTCCCAGAAACCTTTTGTGGGAGGTTGTTTCCAACCCCCTGCCTTTTTTTGTCACTTTGTTATTGGTATTTGTTGAAATTTTATGTTCGTTGTTGAGTGATATATATTGAAAAGAAAGTGTAATGATACTTGGTAGTTAGGGGCTTCATGCTGGCTCTCCTCTTTAAGTAATTAATTAAGCATGTAGTGAAGGCAGACAATAGGCAACATGCAAATTTCGCTAATATAGTTGAAAATTATAAGAACACATTTGTATCAGCACATAAAAAAGTGACGTTCGTTGCATTAAAATTAGTTTTGACAAAGTTATACAGTAACTTTCGCGGCCGCTGTCACGTGAATGCGCACGCGCACNCGTTGCATTAAAATTAGTTTTGACAAAGTTATACAGTAACTTTCGCGGCCGCTGTCACGTGAATGCGCACGCGCAAACGCGTGCCCATGCGCGCAAACACTCTCTCTCTCTTTTTCTCTCTCTGCGTGCGTGTGTATGCGCGCTCGTGCTACATCTGAGAAACACAAGCTAAAATACTAAGATAAACTTTTTACGTACACTAGAACGACATTTTATGAACGGAATTTGTTGCTTTTCAAACTTAAATCTGAAGATACCAAATTCAATTTAAACAACAAAATGAATAAACATGGCGAACGCCGGAAGTACCTAAATTCAACCAGCAAGCAACTTCGTGAAGTTGACAAGTACAGACGATGTGTGTACTATACAAGGAATTAAGATGGCGCTAGCATATAGTGACGTCACAGAGGGGTAGAAATATGAGCTATTCTCTTTCATATAAATTAAATACTTCTAGAAAATTGAATTGAATTTAATTACATTAAGAATGGGTTAGAGTAACAATACAAACAATTCAAAGAATTATTTTACATACAGAGTGTTATAAAATCAAATCCTATCAATGTAGATTTGATAGTCGTATTGGCAGAAACGATGAAACACGAAGAATCTACTCTGTTGCTCAAGTGCGCACTCTACCCCTTTCCCTCTATAGGCCAGATGACAACGNGATGAAACACGAAGAATCTACTCTGTTGCTCAAGTGCGCACTCTACCCCTTTCCCTCTATAGGCCAGATGACAACGGCGATTTGTATTTTATTGCCAACGTTTGTAACATTGTCTCAAGAACTGTCATAACAACTGTCAATAAAATATGTCCAAACAAAAGGGCTTTGTCTTAAATTTGATTTTTCATACGGACCTAAGCTTTTAAGGGGCAAATTGTACCTAAATCGAGTCTTGTCAAACATGCATAACAACGTCATCAAAAGTACTGTGCTAGCCTATCAAATAATAATTTTTGTAAACAGTGTAATAACATTATTTGAAACATAAGATTTTGACAGTTCTAAACGAAAGGAAAAGCTCACTATGTAGCCATAAAAATTGCTTAAGCGAGGCAGAATACACACAATATCTCATATTCACTTTAAGACTTAAATCATCTGGTTACATGTGTTTTTAGACACTTGTTTATTACTCTCAGAAGTGCTCAAGGAGTGTATTTGCTCAAGCGTCCCCAACTCCACTGCAAAACATGCAGAGCAACACATATTTGCAGTTTAGCTGCTATTATAAAACACTCCTCATATATAATTTCTAAGATTAAAACATATTTAAATTAACACAACAATTCATTCAAAATATATTTTCGGGCAGTAAACACTTACATTTTTGCTGGTCTCTTTGTACTGAAAATCAGAAAATACAAAAGTAGTAGGCTCGGGCTGATCAGCGATCATTTCGCCTAAAGTACATGCCACCAGCATAGCCCATATACTGTTAGCGAAAATGGCGGCCATTTTTACAAAATTAAATCGTTTGTTAAATTGTAATATCGATTAAGGTATCGATAGTGTTTACGATAACCATTATAATTTTTTTTGTGTGTTTACTGAAAATATATATTTATTTTTCATAGTAGAACAATTACATTAATAAAAAAAGTTTGAATGCATCCTGGTAGTAAAACGGATACTAAATATATGGCAGACTGATTTTCGTCTTCAGCGCGTGTCCGCAACAAGAGCTAAATAATTGCAACCAGAAATGTCAAAACATTTGTAGTTTCCATTTGATTTTACAACAAATGTATAATTTTACGAAAATAAAGCAACACACTGCAAGGTTAAATCTTATTGTATTGGTATTGCAACATAATTAAAAGCTGAGTACTAATGAATCAAAGACCTTGCTTAAGTAAAGATTAAGTATTGTATTTATGAAAGTTCAATTAAAAACAAGTGCAAATGTTGAAACAAGGAACTGGTTACTCTCAATGTGGGTAAAGGCATTTCATTTGAGTATCAGTGAAAACGGAATTATTATCATAATTTTACTTGTAATTACATGTTCAGAAACAATTTTTGAAACCATGACAATAAGAAAAAATTTGTACATAAAAATAAACTACATTACTGGATTAAAATAAAGTTTATTTTAAATTATTATTATTTAATTTGTTGGTCTCGTGAATTTCAGTTGCATGTTTCTCAATAATAATTTAACAGGATTGACAATAGTCAGAGGAAGGTGATAGAGGTTCAAGCTAATGTGAACCATGCGTCCAAGAGCTCCTTGTGCCCACTCTGACCACCGCAGTCACAACAACTACACCAGCTACACCGGGTAGCACCGCCCACATCAGGCCAAGAGTGCGTAAAGTCAGGTCGACAAGAACGAAACTTGCACCTTCTTGCCAACAGGGATTACGTAACACAATGCTCATTTATTACACGAGGTAACTCTTTTAATAAATGGGTAGGCGATCCGAAACTGTGTTTACCCCAAAGCCAGNATGCTCATTTATTACACGAGGTAACTCTTTTAATAAATGGGTAGGCGATCCGAAACTGTGTTTACCCCAAAGCCAGAGCTGTTGGGCTCCCTGGCATTTGGTCGTTGCGCCGTAGCCTCTCGCACCACAGCATACGACATGACGCACCACCGAGTGGCATCGAACTGGCTTGTAAGCCAAAAGTAAAGTGATAAGTGCCTTAAAGTGTCACCAGTAGAGTGTAGCATTTTTACAAACATATTAAACACAGTCACAGCTACAGTCAAGGGTGTATTTTATTGTAGTAACAGCAATCGAGCATGGCATTCCACACCCCTTTCCCTATGTGGACTCGTCCATCCCTTCAGGAGACAGTCACCTGGCAACACTGTAGCCAGTGAAATTCAGATACATCACAGGTAGTGAAATTCAATCACTTTTCACGAGAAATGTAATAATGTTTATAATGTGTATTTATAATAGATCAATTATATTTTTACAAAGTGAGACTGCCTATAAAGTCCTCCATCCTTGTGTAACATGTCATTTAGTGTGGTGACACGCCCTGTCAACTCCACAACTTCAATCTTAACAGACATTTGTTAATAAATTGGGGTGTCACCAATGTGTTAATCTAATTTATACAATTTTCACCATTGCAATCATATCACATAGTCTTCGTGTTATGTTTCATCATTCGCAGTTTGACTCGGTTTTCTTCACTCGAGACAAAAACCGAGGTTACTCGACCAGTTCCTCTAAGCACTCGGACCAGACCAGCAGCATTGGTTGCCCGCTCCGCGAGCCCCCTCGGTTCCATCATTTAGGCTGTAATCATTTCACTGCAATATTAAATTAATTAACCAGAACATTTCTTTTATTTATTTTTAATACCGAGGGGAGAGCCACCTGCCCTCTCACCAGAGAGCTTAACGCTATCTTGTATCAACATAATACCACGTTTATTACATGCCATGGTCACTGGCAGGCCATAAGGGCTGGGTCCATTTTCATGCATTATTCACCTGTAAGCATGCACAGTGAATAAACTGCTTTACAAAGTAAAATGCGTGTCGATTAATTGTAGGTTACTATGCCCTTAGTAGCATCACCCACAATTTCATAGTATATTTCAGTCATACAAGACGGCATACATTCTCGCCATAAGGTTTAATAGTGTAACAGTAAATATGTGACAACATCAACAAATTGACGGAGGACATCCAGGGCCCCTTGGCCATCGATCAAATGACCCTCATCATTAACTCTCCACTGTATTATGGCGCCGGGCAATTCAACACTCAACCGACCCTGGGTAACCTCGACCACACCAAACCTTAGGAGCAAAGAAAGGTGGGTAATTTTGGTATGGGATCACTTTCTGACTTTTGTAGGGTGAATTTGAATGGTGTCAGTTATCTGTAGACAATGAAGTACTGATGTGTGTGGGCCAATCGCCCAATGTGGTCTCCCATGAAGCATCCACTTGCTGTATATGTTAATGATGATAGATATTTGTCCAGTTACACACCAACCTACCAAGGGTGTATGCCCCCTCTAGATGCCAGTAAAGCTATAGTGTGGTGGTTTTAGCCACCGCACATGCCAGAAGATTGTGGTAATTTACATATAGGTCGTAACCCAAATTACATGACAGCAATTTAAAAGAGGTAGGGAGGCTGTAGAAAGGTACAGCACCAGACACCATCCCGGATACAGCCGAACAAATGAAAAATAATATGTTAAATTAGTTATCATGCATTAACTTTTCACACAGTTACACTCCTGAGAGGCACAAACACAGTCCCAACAGCTACTGCATATGATGTAAGGTCGGGGGTGGAAAACGGTAGAGACGTAGCATATGCACAGTAACTCGTACAAAATTCTGGCGGGAAACACTCACCAGAGGCATCTTGCCGGTTGCTTACTGGCAGCTCTGATGTGATGCGTCGTGGCCGAATCACTCAGGTGACTAGACTGTTCCCCGATCCTCTATGTCTCAATTGAAGATGTGTTAATTATGGTTTGTTAGGCTGCTACCCGTGGACAGTCGCGGTTGGCCGAGTATGGCTGTGGGTTCCCATTGTGAGGTAAAGAGTGATGCTGAAATTGAATGCACTAAATGCGGAGTTATAGAGTCACTCCACATGCTAAATATAGACTGATTAAAGTAAATATTACACTGAAAGAAAACAATTAAAATTGCTGGAGATGTGTTGGTTGGTGGGTCCTGCTCCCTAAATATAATTAAGCAGCGAGGCCTGCAATCAAAAATGCTTGACTTGGGATTGAAGTCATTTATTGATATTTTGACAGAGTACATCCCATGGTGAAGATGCTCATGTCGTCGTTAAGTGAACCAAACGCACTATGTCTGTCAGGGGCCAACGCGGGAAACTGAGCTTCTGCCCTCCGGATTAAAAATATGTAGTTCAACTAATGGCGCAGAAGGTCTGCAGGAGGTGGAGAGGCACTCCTTCCGTGCGATGAAGTTACATTAAATTTAAATGTTCCAAGTTAGAAAAGTGAAAACTATTGTCCTTGATGGCATACAAAGAGAAGTTGATGAAGTGTCTGTGAGTAGCAGACCACGTGGGCTACTCCGATGAATTCCCACTTCAAACAAAATGGCCACCAGTGTATTTCTGGCAACTTGCCATGAATATGCTGGAAGCCGAAATACATGTGAGCCGAAAAGAAAGTGAAAATAGCGTTATGCCCTTAATTTATACATTGTACGATTAGGAAAATTCACTTAACTAAAAAGTTATTGGAAAATGGCCCTATCCTAGTTTTTATTTGTCTTTAAAAAAATCTTGAAAAAAATTAATTAAAATTTAAATTTGTAAAAAAAAGTTACAAGTTACTAAAACTACATACACTACTAAAATATAAATAACAACAAACTTTGGAGTTGTTAGGTTTACATGCACATTGTGCTGAAAACGTGTCTATATGAGTCTGTAAACCTCGTGACTGCTGAAAACAAAACATATACACTTATAAACTGATGCATAACAGTGTCCTGTTTGCCATGCCATGCGTCCACTGCATTAACTGACACCAGTGTGCCCTCAGTTCACAGTGCAGTGCCACATGCAGTGTAGTACGAAAGCAGTAGAGTGCAGAGTAGTGCCGCCCAACTTCATACTGCCCCTCCCCATCTTCGGCGACCGAGGGTGCATTATGACGGACTCTGCACATATTAATTATAGGGCAACTTACGATCAAATAATTAAAAGCAAAAGAAATGCACAATAGGCATCTGGATGCTCAAAGATTCCATTATAAGCATTTTAGTGTCTTAATTATGTTTATTTGAAAATTCGTGTATTTTTCACCTAATTTCATGACATCCACATTTAAATTGTATTTGTTCATATGCAGTGTAATATTATGTATTTATTTATTCAGGTTTTATGAAAGGGTTTGACATGGTCTGAGGTTACCCAGGGCTGGTTTGATGTCATATTGCCCGGCGCCATAACTCGGTGGTGAGCTAATGATGAGGTTCGTCCAATTGATGGCCCATGCTGACGATGGTAATCCTCCGTCAGTTGGTTGATGAGTTGTCACTTAATTACTGTTGCACTTTTATAACTGATGACGAGGTTGTCGGCCATCTCGTACGTCTGAAGTTTGCTACAGAAATGCGAGTGATGCTACGAAGGATACCCTACAATGAATTGACACTGATTGCACTTGGTTGAGCGGTTTATTCACTGCCCTTGCTACAGTTGAATAATGCGTGATTAATGCATGGTGATGGACTCATCACTTAAACTGTGAAAAACATGTGGTCTTATATTGAGACGTGTTTGCGTTAAACTCTCCGGTGAGAGGGTGGTTGGCTCTCCCCTCAGTACATTAAAGATAATACAAATGTTCCGGTGACTAACATATTACTATTGCAGTTAAATGATTGCAGCCTATATGCATGTACTGAGGGGGCTCACGGAGCGGGCGACCAATGCCGCCGGTCTTGTCCGGGTGCTGAGACGAACTGGGGCGAGTCATGTCCGCTGTTGCCACAAGTGACGAGAACCGACATCAAACGCCGAACAATGAAACATAACATGAACACTTTGTGATGTAATTATAATGTTGAAAAATTATACAAATTAAATTTAAAACATTATTGGCATCCCCGTTTATTAACAAATGTCTGTTAATGTTTAAGTTGTTAAGTTGATGGGGATGTNGGTGAGAGGGTGGTTAGCTCTCCCCTCAGTACATTAAAGATAATACAAATGTTCCGGTGACTAACATATTACTATTGCAGTTAAATGATTGCAGCCTATATGCATGTACTGAGGGGGCTCACGGAGCGGGCGACCAATGCCGCCGGTCTTGTCCGGGTGCTGAGACGAACTGGGGCGAGTCATGTCCGCTGTTGCCACAAGTGACGAGAACCGACATCAAACGCCCAACAATGAAACATAACATGAACACTTTGTGATGTAATTATAATGTTGAAAAATTATACAAATTAAATTTAACACATTATTGGCATCCCCGTTTATTAACAAATGTCTGTTAATGTTTAAGTTGTTAAGTTGATGGGGATATCACCACTCTAAATGAATTGTTACAATCTTGGAGGCCTTTATATGCAATCTCCATTTTAGAAAAAAAACATAATTACTCTTATATAAATACATAAGTTATTATATATTCTCATAAAAGTGTTTGAATTTCACTTCTGATGATGTGTTGAATTCCACTGGCTACAGTGTTGAAAGGTTGCTGTCTCCTGAAGGTATGGACGATTCCACCTGCGCAAAGGGGTGTGGAATGCCAGGCTTGATTGCCATTTATACAATGAAAAACACCCCTGTCTGCAGCAGTGAATGCGGTGACTGTGTTCAATATGTTTGTAAAAATTCTGTACACTACTGGACGACACTTTGGAGCATTTATCTCTTCAGCTCTGGCCTACCAGCCAGTTAATGTCACCCGGTGGTGCGTTGCAGCATATTTAACTGCGCGAGCTGCGAGGACGCAATGACCAATTGCTAGTGCACCCAATGGCTGTGGCTTTGGTGTAAACACAGTTTCGGATCGTCTACTTATTTATTAAAAGAGTTACTTCTTGTAATAAATGAGTAGGGTGGTCTCTTGAGTTGCGTAATCCTTGTCGGCAAAAAGGTGCAAGTTCCGTTCTTGCCGACCCGCACTACGCACTCTAGGCCTGATGTGGTTGGTGCATCCTGGTGTAGCTGGTGTAGTTGTTGTGACTACGGCAGAAAGAGTGGGCACAAAGAACTCATGGATGCGTGGTTCACGTCAACTACAATTCAGATGAAGACAGGTGCTACATAGATATGGAGAACAAAGAGAACAATTTTAACTCATGTTTATTTATAAATGATGAACTGAATCAATTAATAATAATAAAATGTGCTGACATTAAAACCTGAATCCAAGATGCAGCAAATTAAATTGGTTCGTGTGACTCCAAAAATACCATAATTCTTACAAATTTTTTTTCCACATTTTGTTATAGTGCTGTTGCTAGAAAAGTTCTATGTTGTTGAATTGATTAGTGGCTACTGCGCATCTCGCGTGAGCATTCTACACTATTTTCTCTCTAGGTGAAAGGAATAACAACTTAACTTATCACATTTCCATTAGACTTTTTGTTGTTATTGGTTTTAGTAGACTAGTTACTCTACGGTTATAAGCTAGGGTGGTTTTATATACGAAGTTCTTTCCACGTTACATAAATGTGTAGATAATATGCAAAAAATGCTCAGAATTTTGCCCCCCATACCCTTATTCAAGGTTTCTTATTTCAAACATTGTTTTTCAGAAAACATAATCCTGAATACTTTTACCTCNCTAAATGAATTGTTACAATCTTGGAGGCCTTTATATGCAATCTCCATTTTAGAAAAAAAACATAATTACTCTTATCTAAATACATAAGTTATTATATATTCTCATAAAAGTGTTTGAATTTCACTTCTGATGATGTGTTGAATTCCACTGGTTACAGTGTTGAAAGGTGGCTGTCTCCTGAAGGTATGGACGATTCCACCTGCGCAAAGGGGTGTGGAATGCCAGGCTTGATTGCCATTTATACAATGAAAAACACCCCTGTCTGCAGCAGTGAATGCGGTGACTGTGTTCAATATGTTTGNGCTTGATTGCCATTTATACAATGAAAAACACCCCTGTCTGCAGCAGTGAATGCGGTGACTGTGTTCAATATGTTTGTAAAAATTCTGTACACTACTGGACGACACTTTGGAGCATTTATCTCTTCAGCTCTGGCCTACCAGCCAGTTAATGTCACCCGGTGGTGCGTTGCAGCATATTTAACTGCGCGAGCTGCGAGGACGCAATGACCAATTGCTAGTGCACCCAATGGCTGTGGCTTTGGTGTAAACACAGTTTCGGATCGTCTACTTATTTATTAAAAGAGTTACTTCTTGTAATAAATGAGTAGGGTGGTCTCTTGAGTTGCGTAATCCTTGTCGGCAAAAAGGTGCAAGTTCCGTTCTTGCCGACCCGCACTACGCACTCTAGGCCTGATGTGGTTGGTGCATCCTGGTGTAGCTGGTGTAGTTGTTGTGACTACGGCAGAAAGAGTGGGCACAAAGAACTCATGGATGCGTGGTTCACGTCAACTACAATTCAGATGAAGACAGGTGCTACATAGATATGGAGAACAAAGAGAACAATTTTAACTCATGNTTCACGTCAACTACAATTCAGATGAAGACAGGTGCTACATAGATATGGAGAACAAAGAGAACAATTTTAACTCATATTTATTTATAAATGATGAACTGAATCAATTAATAATAATAAAATGTGCTGACATTAAAACCTGAATCCAAGATGCAGCAAATTAAATTGGTTCGTGTGACTCCAAAAATACCATAATTCTTACAAACTTTTTTTCCACATTTTGTTATAGTGCTGTTGCTAGGAAAAGTTCTATGATGTTGAATTGATTAGTGGCTACTGCGCATCTCGCGTGAGCATTCTACACTATTTTCTCTCTAGGTGAAAGGAATAACAACTTAACTTATCACATTTCCATTGGACTTTTTGTTGTTATTGGTTTTAGTAGACTAGTTACTCTACGGTTATAAGCTAGGGTGGTTTTATATATGAAGTTCTTTCCACGTTACATAAATGTGTAGATAATATGCAAAAAATGCTCAGAATTTTGACCCCCATACCCTTATTCAAGGTTTCTTATTTCAAACATTGTTTTTCAGAAAACATAATCCTGAATACTTTTACCTCNCCCCCATACCCTTATTCAAGGTTTCTTATTTCAAACATTGTTTTTCAGAAAACATAATCCTGAATACTTTTACCTCACCCATATTGTTACTTCAATAATTTATATTTAAAAAAATTATAAAAATTAATTATTTAATAAGTAGTATAAGCAATGACCATAGATACTATTTAATAGTAGTTATTTATTTCTTAAGCTTGAAATTTATTAGCTAGAGGGCCTTCAATATATTTATATATACACATAAGTATGTACACATGTTTGGCTTTTAAAAAAATGTGTAAATGTTAGAGAATATTTGTATTTAGTTAGTCAGTATGTTAAATATGCGTTCTCAATAAGGTAAAACTAATAACTTAAAGGTATTTCGTAAAAATTGTATTAAATCTAGGCATAAATTGAACATTTCATTTTAAAATGTAATAGGTCTTGTGAGTGCGTTCATAAAATTTCTTCAGTTAGTATTGATCGCTGAGTAGTTTGTAACCCTGTGCGAGGCTAAACTCCCTTGTGGTGCTATCTGGGCGACCTCTGGCTAGCAAAGCAAGTCTTGTTGTGATGGTTGTAAAAGGCTCAAACGAACGCAGACGTACTGTGCGGTGCGATCTGTGGATACATTGCCGTTCTTTGTTTATCAAGTTGTCAGTGAATTTTTCCGGTGTTTTGGAGCTGTCAGTGAGCTGAAAGTAAAGTTTTGTTGGATTATTAAAGGAGGTAGGTGTGAAAACAGTGACTGTCATATTTATTTTAAATGTGGTTCCAATTATACTGTACTGTAAAATGTTACATTCTTGTACTGAATGTAGATTACGTCAACAGGTTTCATTTCGTATGGAATAAAATTTCGCGTGTGTAGTTTTTGATACCGACTTAATTATTTAATGCTATGACTTGATGTAAGCTCTTAGGATGTGTCAGACTTGTTTTAATCTAGCTGTCATACGCAAGGACAAGTTATTCGCGCGTTCTGGTGATTACGATGAACCTTTGACAGTTCTTTCAGCACTGCTTTACATTTTTATAGACGTTAAAACGTATTATATGACGACGTTACTTTCAGCAAAAATTCGGAATTGCGTAACATTCCAGTAGTAATGTAAATATTGATTGTAATCTATAACACAGTAACGTGGCTGCTGTCTGTTTACATTTGTGTTTGACAACAATATAGTGTATTTACCAGATGAGAGTAGAGCGCTAGTCTAAATGTAGATTGCCAGTGAAATAATAATACAGGTTACAATCTGAAATATTAGTTAAATAACTCACCAAATGCGTCACATTTTTCCGGCCCCGTGACTACAAGGTACGATAAAATTTTACTGTTTTGTGCTATACCTAGTAAACAAAAAAAAACNATTTTTCCGGCCCCGTGACTACAAGGTACGATAAAATTTTACTGTTTTGTGCTATACCTAGTAAACAAAAAAAAACGTGATGTCTTAGCACTACTAGGTACGATAAAAAAAAATTTGTGGCGTGCTGTCCAATAATTGTTTAGTAAATAAAGTCAAATTAGGGTCTACGAGTGTTTGTGACATCCATTTTAACGTATAGTACTGGTCGACTGCCTCATTTTTGTATGAATAGTTTATTTCTTGTGATTTNTTTGTGACATCCATTTTAACGTATAGTACTGGTCGACTGCCTCATTTTTGTATGAATAGTTTATTTCTTGTGATTTTCGTCAACATGGACGTAGGTAGGACCTACATTGTTTACGCATTTTGCCTTAAGTGCCAGTGAAGTACCAATAAAAATGCAATTTTTTAACGAGTTTTTTGCCCCGTCAGATGAAAACTATTAGACTTGATTTCTCAAGAGTGTGTGCACTTCCACTCCGATAAAGATCTCGATTAGCTATTGTGTATAAAACGTGTATTTTAGACTTACATTTGTTACAGTCAAGTAATGTGTTCTGTAACTGTATCCTAATTCTGTAACCGTATTCTAGTTCTGAAATTTCATTTTGTTCGAAAAGTTCGNTAATGTGTTCTGTAACTGTATCCTAATTCTGTAACCGTATTCTAGTTCTGAAATTTCATTTTGTTCGAAAAGTTCGTGTATTAAAGGTGACTGGCAATTGTAAATGTATTCGCAAGTAAACAAAAAAAATATGATTGTTTTTGCTATCGAGGATGAGTTGCGTCAAAAATTGTCAAACGTTTACGGGCGTTTTGCGATACATTTCAGCATGCTTANTTTGCTATCGAGGATGAGTTGCGTCAAAAATTGTCAAACGTTTACGGGCGTTTTGCGATACATTTCAGCATGCTTAAGGGTTGGTGCAGAGAACGACTATTATAGGCACCATTAATATGTTATAATAATGATAACGCGCGGTGAGTTAAATATTTTCTCTTTCTGTTGTCTACCGATTGTGGGCCGTTAGATATTAGGACGTGAGATAAGATATATTGTTGCCCGCTTCATTGGGACAACACAAAGTTATACATGCAAATGTACAATTACACAATATCCTTATACACATACATATATATACATTTTTTCTCATATTCTCTTTAGTGGTGGCAATAATTTTCGGCNACACAATATCCTTATACACATACATATATATACATTTTTTCTCATATTCTCTTTAGTGGTGGCAATAATTTTCGGCTTTCGGAACGGCGTTTCGCAAATCAGACGAAACTTTACTTCCGCTTACAAACTGCTTCGTAGGATTTGAACTAAAAACTAATGCTTAAAACATTTTTTTTGTCCCGGATATCTGTCTCAGAGAATTTTCCGATTAGGTTCATCTTGGTACGCAAGATGCACCGGCCAGTGTGTTTAGTGGAGATAAAGTAGCCGAAAATTAGATACTCGATGCTCCACGCATTCGTTACCAAATAATACTATCAGTGGTTTGAAAGTTTGAAAAATTCATGTTTAAAATCAAATCCAAGACGTTATTAATAATTATATATTGCATTAACATATCCAGTAAATTAAGGTTTTACACGAGGGTATAGAATGTAGTATTAACAGGTGAACATATGTATTGACAACAAAATTAATTACCGAGTAGAGGTAGTTGTAAATCAGTGCGCGTAGAATATTACACACTGACTCGTACGATTAATTGTGCGAAGATTAGAGCTTACGCGTTTCAATGCCTTTAACGCTTAAATTAGCTGCAATTAGGCGGAACCCTGAAGGCCTTTTTGCTCACTCACCACTTGCCTCATAGTCTTTACGCGCAAGACGCCCAACAGGCGTGCGACTCGTCCGAACGTAATGTTATACGTTTACCCTATATGTTTATGGCACGCTAATAAAGATAAAAGTATAATAGTTGTCTAAAGAAACTCAACCTNAGGCACGGAATGGTTATTAAATAAATGCCTTTCATGTTCAGACACCATTACAAAATATCCAACCGTTTTTTGATCACGTGTTTTATACATCTGCAACACCTTTAAGCGCCGTCCAGACGGAGTCCGTAACAGTTGACTCCATAGTGTTTTCCTTGAAATGTTAGCCCAACAGGCATTAAATACGCCTTGTAGACTTTACTACTTAGTTTTTTTTATAAGAATGTGTATACAGTGTCGATATTCACCAATATACTTACAATGTTTCATTGAGGACAAATTTTATTTGTACCAGAGCTATAGAAGTAAGCTCTCATATCATTAAACATTATTTTTCCAGTATATGTGCACGGTTCTTTATTATTACAAGACGCCAGAGGGGCGTATCTGAGTTAGTGAGGGATGGAGGTCTTAATAAAAATTAAATAACTAAATTTAATTTTTTTTAAATTTAATTAAACATATATTATTTACAACATTAAACTACGTATATCTACTATTACTCTTGTTATTCTCAGTGAGCGCAATATTTAATGTCTATTTCAAGTAAGTCCTTATCAATGTCCCTGTACGGTCATTTAATTAAGACTTTTTTATTCACACATATTCAATCTGTCTAATGCTATAATTCCAGATGTCTGTCACTCACGCGTCCAGTTCAGTAGCCCCGCCCGTCAGTCTCACACTCCCACCCGTCAATCTCACTCTCCACTGTACCAACACTCAGTCCGCAGACCTTTCTCGCTGGTCACTATCGCCACCACTCGTCGCTCCGCTGGCTTGTCGCTTCTCGCTTCGCCGTCTTCGCACACTTGCAGAGAGCAACAATCATGTAACGTTTCCCTATCCTCAAGACTGTTCGTCCCGAACAGACTCTGCAACGTCTGGACCTTTATAGAGTTCCAGTTGATCGATGTGGACAACCTTCGGCTCCGCCAGAGAGCCGTGACGACACATCCGAAAGACCACATCATTGATCTTCTTCAGAATCCTGTTGGGGCTCTCCCAACTACACATTTCTGCAGCTTCGGGCAGTACCCTTTTCGCCTCTGTGTGTTGTACAACCACACCAGGGGCCCTATTCTCCAACTTGAACTTGCTTAAAGACATCCGACATGATTGTTTTTTTGATAAAGAATGCCATAATGACGGTTACTCATAAGCGTCTTTGTGTGGTATTCTGGAAGCCATATTGTTACGCGCCTGCTGGCGGGCACTTATGCGCGGACTCGGCTCTGTGGGGGTTTCCCATGTCGACCTTCCCCTCCCCCCAGGCAGACCCACTCGCGGTCCCGCCGCCAGATGGCCTGGAATAATTGACAGCGAACCTTTCTAGTGTCGCAGCCCATCCTCCCCCCTGCTGGAGAAGTCGACGACTTTACAGGATGCGCAAGAAAATTGAGGAACTAGGACCCTCGGTGAAACGCGGCATTTAGAGAAATTTCTGGGCGATGGCCTACAATCATATAGATATCGCCGCGGTCCAAGGGTTGGCAGTCTGTTGGTAGAAGTCTTTTGCTGAGTGTGGTAATCGAGCGAAGTCGAGTGCGGCGTGGGACATCGGCGAAGAGGACGGACGACGACGAGGTGTTTGTGGTGTGAAAGGACGAGAGGGCGTGAAATCCGACGATTGAAGACTACTGTGCATGAGGGCGTTAGAACATTGCGGACTGGTGGAATCTGGACTAAACTGAGGTGGGACGGTATGAACATGTGATACGGACTTTATCGTAAATATTGGAACTGTGAAATATGGACATATAATTGATAAATTAATGCATTAGGTTTTGATACACTGTCTATTATGACTGATTTTAGTCATTTAATCACATCAATCTCTTTTTTGTAATTGTAAGCTTTACTGATTGAAAATAATTAATTGTAAATAGCAAGAGATATAAATTTATTGTGATATATTGAGACGAGAGTATTTTCCTTGTAATTATTTTTAATAAATTAGGAAATGATAATGAACTCTTTTATTTAATCAAGACCTCCATCTCTTAACGAACTTTGATTTAGCCCACTGACTTTTGAGAAATTGTAACAATATAATGATTGATATATTTGTGCAAAGATGAACGTTTGGCAACACAGCAGGCTATGTTCTGAAATCAACGATCTGATTGTTGAATTATGTTTTTCCCGTCATTGCAGTGTCTCTTGTGTCACAAATTTTGTTATTATACTGAATTTTCAACTGTAAATGAAATTTATTTCTTAATACATTTTCGAATGATACTTCTAAAATAAATTTACTTATTACTATGGCTACAAGATTTCAGATGGTGTGGTACTAATTCATTTTGAGCGTCACGAAATAGCAGCACTGACCCGTGGCCTAATTCGTCACTTTATAGTTACATTAAAGCGAGAATATCACTAGAAAGTTATACAATGTACTCCTTAAATGTATTCCAGACACCGTTTATTTGTGTGGAAGTAAAACAGAATATAATATTTCTAATTTTTGAGACATTTAAAAAAAATGTTTTCTCTAAAACTTGTTTGCTAAAATTAACCTCAATACGTCGGCCATTTTATTTTCACTTTCGTTCGTAAAGACATCCCTTATATAAAGATATTCACTAAGCATTCGAAAGACCATGGAGACGTGGGTTACAGAATACCATTGCCTCGTAAAGTTAGTTAAGCGGTAAATCAGGGTGGCTAGCATCAGGGGAAACCTGGAAAAGTCGGAGGATTTTACATTTCTGGAAAAGTCAGGGAATTTAGATAAAATAGTTTTAAATGTATTCAATAAGAAAATATATTGGATTGTAGTACTTCTGCTACATGCCATCGTAATGAATTGTAATGTTACTTTAGTTTATTCCACCTTCATATGAAGGNGATTGTAGTACTTCTGCTACATGCCATCGTAATGAATTGTAATGTTACTTTAGTTTATTCCACCTTCATATGAAGGTTTACGAACCTGGAGACAATTTTGTTGTTAGTTTAATTGCAGCTATTATTAAACATATTTTCTTGTCTGGTTTTTTTTTTATTGTTGATGCAGCGAGCATTGGCATTGTGGAAAATATTATTATAGATGTAAGATTTTGCAAGTAAATAATTCAAACACTTTTAGTGTTTCTCATTGAATTTATACATTGTATTGTGTGTTGTTTTTGTACCGTGACTTTTTTCTGGTTATGAGAATGCTAGTATTCAATCTTCGTGTCACCTTTTTCCATTTGCCATCTTTGTACCGACGTTTTTTTTTATAAATGTTTTTTCTGCATATGAATGCGTCCATAAACGAAGGCTANCATTTGCCATCTTTGTACCGACGTTTTTTTTTATAAATGTTTTTTCTGCATATGAATGCGTCCATAAACGAAGGCTATGTTATTGTTACCCATAAAAAATGTGTAATTTATTTTAGGAAAAGCTTTAAAATATTTTTAATATTTGCCACGTGAGTTGGTCAGGTAAATGTAGTAGGATACCTGGAAAAGTCAGGGAAACCTCAGGGAAACCTCAGGGAAACCTCAGGGAAACCTCAGGGAAACTTCAGGGAATTTACTATAAGAATCCCGCTAGCCACCCTGTAAATGTCTTTATGTACAGACAGTAAATAGTTACAGAATAGGGCTCCAGTTGTCCTTGAAATACCTTGCCCGACATTCTACTGTCATGCCGCATCTTCATCCTGTCACATGATTTGACCGGGAGGGCCTGCGCTGAGGTTGGTGTACGAATGTTAATAAGGGCGCCAGTCGCTCGGTGTGTGCTCGGAGCGACACGAGACTCTCAGGGAGGTGATCGGCCCTATAAAGGCCTCCACACACGTACGAGTCTTCGGCTCGGCTCGGCGTCCAAAGAAGACGAGCCGGGCTCTGTCTCAGACGGACCGAGCCTGACNGTGCGTGTGTGGCGAGTCGGGAGCCAGACTTGTGTATCGACACGTGCAGACAGTACGTTGTCACGAGGATGTCGTCGTCCATGGCGAACAAAACGTTCACGAGTCCTGGATTTGTGACAAAAGTTTTTGTAAGAGTACTGGGAATTATCCGTTTTGTGGAAGGTGCGTAGTGCTGACCATGCGAATATGGCAAAGCGTGATGAGTCCTGGGATCTACTCGTGCGATACACACGAGAGAAAATAGCTAGTGCAGATTTGCATTTCGTAAAAAAAAAAAAAAATTGATAATATCCCGGCCTCTTGTAGAAAAGAACTGCGCCGCGTTCGTGATAGCAAAAGATGTGGTGCGTCGGAGGATGAAGTGTACAAGCCTGCATTATGGCACTACAATATGCTTCTTTTCACGGCAGATCAAGAATGTGTGAGAGAGAGAGAGAGAGCATAAAGTAATTGGGATGTCGAATCTGAAGATGTTGGTGTAGGTGGACTACAATCAAAAGCTTTGACAGAGGTAATGTACACTCAAAAAATGTTTTCTTAAATTTACTGTGACATTCCGTGTAAATCTTTTTAAAGATAAAATGACAGTCCGTGTAATTCGTTTTTTACACGGGCCAGTTTTGTAATACAAGTAGGCAAATTTTGGTTATATGTATTTTGGGTAAAGAATTGTGTAAAGTAATTGATAACTGATGAAACTTTATTAAACCTGAATATCATGTGTAAGTATCTAACCTAAGGTTGCGGATTCGAACCCTGATGCCACAGTTTTTTTGTGAATGTAATGGATGGTTACATAATCACATCTATTCTGTTTATTTGTAATTATATAACGAGAAAGTTTTCCCAATATTAAAGATATATTTTTGCATTGTTGCATTTCTGTATAATTTCTGCTTTCTTACTTAGCAAGTAGCTACATAAATAAGTTTTGTATTTAAATATTACGTTATATTGTACAGGATGAGTATAAAAGAATACTCCAACTTTGAAGATCTATAATATCAAAACCAAACAACCTACAACCTTAGTTTACCAATCAATTGAACTGTGGAACTGTGAAGTTTGTTTACGATACATTCATAAATGTTCAATGTGACCACCATGAGTGGCCCGGACGAANCACGATGGCGACGGAACAACAGAAGGCGTTCTGTGTTATTCAGTTTGCTAAATGTAAATCGGTTACGACTGTTCATCGTGAATTACGTCGCAAATACGGACGTCGTCCTCCCGAAATGCGGAGTATCGTACGTTGGTTTCGTCAGTTCCGTTACACAGGGTGCCTTTGCAAAGGCAAAAGTTCCTGGCGGCCGCGTGTGCCCGAAGAGAATGTGCAACGGATTCAACAAGCGTTCGTTCGCTGTCCGAGAAAATGAACTCGACAAGCTAGCCGGGAAATGCAAATCCCTCAATCGACGGTATGGACAGTGTTGCGAAAGAGATTGCTGTACAAACCATACAGGTTACAGCTTGTACAGGCTCTTACCGAAAGGGATAAAGAACTGAGACGTGATTTCTGCGCGTTCGTTCTTTCCCAGTACGAGGTAGACGATGCCTTCATGTCTAAGCTGGTTTTTAGCGGTGAAGCGACGTTCCATACGAATGGTAAGGTGAACAGGCACAACGTGCGTATATGGGGTGAGGAGCCTCCACATGAAACTACCGAACACGAGCGCGCTTCCCCCAAAGTGAACATGTTTTGCGCTGTTTCCAAATACACTGTTTTCGGCCCTTCTTTTTTCGGCCCTTTCTTTTTTCACGAGCCCACTGTTACTGGAATCCCTTATTTGAACATGCTTACAGAGTGGTTGTTTCCTCAATTAGAAGAGGCGGTGGAGGACTTCATTTTCCAGCAGGATGGTGCGCCACCCCATTGGCACCTAGCTGTTCGCGGATACCTGAACGAGACGTTTCCGCAACGCTGGATTGGTCGAGGAGCAGCTGGCGACCAGGCTCTTCATCACTGCCCCCCCAAGAAGCCCCGTGCGATTTTTTCTATGGTGGTACATACAGGATAAAGTGTTTCGACCACCAATGCCGGCTAACATTGACGACCTCAAAACGAGAATTACGGACGCCATCCAAACCGTAACACCGGACATGCTGACAAGTGTGTGGAACGAGTTTGATTATCGCGTAGATGTCGTCCGGGCCGCTCTTGGTGGTCACATTGAACATTTATGAAGATATGGTAAACAAACTTCATAGTTCCACGGTTCATTTGATTGGTCAACCAAGGTTGTAGGTTATTTGGTTTTGATATTATAGACCTTCATAGTTGGGGTATTCCTTTATACTCACATTGTATATATTCATGTTTATTTAAATTCCTGTGTGTTTTAACGGCTATTTAAGAGGCCTATCATATTTTCAACCGCACGTAATTTTGTCAATAAACAAAGATTTATTTTGAACATAATCTTTGCCTCTAATTTGCTTGGTAGATCAAATANGTCAACCAAGGTTGTAGGTTATTTGGTTTTGATATTATAGACCTTCATAGTTGGGGTATTCCTTTATACTCACATAGTATATATTCATGTTTATTTAAATTCTTGTGTGTTTTAACGGCTATTTAAGAGGCCTATCATATTTTCAACCCGCACGTAATTTTGTCAATAAACAAAGATTTATTTTGAACATAATCTTTGCCTCTAATTTGCTTGGTAGATCAAATAGTTGCATGAAATTAAGGGTTTTTGCATTTCAGTTGTCTACCAGATTGACTACTGCATGATCTCAGGATTGTGGGTAAGATTTGGTTGGTTTGTTTGTGAAGCATACATTGTTCAACCAACACACGNGTGGGTAAGATTTGGTTGGTTTGTTTGTGACATGACACACACTTTACATATATTGTTCATTTTAGTCGTTTCAGTAAGTAGAATATTTGTTCCCCACCTTTCTTTATTTATAACATTATCTTCTTCGATAACAATAACTATTTTACTCCCATTTTGTACAGTATAAATAATGTATAATATTACAAATGTTTGGTTTGTGTGGTTTACAAAGAATTTCTTTGTAGTCCTACAAATGATATTCTTGGCAACTTTGTTTCCAAAGATTTGTCTTGTAATGTTCTGAAGCTGGTAAACATTCCGAAAAGATAGTTGACCAGTAATGCACATAAATTCGGAACAATCATCAAATATGTTTATGATATTACCAGAATTGGAAATGGAATAACAATTTAGCTGAAAAAGGATCAGCGACACTCACCCCAGGCGCCAACTCTGCAGGCAGCGTGGCCCGACGAACCCTCACAAGGAAACAGCGCCCGTCGCAAGTCAGCGACAGTGGCATCATCGTAAAAGGTTATGTTGTAGAAAGGACTCCAGCTCATCCTCCAAGGATGCCGACCTTAGCAGCCATGTTGCCGACAGACAGCGAAAAATTAAACAAAGTCAGAAAAATAAGACTAGTGCAAAGAGTAGCACAGATGATGTGATGTATTTGTCACGTTAATTACAAAAGGCAAAATAAATCATTTCACTAAATAATTTATTGCCGAAATCACATAAAACTCTATAGAATTGTTTAATACATAAATTCCAACATGGTTTGTATTAAAGACCATTCAAGTTTACGACCATACAATTTTACAACCATGTAAACAAATTATATCGCGCTTCTTCGGGCCTAACATTTTGAGTGCCATCAAGACCCAAATAAAATTAGTATGAAAATAACACAAGTTAAAAGGAACACTTTAAAACAAAGCAGCATATGGGATCCGTATGGTGCCTATCAAAACCGTGAATACAATTAAAGCATGAATCAAAATACAAAACGTGAAAGATTAAATGAGTAACATCAGGACGAGGAAGATAATAGCGTGATATTCCATACAATCATTAAAATCCTGCGTGTGAAGTGCCTACATGATGCGGCCCATTAATATTTTTGTAACTCGTCAATGAGNATACAATCATTAAAATCCTGCGTGTGAAGTGCCTACATGATGCGGCCCATTAATATTTTTGTAACTCGTCAATGAGACCGGCATAACTAAAAATAAAGGCACATAACGAGCTCATAGAGACAAGTTAAAACTTGTAAAATACATTAAACCTTTTCGCTAAGATTGAAGTCGTGTGACCGCATCCAAGTTACTCTAAATATACTATTAAAAGNAAAATACATTAAACCTTTTCGCTAAGATTGAAGTCGTGTGACCGCATCCAAGTTACTCTAAATATACTATTAAAAGATGCCTGAGGGGCGCAACCGAGTTCGTGAGGGATGGAGGTCATAATAAAAAAAATTACTAAATTTTATTTTAATTTATTCACACAGCTATTATTTACAGCAATAATTTATCTTTACTCCTTTATTACTCTTTTTATTTCTCAGTGAGTGCAATATTTAATTTCTATCTAAACTCTAATCAAAGTTATTCTCAATGTCTCTGGTTATAGTCAACTAACTCACACTCATCATTACCACGTGTTCAGTCTGTCTGTTGCCATCATTATAAATGCCTTTCAGTCACACATCCAGTCCAATATTCTAGTCTGCCAGCCGCACTCTTCCCTGCACCGATGCTCGCAGTCGCAGAGTTTCCTCCCGTTGGTCTTTTCCGGCGCTACTCGTTGCTCGGCTCGCCGTCTATCGCTTAACGTCGCATAATCGCCTAAACTCCCTACTCTCATAGACTCCCAGCTCGGAGGTCTGATGCACTTTTATATTATCAGCAGCCAACATCTAGAACATTCCCCTCACCCCTAGTCACGCTGAGAGATGCAAGGACAATCAAAACCAGAACATTCTTCGCATAAACACAGAAATTCAATCAGCTGAAGGTCAGGAGTGCGTGAGCCACAAAAGATTAATCGCGGTGCCNTAAACACAGAAATTCAATCAGCTGAAGGTCACGGACTGTGGCAAGCCTCTGTAAGCTGGTCTTTGGTTACATGCGTGATCTACGCACATTTCCACTCTCGCAAGCGATGCGAAGCAGCGACCGCATAACAATACAGTTTAGAACGAGCAGCCGAAAATGAATTTTGAATGAAAGCTAATCACACGAACTCAACTCTACGTGGCCTGCAATGTCCAACGGCACACAAGTGCCCTAACTACTTAACACTGTAATAGTTTCACACCATAATCAACCTTGAGGAGTAGCGATGCTATCAAAATGAGCTAAGCCAGTCTTAAATATACTTTTGTCCGAGCAGACGACAGCATTTTACGTGCAGGCGCGAGAAGGGATAATCCAAAGAGCTTAAGGCCAAAGAGTTTAAGCAGGGAAACCAAGTGTCTCGCCACGAACTATCGGTCTGTATAACATGCCAAGGTGATCGCGAACCACGCGGTCATCAGACTGCACAAGTTTGTAGTATGCTAAGTGCGGGGCCTCTCAGTACAGCGGCGAGGCAGTAGGCCCGCTGTTCGTCTGACCAGCCATTCAGAGTGGCGACTATTTCAAACTGGCGTTGGTACTCCCGCCAAGAAGTCTGGCCATCGTAAGGAGCGCGCTTAATTAGACCCCCTTCATCACTCGTGGCTGCGCACATCAATGCCGTAGAGCTGCCGGCTGTCTTCCGAAGTTCCTGTATTGTTTACGACTTGCACAGCTTGCCCTCTTTTATCGGTTGCTGGTGTGGTGATATTGGTACTCAACTGCCGAAGAAGTTCCTCCCATTCCTTCTTCATTGCACTCATTTCATTCTCCATGCTGTCCACTCTCCCACTGACACTGTCTTCCCATTACACCGCATATTCTTTCATTTGCACTGCCAGTTTTCGTATTCACGAAGTCACTAATGCCTTTAATTTTTCTGTCTACATTTTCATTAACTGTGTCTTATTTANGCCAGTTTTCGTATTCACGAAGTCACTAATGCCTTTAATTTTTCTGTCTACATTTTCATTAACTGTGTCTTATTTATGTCTACTACGCTAATAATTAAGGTTTTTACAGTTTCATTTACAATTCTGTTAAAGAACTAATTAGGGTATTTACATTTTGTCACACATTCTTTTACGCTGCCAACTTGGTTTTTTTTACATCTTCCTTCAAGCTATTTACACTTGCGCTCACACTAACCATCTGGCTACTTACCCCCTCAATTAATGCGCGCAGTGCTTCCAGTTCTGCAGATATTTTTTCTAGTTAACATTCACTGCGGCAGTTGTACAAAACAAAGTCTTGATATTTCGGCCTTAAACTGTTACAGTCAATAAATTTGTGTTAATAATACTAATTACTAGCTTTTATTTACAGTCGAATGCATCCATCCCACTTCTGAAACCAGTGTTTAAAGACGCAAGAGAGGCGTATCTGAGTTCGTGAGGCATGGAAATCTTAGTAAAAATAAAGTAATTAAATTTGATGTCTATCTCAATTCTAAGTGAAGTCCTTGTCAATGTCACTATATTGGGTACAGTCACTTAATTCACACTCATTATTCATACATATTCAATCTGTCTATTGTCATCATTCCAAATGTCTGTCACACCCGCATCTGGTTCAGTAGCCCCGCCCGTCAGTCTCACTCTACACTGTATCGACGCTCGCAGTCTGCCGACTTCACTCTTGCTGGTCACTCTCGCCCCCCACTCGTCGCTCCGCTGGCTCGTCACTTCGCCGTCTTCGCACACCTGGCTCTCAAGGACGTACAATGCTCCAAACTCCAGACTGTCGGCTCGGAGGCCCGTCGCGGCTTGAAGTAGTCTCACTGGCCCGGTCTAGAAGGTTCTCCTAACCCCGAGTCTCGCTGAGATTAGGTAGAGCAATGACCAGAACATTCTTACAGAGATAACCCCAGAAATTCAATCCGCTAAAGGACGGGAGCGCACGAGTCGCGATAGGTTTATCTGGCACACATGGCATCTTGCCTTTGTAAATCCCGGCACGCCCGGCCTTGACATACTACTTCGTTCGCTGGAGCAGGATGGGACAAAGGAAGCAATGCAGATCAGCAAGCATGCAACAGTATTAATCAACAAACGTGTTTTTCCCACTGGNGCGCTTCTTGGGTTACAGCACGCCCGGCCTTGACATACTACTTCGTTCGCTGGAGCAGGATGGGACAAAGGAAGCAATGCAGATCAGCAAGCATGCAACAGTATTAATCAACAAACGTGTTTTTCCCACTGGTGTTTACTAATTTTTATGTTATAAGAACATTGTCTCGGTGTAACGTACTGAGGCCAAAGGAGTGGAGAGGTTTGGGCAGTTCTCAACGAGATCTTGAAGAACCCTTGAGGGTGAAGTGAGGTGGATATGGGTCAACGCCGGAATGAAAGGGCAGGGGATACGGGAGATCCTCGAGGAAACCCGCCGACCAGCAGCATCGTCCGGCGCGATTCCCACATGTGAGAACTCATGAGTGACCCCACCGCGAATCGAGCCCGGTTTTCCTTGGTAGGAGGCGAGCGCTCTAGCCGATATGCCAACGCCGGGCTCCACTTAGGCGAAAGGTTCTCGAGAAAACGCGCAACATTTGAAAAGGTAACTTCCTTTTAACATAATTTCCTAATGACGGGCGATGTTATAGCCCGCTATATGTTAGGCAGACGGCAGATATCAAATCAGGCTAACACTATTCACGAATTTTATGTATCATTTCATGTAATGTCTGTCTTTTTGCAAATAAGTAATTTTAATTTCCATTTTTCACAGGTGTGTGTCTTCTTCAATTATCACTTTAGGCCACAGTTCTCATTATTTTTTCTGCCTCATTTTTTATATTGAATCATCTCATATAATTTGTACATGGAATGGTTGTGGTGATGAAAAACTGTCAATAAAGTGTTATGACACCTCTGTGTGGTTTTGATATTTTGTCATAACTGGTTCATTTCTCCCAGGCAGGGTGTATTTTAAATATTATCATGTATAATCTCCCAACAATAGTTGCAGCCAAAAGAAAAACAAAATGGGACTTCACCATATTTTCTGATAACAGTTGTGTGGGTTTATCATCATGTATAACAGCTGTAGTTTCTCCGAACAGGATGCGTTTCAAAAGTTTTTTGTGGCAGTATAAGTGTGCTTCGAGTATATGTCATTTGTAAATAACTTGATTAAATCAGTAGGTAAATCACCCTGAAAACTAAACGATATTAAATATAGTGAGCTGACTCCCACGCAGTTCTCATTAAAGCAAAAAAATTCACCAAACTTGCATACATCACAAATTTCGAAGATAAATATGTAAGCTTTGTTCTTTTTTTTTATGGAGGGCTTACCATTATATTCAAGCAACTGTCTGGCATTAAGAAGTACCATATTTAATATGGACATGTGTAATTAGGTGTTAACTTTAACCCGAAATTATTCAGTTGGGTATTTACAGAAGGGTTGTCGACTATACTCAGCCACCCTTCGTAAAAGACACAGTGGGCTATTCCATGCAACGTTTGAAGCAACGTGGAAGCAACGTTTGAATGGTATTTTTAATGAAAAAACAATGTTTATATGTATTAAAATATAACTAATGTTTTACAAGTGTATATGTACAAACACTACAGCTCATGGATTAGCTTGTGCTTTCATTGTGACAAAAAATATCTGCACTATATTTTACAGACATCTGAAAATTATGGACATGTCAGTACAAAATTACCTGTCTGTTGAAATCTTTGTAAATTCTTGAGGAAATTCTGCAAAATTAAATAATGAAAGGTAAATGGAAAGATGCGTGGTTTTCTGCTGGGTATATATTTTCATGATGTTCCTTTCTTTCACAATAAATTGTGTGTTGTTAAGGGTGTGACAACATATGTTACGAGTATAACTCGATGCATCATCAAGACTTAAGTAAGGCCATCATTCTAAACATATTTTATTTACATTAAAACACATTAGCCATGCCAACTTATTATAAGAAACAGATGCGATAATAATACAACAATAACTCTGCAATAATAAATACAAAACAATTTATGTTAGCGAGGGGAACTGTGTGTACAAGAACTAGTCATAATACATATAAAAATATATTAGAGTATTTAGAAACTACATTATCTCACAATTGTACAAACCTTAATGAAACAATTTTACAAATATTTCACTTTGTATTCAACTGCACTTTGGATTCGCCTTCACTTTGGATTCAACTTCACATTGGATCCAACTAAATGATCATGTTACAGCTCAAAGACTTCAACATCCTTTTGAAATGCATTCTGTAACCAACTACCTTCATTACTGGTTATGGGAAATAATTCAAAATTTGCTTGGTAAAAAAAAACGCGTCTTTTTCATTCATTTTTAATAGTTATTTATTGTTATTAACATGTCGTTTCGAAAACATTATCTCGACTTCATCATCACCAGGCTCTTTTTGGCTCATCCCTACGAACTTGCATGTATTATTTTTTCCATTACATTCTACTATTACATATTCTGCATCCGTAGAAACTGAAGGGGTGGTTTTATCTTCATTAGCATTACCTGATTCTGTTTAAAAATAAATTGCATTCCCTTCTTCATGCTACATTTCTGTAACTGGCAGAAAGAAGTGCGTCCTACTAAGAGACAGAATTTGTCATTTGATGGTTTAAAAGTGTTTATAGAGTGTTTTACGGAAGTACATGAACATCTTGTACATCGTTCCACCGGTACATTAGCACCTCTTTGCATTTGTAAATTTTATCTAACATTACGAAAATGCATTTTATTCCAGAAATTATGTTTGCGAGGCATCCTGCGATTACTACACCATCTATGGCCCCTTTGCCTTGAGACGTGACAAAGAAATGCCATTCCGCAATGAGCCCGAAGTCATCCAAGAAAAAAAACGTAAATTAGACGAATTGTATTTGTTTTTTTAATTGCCCGGTACAACTTTTACATTTTCAGTTCCTTGATTTCTTCATTGACACAATTTATTACTTTGTTTAGACAAACATAAACAGAATACTTTCCGTGTGACTTTTATTCACCGACTAGCTCTGCCCGCGGCTCCGCTCACTTGGATACAGAATTATTGTTTAGGTTTTTTTTTAAATAAAGTCCATGCTTTTTATACTTTTTCCTGACAATGTCTGCACTTGCTTTTCAATTTCAATGAGTGCAAGGTGAAAAACTTCGTCATTGAATGTTGCTTGTGAATTAAATGGTAAACACGCTTATTAGTATTTCTCTGTTATAGATATATATATTTTTTCGCGGAGTTTTTTTATGTCTTTTTTTTACTTCACAATCCTTTACTACGTTATATTGTTCCATCTTTAACGGTTTAGACAGCACATTGCAAGAGAGCGCGCTGGTGACAAACTTTTTTCCGACTTGATTCACTATTATCGTCACTGCTTATTCCTTATGTTACTTTACGTAACAAAATATGTACTAAAACCCGGCCAGAGAACATAGCTATGAATTAAAAAAAAAATACGTAAATCGGATACGTGGTTCTCGAGTAATAAGCGCATTAGCATGCAGACAGAGAGACGTTGAGTTTTATAATATGTATAGATTACAGCAAAAAATCGCACTTTTCTGTCACTTAGCCAATGACAACATATAAAAATTGTGATTTGGTGGTGACTGCAATGAGTGCTCTGAATTTTGTCTTTGTAGGCTGCACCTTAGTTCTCCGTAAAGTCTACTTGCATGATTATTGTATTTTCAGAAATGTTCTACTTTTGTTCCTCAAAGAATTAAGACTGACTCTCATATACAAAATAGTGATACTTGAAAAGCAGTAACTTCCTTCTAGATAAGATTCAGTTCATCCTCAATTATTTTTGGATAGCCATCAATATCATTCCACTGTTTAAACATAGTTAATTGTTTTATTTAAATCAGTTTTTGGTTACAACATATCTTCAATATTATCTTCACTTGCGTTATGGTATTGTGTATTGTCTCGTGCATGACTTCTTTTGAACACCACAGCAGAGTAAATCACCAATATTCTGGTTCTAAAAGGGAATTTATGTTGGCATGGTAGCGATAGATGCAGACACTGAGGTCGATTTGATGACGGAAGAATTTGCAAAGGTCTTAATTCATAAAACCTAAACATTCCAAGGTTAACCTCTAGATCTTCGTTCACAAAAACTCAACATGATTCCTTGATTGTGGTGATCATGTGTCGCTTCTGAACAGTTATACATTTTCCATTGAATGAATTTTTTTACAAAATTATTAACTTATCAAAAATAATTAATTGATAACTATATTGGAAACAACGAAAATATGTTAAAATAATGCATCGGCCAAGGAATTATTCTAAAAGTAAAACATGGCTGAAACATTATACAGAAAATAATACAAAGTTATGACAAAAAGCTTCGAAAAGGACTTTTGTAAGGAAAATTCCGTTAGAACAATTGTAACTGTTAAATGTACTATGCCCAACAAGTGAGCAAACTCTTTGAGGTTAAATATGCTGCTTATATCCAGTATTAATAAGGTATTGAATATTGCAGCAAGGACACCAATATTGTTAGTGAGTCAGGCTGTGTACAAGTTGCGTATTCATCTATGTAAGCTCCAAATTTGTGATGACCTTGTAACACCCATCTCGTATACTGGTTGTTTGTATGTTTTCTTCCTGGTATTTTCTGTCAGCCAAGTATTGTGAGGATGAAAAACAAAAATCGATGATTCGCGCATCGTCAAACGTGTCATGTTAAAATTTTCTAAAAAAATGATTATAAAGAAAATATGCATGCCATTAAAATGTGCATGTCTGGCCCAAGGAGGTTATATACAGTAGACACGTGGAGAGGTCCTGCTGCTGTCGCATGTAGGCTGGCTGAAGCCAAGGGGCGGAGCTTATTCCCTGACTTAGTACTGGAAGAGGGCCGGCTAGAGGAAAATGTCGCTCGAAGCACGCGATAAACCTCTAAACTTTTCACGTTTCTATGAAACCGCTCATTCAAACAATTTCATATTTTGGGAATTCGTGCACACTTTCTTCCTTGCCATCGCGGATTGGTTACTTTTTAGAAATAATGTAAGACAATTTAAGAAAATAATATTTACTAGAAGTATGCGCAAAATTCTGGAAAGTTGCAGCATAAAAAGTAAGATTCTTTAAAGTTTTTTGTTTGAAGAGATAAATGGGGGATAAAAGTGTATGAAATATAGAGAAAGGGACGAAATTTTACTTGAAGGCTGCAGAGTTGTTGTAAGTGGCCTGGTTTTCACATAATTTTGCTTATAAGTTTAGAGGCATTTATGGGTAAACTGAATTATCAGGCATCGAATTTAAACGGTACATCAAACTCGTTATATATTTTCAACAATAGGTCTATACGAAAGAAAATAAATGCTGGATCTTTCTTTTTGTTCCCAAATTACCAGCATTACAACACAGTACACTATCGCAATCAGCGTGTGTTCGATTCTCTGCAGGGACATTCACTCAACGACTGGACAGTAACGTATAGCTGTAATGTAAGTTTGCAAGCATAAGTTTTGATAGCTGCAGCATTTTGAGTGGTTATATGTAATAAAGTGTCTATTTTATTTATCCTGTTGACTAATTTTTAACATATAACTGTAGCAAAATCTATATTGAAAATAGTAATAATAATGATACATGTACGAATATAAACATGTAATCTACACTATCAGTTGGCTTCTACAGCGAAGAAAGCAACTGAAAGGTGAAATAATTCATAAGTAAATAATATGAAATGGCATTTAATCGTAATATAAAAAGTTTAGTTAAAAAAAATGCATGGCTAAGCGGAAAATAATCACTCAGTTAATTAATAATAGTGTAGATAAATTTCACAAAGAATTTGTAACTGTGGCATGTTTGATCGATAATACAATAAAAATCAAAACAGAATTTTAATGAAAAATATAAAAAACAGTATAATTATTTTGTGAGTTTGTAAATTTAATGAGTCCAAAATATTTATATAAATGCTAAATGAGAGGTNAAATTTGTATCTGTGGCATGTTTGATCGATAATACAATAAAAATCAAAACAGAATTTTAATGAAAAATATAAAAAAACAGTATAATTATTTTGTGAGTTTGTAAATTTAATGAGTCCAAAATATTTATATAAATGCTAAATGAGAGGTTCAGAAATTTTCAGTAACGTTAAGACTAATTCTTGCAGCATAGATTAAAAATAGTTTCAATGTTTATTATTTTTTAAGTGAGATGTTTTCTGCTAGCTACAAAAAATGTGTTCACTTCTGTTCCGATCAAAATTTAAGACTTGGATATAAGCAGCGAAGTAGATTAAAGTGTAATTTTATTTTCCCATGGATTGCCGAAATGTGTTTTTTGTTCCAGCTATTACTGCTGCCGTGCCATTGTTGCGCTCACTGTACTAAATCATCAAGCTTGCGAAGACCTTTGCGGAAACTCGCTTTGTATTGGCTAATGCACTCTCCTCTGTTCCTCTTTCAACCTTGTTCTCCCCCGTACTGGTTTCACCTCCACTCCGACTAGGAAGTGAAAAGATTTGGGTGGCTCTTAACATCGAGATCTTGAGAGCCGATGAGGGTAAAACGACGCGAGTGCTGGAACGATGGAGCAGTGCTGGAATCAAGGGTGGGGGAAACGGGGGATCCCAGAGAAAACCTGCCGTCCAGCGGCATCGTCCGGCACGATTCCGACATGCGAAAATCCGGAGACCACACTGCCAGAAATCGAACCCGGTTACCCANAGGTAATTGTCTCTTTTATATGGTCTGTCTCACATAAGTTGGCGAGATTTTGACAGTTCGACGATGTTTACTTTTCGTTTATGTATCCTTTCGCCACCAGCTGGTGCGTCAAGTGGCGGCTGTATTTTTTATCAACACGCTGTCAGCTAATCCACTTGCCATTGTACTGTAATGCTAAACAAATTTTAAGATATTTTAGACTGACATCTGTCCAAAAAAGTTCGTAGGTTATAAAAGTAAAAATATAAAACCTTGCAAAAAATTTAATATTTGCTAACTCTTTTTTAATTTGTCCGAGACAGCGAATTTGGGTTAACATTTGCGAGACGGTAGTTGTAGCTATTATCACACTTTGGACGTCATATCTGATATAACTGGAACTAAAAGTAATTCGGGAAATTTGATTGACAACACACTTCTATTCGCCAACAATTCACCAACGACTATTGTTTGCAATGCGGTAATTCTGCTATTAGTGATACTGAACAGTTCGAGTTGGAAATATGTGATGTGGAATAACGCAAGAATTGCTTAAAAACTATTAACGCATGTCCCACTTTCTTCGTTTTATCAATACAATATAGTAACAACACGGAAACAAGGAAATGGGTTTTCGGGAGAACAATATAGCGTATAATTTACATAGACAAACGATTACCGGCCGAATATAAATTACTAGTACTCAAAATCGCTTAACACGAATTATATGTTACTATAAAAATTATGCAGAGCTAGAGGAAAAATAAAACTATTGGTATCTGTTCGTAAATTTGTTATATATCACACACGAAAGCTATTCTTTTCTGGCTGGCAATGCTTCGGGAAAGAGAGGATAGATGGTGCGTATGACATGACAGGGCGAAGTGTCAGCCGTTTGCATTGCTCAACAGATAGAAGCACGGCCTTCCTCTTGTTCCCGTTTTTTTTTAAGTTGACTGTTCTTCTATTACTGGCTCGGAACGACACGAATTAAAAATATATTTCGTCAAATTATTATAAAAATTTATCAACTATATTATGCAATATTTCTGTATGCTTTTGGAATTGATATCCAGCAGGTATGAGAAGCATGGTTGGAGACATGAAAAAGGTTTTGAAGTGGCGTTTCATTTGGATACAGATCGTTTTATTGTGCATTTCATTTTGAACACCTATACATTACTACTTTATCACGAAGTTTAGTTTGTAACACTAACAACCACTGTTTTGTGACCACGTAAAATAAAATGTATTAATTAGTCTAGCAACTCTTTCTTATCACGTATTTTCTGCTTGTCTAATGTGCGTCGACAGTGCACCCAGAATAGCCAACGTAATATTAACTTTTGTTCGTTCGTGCATCACCTGATACAGGATTTTGTAAATGGCTCTTAGTTTCGTATACGTCAAGTTACCACTCACTGACTGTCATAATCTCGCCAACTTATATGAAACAGACCATAAGGATGTGATAATTGTCTTGATCATGGTATACGTGTACTTTTACTATGTATGTGAGTAAATAAACTATAAGAACAGAATTATCATGGTTTTGTTTTCCGTCATAATACCATTGCGGTATACAGTCTACAAACCTTTACCAGAGTATTGTGCTAAATAAAAGACGGCTGCATAATTATATAATTTGATCACATGTAAATGGTTGTGGACAAATATCGTAACATTTTGACTAAGTGTATGACACACAAAGTCGTCCATTCACACTTTTATTTTTCTTCTACAAAAATAACAATTCGCATAAACGTCTTGGCTCTTCGTTCGGGAGATGATGCTCATCCTTATTTTTTATTTTTTTTACGTGTATATTTTGGCCGGCGTCTTGCTTGTAGCGTTGGCTAAAGACATTTTCCATTGAGCGTCTCGAGAAATTCTTCTCCGCGACTGTCGCTTGTGACAGATGCCCATTGTTTAGCAGTGTGCTGTTTCCCGCCGAGTGGTGATCGGTGGAGACACCAGCATCTGTCGCAGGGCCAACGATCATCTCTGCTCCTGAACTGGAAAAAAGACGGCAGTCGCCAGAGGCTATTCACGAGCGGTGGTATATTCCTTTTGTGTTGTGCGCTGCCTGCGGGCTGAAATGACCGATAAAATAGGCAAAGTCTATTCGCAATTTCTTCACACTTTTTGGATCAAAACTTTGAAAAATCAACCCATGTACAACCGTGTTTGGTTGTTTCCTAACTATTTCATGTATCACTGGCGTTTTATACTCGTGTTGGCATAAAAAAAAACCAAATTACCTTATTTTTGGTTAAATTGTAATTTTATTTATATTTTATATATGTAAATTATAATATTTCATTTATAATTACTACAAATAAAACAGTGAGAAAATATATGTGTTGGTAATGCCTAGTAAGAAATAGTTCTTACGCAGAATATTATTAAAGTGTGTGCGCACGAATGCGGTGCGTTGTCCTTTTGGCGTAATTTCCTAGACTTAGTTAAGCTTTGTCTGCGTGAAGCGGAGGAATATCCTGGAAGTAAAACTTGAGCACGGCTTCAAAAAGTTGGAAGTAACCGTGAATGGACTATACATATATATTTTTATGCAGAAGAGGATGAAACTCTCATGGAAGAGGTAAGAAAGCATCCCACCCTGTTGAAATGCGACTGCCATAGACGTGACTGTGATGGGGTAATATTTTTGTTGCCTCGGATCAGGTGAAAGTAAAACGTGTAGACAGAACGAATATAGAGTAGACAGGTATATTGAATACAGGGCACACAATTTCTGTTCAGAAAACAACAAAATACTTATTAAACGAAGCCGTAGTGGCGCACCAGTATGCAGAACATTTCGGACACTGTTTCTCGTTTGATTCTTATTATCGACATTGTATTTTGTAGGGGCTTTATCTTAAGATGCCAAGTGTTACTTTGCAGTGAAGATCACTACAATGTGCCCATGGTGAAAAACAGTAACTTCAGCTCTTCTACTAACGTGTAGTTCCCATCATCACTGCCAATAACACGGTATGCGAATCCTACAATCCTCTTCAGTATCGAGGCCGCGGTGGCTGAGCGGTTAGACTGCTTGCCTCCCACCAAGACGAACCGGGTTCAATCCCCGGCCGGGTCACTCCCGAATTTTCGCAAGTAGGAATCGTGTCGGACGATGCCGCTGGTCGGCGGGTTTTTTCGGGGATCCCTCGTTCCCCCCGCCCTTGCAATCCGGCGCTGCTCCATTCTTACCTCATCGGCTCTCAAGACCTCGTTGTTAAGAGCCGCCCAATCTGTCAACTCAGCCCATCAGCATCGCCATTTACCACCTAAAAAATGTCTGACATCATCAGTGAAACATGTAAATCTGTGAGACAGTGTACATTGATGTGTTATTTTGGAAAACGTAATAAACTGTGAAATTATGAAGGTGCATATTTTGTAAATAAACTGTATAATATAAATAATAAAACTTCAATAAAAAGTGTGGTTATGAAAGAAAACGTGTTGATTTTGTAGATAAACTTCTTAAGTGAAATAGGAAAACATTAAGAGGAAACAACGGAATTGGGAGAGAAATTTTACCTTTTGTAAACAACCCTCTTAATCTTAATTTGCGATCAATTTCGCGTACATAAGAAATGTCGACTCAGAATGTGTACAAAATATGTGTGGTTCATAGTGAATGTATTAGGCTAAGGGTTTGAATTGTCATTAATACACGACTAGAAACCAACGTGATTTTAGTAAAGTAGTGATATACTAAAAATTAACATAATTTAGACGCAAGCTTTCCTTAGAAATAAGATATTCAAATTAATGCAATAAGTCACTTCTTATTCCTCTTTTCTCTTTTAATTCTATTGGCTAAAGGCATTATGTAAACGACAATCACCATTTCGTACACGTCAAAATGTCGTTGATGTTCCTATATGAACAAGGAGTAAGTGATTTCTTTGTGATGGTGGTGGTTTTGGCATACCTTTGCCTGATATATGCACTTCAGTACTGCCATTGAGAGGTATATTAGTGATTCAAGAATCCGTTCTGTAAATTTTATTTTTTATAATGCTGTGAATATACATATATATATTGCACACACATTTAAAACCACTCATAAAAGAGTCACAAAAATGCTTAGAACATAATTATTTCAACGTTTAAACTTATTTATTACCAGTATGCCATTTACCATCTTAACTGAACGTTGTGTACATAAGTATACGAAATTACAAAGCAAGATTTCAGTAACACTAATTTTTTCGAATGTCGCATACGGGATATTCAATTCTTTTTTTCATGCATGAGAAGTAGCATAACAGCGGTAGAACACACGCCTAATATATCAGGTGTATGGAAATACAGTAAATGGCCAAAATGCACACTGTCTGCATTCAATTCTGCCCGTTTCCTATTGTACGGGACAAATAAAACCGCAGGTAATACCTGTTGTAGGTCACAAAAGGAATCCTTGTACCTTTTTCAATGTAGCTGGTGATGTTACAGCAGGCTGTACGTTAAATTTTTGAGTAGCATTATTTGCACGTTTTTTTTTTGCATCCCAGCTGTTCATTTTGTCACTTTCTTGATGGGAAATTGTTTAAGTTGGAACAAACTGTCGTGTAAGTTCCCTGGCGGTTTTTGTCCCCAAATTTATCTTTAAAATGTTGTCCACATTTGATCNGGAACAAACTGTCGTGTAAGTTCCCTGGCGGTTTTTGTCCCCAAATTTATCTTTAAAATGTTGTCCACATTTGATCTTCGTCGTCTGCCACCACCATTTTGGAAACTCAGTACGAAAGTTTTCAAACCTGCAGATCAATATTTCCAGTAACTTGCTGGTTCGTCACCTACGCGATTACATCATAGCATATGATAAGAAGATCCTGTATGTTAGTTTCAACCCCCAAAAACACCAGACATCTTGAAAAAACCAATGTTGATGAGACACAAAATTGTACATGCTCGAATAGTGGGCAGCACTGGATGTTACCGATGCCATGTTTTTCCTTCTGTGTGAAACTTTCACCACTGTCTCTTACAGTGCAGAAATGTACAAATTTCACTGACACTTTTGTAAAAAAAAATTCATCTTTGGTCAACAGGAAGGGTTCTCTGCTCTTGGCAGACAGTGACAAACCCAATTGGGGAAAATTACGAAACCAGAGCTGACTGAACAGAGGTGTGAAGTAGTTCCTCTCCCTCCATATTTCCCGGGCCATCAGACTCCCATATGTTTGTGCATTTAAGTCACTTACCAAAGAGCACTTTGTTCAAAAGCAAGGATAGTGCAGAACATATTTCGTAAGAAATAACTAAATTTGATTTTTTATTTATTCACACAGCTAGTATTTACAACATTAAACTATCTATATCCACTATTACTCTTGTTATTTTCAGTGAACGCAATATGTAATGTACATCTCAATTCTAATTAAAGCCCTTCCAAATGTGTCTATATTGATTGTAGTCACTTAATTCACACTCATTATTTACACACGTCCAGTCTATCTATTGCCATCATTCCAAATGTCTTACACTTACACTGGTTTCTCTTGCTGCCATTCGACGCTCTGCTGGCTTTGTTGTCTTCGCTCACCTGTCACTTAAGGTCGTTTAATTCTCCAAACTGTCAACTCTCAGACTCAAAACTCTCGGCGCCGTTGCGGATTAAATAATTACGGAGGCCCGATCTGGAAGGTTCCCCGCACCCCGATTCTCGCTGAGAGAGGCAAGGGCAATGAACCCGAACATTCTTTCAGATAACAGCAAAAATGCAATTCGCTGAAGGTCAGGAGAACGCTAGTTGTGATTGGCTCGTCGTGGCGGCACGCGGTAGTATGCGCGGCGACATGCATTTGAAAATCGCAGCGCGTTCTCAGGCTACTAGCCCAGTGCTCGCGCACTCCTTCGCTCGCACGACCGTCCCGGGCAAGGGAAGCTATGCAGACCAGTGAGCAAGTAACAGTATAATATACCTTCATGCAGATATTTACTATTAATTTCTCTATATAACATATCATAACCAATATTATAAATACGGAAGTGTGTTTGTTTGTCCTTCTTTCACGCCGCAACAGAGCAACGGATCGACGTGATTTTTTGTACAGAGATAGTTGGGAGGACCGGGAAGTGACATAGGCTACATTTTATCCCGAAAAAAAAATTTCATTCCCTCGGGAAATTTTTTTTAGTAGAAATAGCGCTTGGGGTACAATGCTGCGTCAATGTAAGTTGTTAGTGTGGGACGAAAGCACAATGTCACACAAAAAAAAAACGATTGAGGTCCTAAACCGAACTCTACAGGATATACGAAACAATACAGACATTATGGGAGGAATGGTTGTATTACTGGCTGGTGACTTCCGCCAAACTCTACTGGTGATTCAGAGGGGCTCATCTGCAAGATGAAATCAAAGTCTGTCTCAAGTCGTCAAGCTTATGGGCAAGTGTCAAGAAATTCAGCTAGACGACAAATATGAGAGTGCACCTCTACAATGACGTTTATACAGGACATTATGCTGATACACTATTAAAAATTGGAGATGGGTGGTTAGAAACAGTTGCCGAGGGCTGTGTGTCACTAACGGGGGATTTTAGTAATTTGGTGCAGAGTGATACGGAACTGATTGCTAGCGTTTGCCCAGATCTACAAAGAAATATAAATGACGACCAGTGGCTATGCAAAAGAGCTATTCTAGCACCAAAAAATGACATCGTTAGTGCTCTGTTCTGTGTTTATGATCTGTGTCTGTCTACTAACAAATACCGTTATTTCTCCCTATAAGTTTGTTACTATAACCACGCGAGCGAAGCCGTGGGTAAAAGCTAGTATATGCATACACATCGTATCTTAAAATTCCCTCGTACTTGGACTTTGGCAAAGTTATCTATCACTCCTCTGAAGTCCAACTTTCTAGGCACGGGCAGCACGGACAGAAATATGGTAATCATGTTATTGTTTTTCGTCTCATGGCACACTTCGGAATTAATTTTTATTATTTTGAGTTTGAAAAGTGAACGCCGTACACCGCCACTTAAAATTTTCATACTTGGGTTTTGGCACACTATTCGCCCAAATCATTTAAATGAGATCACATTTTACTCTGTAACACATCCAGCACACGAAAAAACACATCTATCTTAAGTTTTGTGTAGTATAAAAACTGCGTAAGTAATGTCTCGTGAATATTGAAACAAATTTAATGATTGTCTCCCGCACCACTGTGAGGCCAACGCCCACAAGCCACATTGAAAATTAAATTATAAGCATCACGACCTCTGGCACAGACTGAGCTCGCCATTACATAAGATGAATTACACCGACGTCCAACGACAG
>NQII01002338.1:2647-58396 GCA_002778355.1 Clitarchus hookeri
GCACACTTTGCCCTTAGTTAAATTGTATTAAGTCCTTACGTGCAGAATATTACTTACAGTTTCCGTGTGGGCTACTGCTCGTGATAATCTGCAAGACTCTTGCCCCCCCCCTTATTTAACATCCTAACACCACATAAATGTATCCGCCTTCCACAAAATAGCACACTTTGCCCTTAGTTAAATTGTATTAAGTCCTTACGTACACAATATTACTTACAGTTTCCGTGTGGGCTACTGCTCGTAATAATCTGCAAGACTCTTGCCTCCCCCCCATCCAAATCATTTACATCCTTACACCACATAAAAGTATCCGCCTTCCACTAAATAGCACACTTTGCCCTTAGTTAAATTGTATTAAGTCCTTACGTGCAGAATATTACTTACAGTTTCCGTGTGGGCTACTGCTCGTAATAATCTGCAAGACTCTTGCCTCCCCCCCATCCAAATCATTTACATCCTTACACCACATAAAAGTATCCGCCTTCCACTAAATAGCACACTTTGCCCTTAGTTAAATTGTATTAAGTCCTTACGTGCAGATTATTACTTACTGTTTCCGAGTGGGGGTCTGCTCGGAATAATCTGCAATACTCACTTCTGCTATTCAAATAATACCTCTCTTCCGCCAAGTAGGCTCTCCGTCAGTCTGCTGACCCCACTGAATATTCTCCCACACCTGTGTAAGAATCTCGTGTTTCTTGAACTGGATTACGTATCTGTAGCAACAGCAAGGAATGAATTTTAATAATCTAATCAGTTGAACAATTGGAACATTTTTCTTTGGTTTGTATCGCAATAATGCGGCAGAGAGAATCTGAAAAATGTATTTGTATTAATACGGTTGCAAAATTTCTCTGCATTAAAAATAGCATCATGAGGAAGACACATTACTAATATATCCATGTCGGTGGATAGGGTGTTCTTATTTAAGTTACTCCGCCTGTATTTTGTCGACTCGTGAACGTAGTGCCCAAGGAATGAGGCATTGTTGAAGATTTTTTATTTAGCATTTGCATCTCGTTGTTCATTGTTGCTCGCTATTTTATAGTAATAAATTACTTACCGTTTTAAAACAGCATAATATTGAAGGTAAACCACTATGTTTTTCACATTCCTGAAAAGTATAAATAATTTAAAGATTTTGACACTTTTTTTTTCATGATTTAAATACGTTTTGCGATATTCGTTTCCCCATGCCAACTGGAAATTTGAGGAAGAATCCATTTGTTAAAACCACTAGAAGGCATGTCTTCAAGTGATATTAGTATTACGTGTTCACATTCAGTGTGGATCTGTATAATGTTTTAAAAGAACGCGTACCTAGTGCCACGAGTAGCAATTTCACAACGTTTATATAGTATACCGTGTTACATCATTTAAGTGAATGTACTATTGTGTCGTTCCAGTCTTGCCTTTCTTTACACGTACTGAAACATTCCCAAAATAGTTAATTTCTTGTGCTGTAAAAAACAATTAGTTATTATTTTTTTAATTTTTTATAAATGCTAGCTAGCATTTTAAGTCAATTGTTGGCTTACGTAAACACGTAAAGTATCACACCGCCATTCCTTGCCTGGGGTACGAACAAACGAAGCCTTGATCGTTATACTCTCCTCGCAGATATCCATAAGATGGCTTTTGAAAAATGGCATTTAATTCTTAGAAACAAGTAATACGGGTTTGTAGTCTTGTCGTTATCGTCCTTTTTCTGGCGTTAACTATTTAAAAGCCCTTAGCGATCGCTTGAAATGTAAATTTTCAAAACACCTATATAAAACATACTGACTGAATGTGAATTTTCTTCAGCTTCGAAAACAGACCAGATATGCCACTATTGGTTCCCGCGCTGCATTTTAATTTCATTGAACTAAGTACTGCAGTTATAGACATTAAGGCATCGTTTTAAAGCCACCTGGCCAAGTAACGCGAAGGTAGGTAACCAAGTACCGGGTTTGTCGTAATTGTCATTCCCAAAAAATCAGTTCTAGTTTTCTCTTCACAACCAACAATAATTTCAAAAATATTTCATTCGTGTAGATTTTTGTAGTAAAGTGGGTTTACTAGTATGCTATCTTGGTATAATTATAGACCACGTATTTGAAGTGTATTAGAGTAAATTGAACCGTATGCAATATACTTTTAAAATTCGGACATTACCGGACATTAGCAGTTCATCGTAAAATACTGTACAATCTTTATATATATCCTCGCTTATAATTCCATGCATTTCAAAGTAAATATCAATTTACATATCTATAATCTATACCGTAGTATTTAGCAGCGACTCCGGAAAACTATTTCTGTCTTAAAATATTAGTGAAATCTTTTTATAAAAATGTTTAATCAATATAAAATACGTCATTCTATTTTTAAAATTATGGAGACATTTTAATGTAATATTAACATTTTAATATGTATAGTGGTTTTACTATGGCATGTGATTGATTCATGCTTATTATTTATTAAGTCCTTTACAAGGATGTTGTTTACTCGTTGTAATGAATACTGTAAAAGCGGACAAATGAAGCCAACTACAGAGACACATCGGTATCCAGACCAGAGGAAGGATCCAAAACACGTTGCAACAATAATAGTTTGTAAAACACAGCACGGAAGCGCCAGTGGATCTTATCTCCTGACGACACATCATTCGGGACAATTACGCCACCAAGAAACTATATAAAGCTCGGCAATAATTTGAACGAGGTCTGACTGTGGACCCACGCCGAGAACAGCCCTCAAGATGCAGCTTCAACGTGTACCGTTCGTGGCTGACCGTCATAGCAATCAGCCTTCACATCTGTGTGTACAGGTTAGTCATGTATTGCATATGTGAGTGGCTCATCACGACTCGGTTCTCCCTCACCAACTGCTTCAGGTAACTAAATTAAATCCCTGCCGAGTACTTCATACAACTTCATTGGAAAGAGCTTATTAACGTGCCCCGATGTCATGCCTGAAGACTTGTCAGGAGACGGCTTACAAACTAACATGCGACCCAACTTAAACTAACATCCATGCCTTACCTAGGATTCGAACCCAGAACCTCCCGCACCGCAGACCGGCGGTGCACCAACCGACTGCACCACGGGAGGTCGGCTCATATATTTCAGTTCAGTTATCACAAACGTTCGCTATTCGTAAATTTAGAAATATTGCAACATGGTGGAAGGTGGAATGATAATAAACAACGAGCTTGAAGAGAGAAGGTAAGCAAGCCTCCCACACGTGGTGAGAGGATTGTTGTTATTAAACCTCGAGCCTTCTGAAGCACGAAGTGGGCAGCGTGAAATGAGCAGACATGTCCTGAAACTCCTGCGAATATCCAACCAGGATTTTTTTTTTTTTTGTTGGCTCCTACTGCGTTCGTCGTGAATTCACGGGGAAGTCCTCCAGGGCGAGCGGTAGGGTCCCCGCCCGAGTGTTTGATTCATATCTGCGAGAGGTTATGAATGGGCGATGCGGTCGGTGCTCCGGAGTCTCCTATGACCTTCCTCGAAGATCTGGAGAAGGGGGTAGCTGCGTGGGGGGGTGCGTGACGAGTGCGAGATGCTGCTAGTGACGTCCCGATACCTCCAACCCCCCCTTTGCCACTCGACCCTGGGGCGCTGGACCAGCCACTAAATCTCCTCCCTCAGCTTCCGCAGCCGGAGAGACGCCTCGCGGCCAGGGGGACGCCGAAGAAAGAATGGAGTGCGCGTGGATAAATCATCGCGACAACAGGCCGGCTATCTCTCTCTCTCTCTCTCTCTCTCTCTCTCTCTCTCAAGGGGGAAAGACATCCCGTGACGGCGTTCGCCCTTTTGCTCTCTCTCTCCCCCTCCCTCTCTTCATCCTTTTATTCTTTCGACCCCTCCGCATCTCCACGGGCTCCTCAACTTTTATTTTACATATAAGGCCGGGCGGGGGCGATATATCTGACCGACCATTGTCGCTCCGGCTTCCTTATTCCTGTATCACGTTGTAAACGTCACTTCCAGGCTGGAGATAACTCTGTGTCTGCGTAGTCTTCCCCGAGCAACCGAGGGAAAAAAATCACCCCCCTCCCCCAACACACACATCCCACTTTCCTACTATTCAACTTCCCAGCGTTTTGTTCGCAGAGAAGAATTCTGGACCCTCCGCATAACTTCCAGTATTTTTATTGCAGGATTTTTATTACTGCTTTACTCTTTTGTAGGAGTAGATGAAGTTGCGGCACAGAGCTGCTGTGTTTACAAGCGTCTGCAGGGAAGCCGAGATATCCAAATTCTGTCGAACAGTGTTTTGTGGGCCATAAGTTATCTGTCTGGCAAACTTCATTTTTGACAAACACGCTATGAAATACAACGTATTGCAACGCTTTGCCAAAAACTCTTGTGGAAAAGGAAAGTAAACATGTCGATAAATCTTTCAAATAGCTCCATATAAGTTAAGTTTGATGAAAAGTGGTACACTGAAAATATGCGATACCTCAGTCTTTAATCCGGTCGCTACATTTGACTGACTTTTAAAAAATTGTCACCGTTGCTATTTCAGTGACTTAAACTACTCCGACTGATTCGCTAGTTTTCAACAACTTATTAAGTGACGCTAAGTGGCAAGTATTTAATTCATTTATAACACTGATTCAAATTTAAGAGTGCAGATATTTCTCACGGCATTTTAGCACACATCATATTGAGAAAAGCTGCACAGTATGCAACATAAGTCCCGCAACACCAAACCTACCAGATACAGACGATTTTCAAATGTCTATGCAATCATGTTTCAGAAAGCTGTGTTGTTTCGTTCGGTTAGACACATTATGAACAAACCTACTGGATGTACACTCACCGACATCTGCCGATGAAATGTCGACGTAGTGAATTGGCAATTACAGCCATGAAATATTATAATATTCTGTATTTTCTGGGGGGGGGGGAATACTCTCTACTTGTACTTTTTAAATATTAACGAATTTCCCTTAGGAAATGAAGCTACTGCTATACACTCATAGTGTGATCTTGGCCATTTGACTGCACAATTCCGTGGTTGATGTACTGAGGAACACGAAAATATGGCCCAGTTTGGATCATATGACTGTGGCTAAGGCTCCATTTTCAACAGCTTGTCATTCCCTTAATAATCAAGTCGTGCTAAGTTTTCTACCTCATTGCGCACAACGATTCATCTCACAATGCGAGTACATGAAGTTCAGGATAAACCTCTATATTTTAAACGGCAACAACACAAACCACAACAAACTATCCACCATCCGAAAGTTAAAATATTTCCGAGAACCGGATTGTGCTGTAGGTAGGGACCGTATAATTTCGCAAATACATTTGAAAAAAAGTTAAACTTCAATCACTTGCCCATTGCAGTTATTATTTAATTATTCTGCTGACTAATGGACTGTCCTGAAGGACTCCGAGTCAATAGAAAACCAACAGACATCGTTAAATACACAGAAACGTAGAAGAAAATTTACGGAAAGTTTTGAAGAATTTAGGGAAAGTCCTTTATTGAAAAGAACAAAGTGTCTGTAAATTTACGAAGATTTGTGGATAGTTTTTGGCCGGTACTTCATCGTAGTTTAAGGGGAATTTCTCTAAGAGCGCATGTATGTAGTTGTAATGAGTTCAGCTTCTCTGACATGCTTCCGATGCGTCCCACAATATGGCTGAGTACGCTAAGCCACCCAGGGCCGGATTTACCACTAGGTCCACTAGGCCCCGGCCTATGGGCGCACAATGCCAAGGGACGCGCGCTAAAAAAAAAAATAAAAAAAAAATAAAAATTAAAAAAAAATTGTTTAATTTTAATATGTCACTAATGTATAATGCATACATGTATTTATGTGGTGATAGCTATCGAAGAGATATAACTTATTTCCAATACCAATACCTATTTCATTTACTTAATACACCCAAAATACAAAAATTTGATTGTCAAATTATTTTTATAAGTGATGTTATTATGCGATAAAATTAGAATTGTCATCATAAAGATTATTTTCTTGAGGAAAATTGCCGGACTAAACCCCCCCCCCCCNATGGTATGAAGAGGGGGCGGCAAAAACTCTTGGGCCTATCAGCGTCCAAACTTTAAATCCGGCCCTGAAGCCACCAAGAAGACATCGTTCGGCGAGTGTTCGATCCTCTGCTAGGAGCCAGGAGCTTGATATCTTCTATCGCGAGACTGGCACGGTTAACTCTGTTTTCGGCGAGGATGCACTAGTAAGCCGTTCGCAGTTATTAGCGAAGGGATCGGTGGCTCGAGCAATCAGACACTGAGTTATCGTGGAAGGAACGAACAACGGTGTGCAGTAAGAATCGTCGCAGCATTGTCTTGAAGTGACTTTAGGAAACCCACGGGAAGCCTAAAATTAGAAAAGTCGGCCACGGAATCGAATCCGGGTTCTCCCGGACGCGATCATGAAACATTGGCACCTCTGCAGCGTCGCTGTCACTGGAGGTTCGTGAATGTCGTAAATTCACGCTGGACTACAAACACGCCTACTTTATAATTACATTTTTTTATTAGAACACAGTAGTTATGATACGCCTTGGGTGACTATTGAGCCAGTAATGAAGAAGAAACATATAGCTGCTGATACCAATTAAAATTACTTCAAAAGTATTTGCTTTGACTGAACAATATTTAGCTCGCTCAACCCATCTGCTCTTGTTCCAAATATTTGCATTTGGTCCTTCAAACCAAACAAATATTTTTTTTAGCTGAAAATTTGTTAAATTGTTCCGACATCATCTGCGTGTATTTAATACACAGAACCGTTTTACAAGTCCCTTAAACGAATCTGCCTGGTTGCCGTAAACACTATAAATATCATAGTAGACCATATAAGTAATTCAGCAGAAAGAAAAAATAATTTCTCTCTCTCTCTCTCTCTCTCTCTCTCTCTCGCCATGCCAGCAGCATATTAATGAGCGATTGTGAGCGGAGTATTTAAGGTACTGATAAGTCCAGGCTGGCGCGTACATAATTCATAAAATCAGTACAACTACAACTGTCGCTGAAGTAATCGGCAGTCGTCGGTGCGCCCAGCAGAGCACCGTTCGCTCGTTGGCAGTCGACATCCAACGATTCAGAGCAATTTTTTAATGGTTAAATTAATTTGTGCCCGCCGTTGGTCATGTTCACTGGAGTGGAGCAGTTGGCGTCCGCTTAGCGAGTGGGAGAGACGGGTCTGCAAATGGGAAAGGGAAGTAAAGTAGGGGGGATATTCTTTCCCTTGCACTTTCGTGCAGACCCGGGAACGGATCCACAGCCTACGGGAAGCAAGGCAGGCCTGCTAGCCGTGTGACCAAAAAAACACTCGGACGGCTGAGGGCACCGCGGTGACCGAGCGGTTAGACTGCTCGCCTCCCACTAAGTCGAACCGGGCTCAATCCCCGGCCGAGCCACTCCCGGATTTTCGCAAGTGGGAATTGTCCCGGACTGTTCCTGGGGTCGGCGGGAGTTTTTTTTTTTTCGGGGATCTCCTGTTTCCCCCGCCCTTTTTATTCCGGCGCTCGTCCAATCCTAACCTCGTTTCACCCTTATCGGCTATCAAGACCTCGTTGTTAAGGGCCACCCAAATATTTCAACTCTCGAACGGCTGGGGGGTGGACACCCCTGAACACCAAAGACACGATTTGTCCCTCCCCTGAGCTCCTCTTCCCCCCTACCGGTCCCCCTCATCTACAGGGGTACATCCACCAACCAACACGCCCCTCTCCGGTGTCGGCGGCAATCGGAACCCGCTAACGAGAGCTAATTGAACTGACGGTAATGACGTAATTACATAACGTAACGTGAACGTTCGGCCCTTTGACGTGCCGCTCCGCGAGAAACGAAACACTTCCCCTCCCCCTTCTACCCCCCTCTCATAGCTCCACCTCTCTATGCCCCCCCTCGACATCGGAAATAAGAGGCATCATCATATATGGACCCCCACGATCTGCCCCCCGCGCGCGCTCAAGGTCCTGTTTCACTCCGCACCGACCACGTCATCACTGGTCAACGTTCCCATCGCACACACACACACACACAAAATATCTCTCATTTTCTGTTGGCCTCTGGGTTTAATTATAATTAATTAACGCTTGGTCGCGCGTGCAGCTTTGATGTTCGATTGCTGCCGCAGAGGCGGCTTGCGACCGACGGAAAGGCTCATCGTACTAATTGTTATGGGTGCTGTTTCTCGCACTGCGATTTACGAGCAGAATACACTTCGATATGCTACGTCGACAAGTGCAGTTTCCCTTATATTACTGCCGGGGCTCTTACATCTATATAATGTGACGTCATAGAGGCCTTATCTGATGACCTTTTAACACCTTAGCCTGGCAGCGGGCTGTAAATCTAGGGCCGCAGGACCGCTGCTTTTGAATGTTAGTATAAGACATTAATAGAGAACCAAAAGTCCGTTTTTGTTAAAAAAAAAACTTTATTATTAGTTATGCATTATAAACAACCTCTACATGACCAATAATACGAAAATTTCCCATAGTACCAAGTAATTACCCATAAATCCAAATTTCATCACCTAACTCAAACTTGATCTTCTTTCGAGAATACAAAACAGGAGACGAATGAAAACTGATAACTGAAGATTGATTATAAACAGTTTCATGCAAAGGTAAAGTCTTCCAACGTATAACATCGCGGAGATCAAATGCAGACCTGTGGGTCTGTTTTGAATCAGTGCCAATATAATACTGCATGAGTAATTGTGGAAATCACTGTATTTTTAGAGCTGAAATATTTTCTAATAATAAATTATAAACTATAATGAAAATATCTGATTTATATTAAATGGGACGTGTAACTTTAAACTAAGTACATTTATCATTTCATTAAGATATTGTCCTCTTTTTTCCTTCAGAAAGCCACTGACGACCCATCCCGAAAGCCATCACGACACAGAGACAAATTCAGGCCGCGAACCACTGGTTAAAAAAAAACACGTTCTTTTGTCTCAGTAAAAGCTTGATATAACATTTTATTACTTAACTGGTTCAGCCTGTGTTTGATTACTCCAATAATGTTCACCTGTGTTTTAAGGGCACAAACCCAAGACGAAATCATCCAACCGCAAAAGTGGATCTTAGATAATTTTTTTTCGAATTACGCTTAGTAGTGGAATCTTTTCGCGAAAATCGGGTATTCATCACATATTTTATTATAATAACGAGAGAACACAAGAAAATTTTTTTAACTTAGCTATTTTAAATCACGTAAGATTCGATTCAAGGTAATGAATGGAAGAGCAGCTTTTTACTTTGAAAGGACATCGTGACAGAAGAACGGCTAGTATGTTAGTATGGATGTCTTCGTAACGATCAATAACATCATGAATTTGGATTCCACAGGAGATTATCGAGCTAATGGAGCCTACGAGTTACAGAATGTAACTGCTTATGCGGTCCTTTAGTTCTGAAGGCATTCGTATTCATCCTTTACAGTTTTACATTATTTATGGGCGGCTTATAACGTGCTGTCGACAGAGAGATCATTAGAAACCAGATCAATTGTACCGAAAATCAGAACTAAAGAACGAATTACCCACGCCACATATCAAGGAACGATCGCACCATTCGCTTGGGAATGATTACGGAAAACAAACTGAAAAAGAAATCACACTGAGAGAAACATATAGCTGCTGATACCAATTAAAATTACTTCAAAAGTATTTGCTTTGACTGAACAATATTTAGTTCGCTCAACCCATCTGCTCTTGTTCCAAATATTTGCATTTGGTCCTTCAAACCAAACTAATTTTTTTTGAGCTGAAAATTTGTTAAATTGTTTCGACATCATCTGCATGTATTTAATACACAGAACCGTTTTACAAGTTCGTTAAACGAATCTGCCTGGTTGCCGTAAACACTATAAATATCATAGTAGAATCAAATTAATATTTTGTTTGGAGTGAATAAGCATTTGATTAGTTCGAACAGTTAGATGTTTATTGCAGAAATTTTGGTGGCAACAAATCCGTATGTTTTAGTACTTACATTTATTTGGTTGGCTGCAGGATAACCAGGTTTGCCTTCGTTTGAAAATACAGCTCCAGACCATGTTTCAAATTTTCCTGGCGAATACAATGCTGTTGTAGCTTTCAGTATTTGTTGGTGCAGTTATTAATGCTTTTAAATGCTATAGACCTGAACAATCAAAATGAAACTAAAAATATTTGCATATATAGGTCCTATATTATACATGTACAGTATGTGTTTAAAAAAACCTTCTAATTCCGCCAGTAGTAACTTCAGCCGAGGTTGTTACAGAGTAATATTTGGGCGCAAAAGTTTCTAGCAAAGCCACACAAATCTTAAGTTGCACCAACCAAACTTACAAGTTTAGGGCAACCAGTCAAGAATTATAAAATAATTTGCTTTCAACAAAATATTTAATTGTCCCTGTACAAACAATCTGGTTGCACCAAACAAGCTACGTTTTATTTTAAAAAAGATATATATATTTTTTTGCAATACAATATGGTTGGGCAGGGAGTCGAATGTGGGTCTTTCCAAAGATAAGTCATGTGTGTTACCCCTACGCCAACTCACTCGGTCTTTGCTCTTGAAAGAAATGCAGTTCAACTGCTAATTGTCAACTGAAGCCATCCAGCTACAACGTAATCGGCGTTCTCCAAGACGTCAACCAATAACTTAAAAAAAAAACTTTAAAAATACACTTATACATTTTCTTGGGGCCTTATTGGGTGTCCGTTAATTACTTTTCATGTGCTCAGTTACATATTGCAAAAATTGAGTTTCTGAGAGATTGAACTACGCGTTTTAAAAACAAGCTACTTACTGCACGTGTTTGCAATCGTCTCATTCAAAATAAATCACACTTCTCACTAGTCTCGAATAACTTCCGTGACACCTCGAATATTGCAAACATTAATTTCAAACCGTACATTACCAGGAAACAGTATTTTCGTAGTGTTATGTATTTAAAATATTTTCCATGAACATCTCCGATCAGTGCAGGATTTTGCATTGAAGTTTGCTTCAAAAGTGAAAAGTAGCTCCAAAAACCTTGAAGTACGTTATCGAGTACACTACCTAAGTCTTTAGAAGCGTTAATTGTCTCTCTTACCCGATTTTTGTGTACAGTACTCATATGATGACACTTGAAAACAAGAATCAGAACCGAAAATCTTACTTTAATGGTAGGTATTAGGTATGAGTAAATTAAACAAAGTTAAATCGCCAAATTCCATTTTTTGTGAGTCAGACAGCAAATTACAACGCAATGAGTCCTGGGTTCGAATTCCAACCACGAGTAGCTCTTTAATGTAAGTTTGGGCTGACTCAAATATGTGAGTATCCTCCCGATTAACTTAAAATCATAAAGCAGCGACGTTAATAAACATCAATTGACAACCTATTCGGAACTTGGCGGTTGAAAGCATTCGGCTTGACCATCATATGAGCCCGAAATATCGAAGGCATGAGAGAATGGGAGTAGGTGAAAGCTAATAAGAAAGCCGTGCGTGGCGTAAACTGTATGTTGCTTTCTTGTGCCACAACAGTCTTACGAGTAAATGATGACCCGGAACTGTGTCTGCAAATGGCTCGTTTTTAAGCGGAGGGGGAAAGGAGATGAAGATTCGTTCAGAATTTTCCCTAACATTTTCAAAGCGTCTGTTGTTTTTTTTTACATACGTGATTGTGAGGTTTGTCCCCCTAAAGACTGGATAAACAGCTCAACCCAAAACTTTGACTTACGCGTTCCTACCCTACCCCCAACTTTCGAACCCAATTTTGACTTCCCAAGAGGTCAGACTCAGACCACTGAAAATAGGATTTTCAATGTTAATTACTTTGACATAAAGTACACCATTTAACATCACTATAGGCGGTTCACGGTAAAGTGAGCACTTTCAAAGTCCTAGTTACTTTTTTCTTTCAGCCTTTTTTTATACTTTAACCAACTTTTTAAAGTAAATATTGTCATGTCAGTAATAAAGACTGTGTGTATATTTCACTACACTCGAAAGTTAACATCTAAGGCTAAAATAAAATATATTTATTGACCGTTATTCCAAATGAGAGAACTTTCAAAAGTGCCCACTTTACCGTGAATTGCCTATAGTAGTTAGTCACGGTATTTACCTTCAGTTGTCATGTAAGATAAGTTTTGTAGCCTACAATTAAACCAAATGTTCAGTAGTCCACATGCTTGATTGTCTTCAAGGGTAGTTTTAAGTTTTTCTCTATTCATCTTTAGGTACGCTTGGAAGAAATTGCTTGACAAAAATGCATCGGCAGCCAAAGATTAAAAATATGTCATAATTAATTTAAAATATTAAAAAAAAAAAAAAAAATCCTTCCCCTGTGTGGTTACACGTGGAAATATACGGTGGAATATTTTTCAATAAGAATTGTTTTTGTACTTATGAAAACAAAAAAAAATATGTAAGATCGGCATACGATTACGTAAAAATCATAGAATTTAATATTTAAAAAAAAAATCGTAAAAGTTGTACAGTATTTTGCAAACAAAGAACATTTTTTTTTTTTTTTTTTTTTTTTTTTTTTTTTTTTTTTTTTTTTTTTTTTTTTTNCCAACTAAATTAAGGATAGTCTGGAGACTACCTATTATTCCCGGTGCCGAACTTTCAGGCTCATCAGCTGAACATCGCTTAAAGGCGGAAGGCGTGCCCAAACAGATCCTCATATTCGTTCTTGAATTCAGGGGGAGGCGGCGGCCGTTGCCCAAAGTAAACGAGGTCTCCAGGCCCTTAATGACGCCCTCCCGTTCTTGGCAGGCAGGGGTGGTTGAGGGGGTGCGGCGCCACCAAACCAAGGGACCCTCGCCAACCGTAAAAACCAACCCCCTAGGTATCCAGGCAAGCCCCTCTTCCGCACCCCTGCGAAGCGTGAAAAACGACTCGGCACCTCCCACCGACTGCTGTCCGGGTGGCGGTACAGTGATCGCTGGATCTTTGTTTCCACAAAGCACGCTGTGACCGACGTGGCAATTAGTGGCTTTATATATTTTCTGCCATTACTTGGGTCTGTGATCAAGGTGGCCGCCTGGTTCAAGGAATTCTGCACGCGTGAGGCCTTAAAGTTTGGGAGCGCTAAGGGCGACCGAGACATGCGCGTCAACTCTCTATCTTCGCCTCTACGCGCAAGGCACTGAACTGGTATGCAGTCTTGCCACCAATAACGCGCCTCTACGAGACTTTCAACGGAGACCCTGCCATTGTATAACACAATAATAAAAATAAAGGTTTTATGCCCGTTTCTATACCTTTTTTTAAAATGTTCTCTACCGGAATGTTCACGCCCAAAAATGGCAGTGAAAACGCCCGTTTGAGAGAAATGGAGGAACTAAAAAACGTATACAGACGCGTAACGTTTCTTAAATTATATTCGTAAGCAGACCTCACTCGGACACGTTGGACGATTTTTTAATAAAACTTTTTCTGCTGGAGCTCTGCACACCGTCCAGCGGCCTACCCAAGCTGCCACCTTGATTCTTGAAAATGCAAGTTTGATAATGGATAGAACATCATTTACTTATATTTTTGAGACGTTTAACTTTAGACTTCTTGTACTGCTATCGCTCCGGAAGTCATCCTCAGAAGATATAGTTCGTTCTCGGTAACTTCCAACTTATTTGAAGCCCAGCTAAAGTTCTACTTCCTGGATATTCCTCCGCATCATGCAAACAAAGTTTAACGCGAGTCTATACGAAATTACACCAAATGGACAACGCACCGCATTCGGGCGCACTCACTTTAATAATATTCTGCAAAAGAACTATTTCTTTCTTGGCATAACAACATTATTGTTTCTTACTTGTTTTACTTTGTACTCATATTAATTATAAATTAAATTTTATAATTTATAAATGAAACACACGTAAAAGTTCTATTTAACCAAAAATAAGGGACTTTTATGTTAACAGAATTACAACACGTCATACATGGGGTGATTTTTCAAAGGTTTAATTAAAAAAAGGGGGAAGAAAATGCGAATAGACTGTAATCAGTCATTAATTCTCATTTATTCAACGTGATAAATAAATAAAGATATCCAATTTATATCACAGGTTTTTCTATAACCTGAGTGATAAACTATGCTTTGTTGAAGTAGAATTTTCTATAGTGAATTCTGAATGTATTATATTACTCATAACTGGTAAAACCACAATTATTTCTATTCTACAACGGTTCAGGAGCTTTTTTATACTAAATTTTGAGGACATTTTATTGTCTTGTGTCATGATATCAATGGTAGCTTAATAAAATTAACTAATAATTAAAAAAATACATTCATCGCGTTTTTAAAACGTCTAAATAAACATTTAGAATTTTAAATTTTAATTCGTACACAGTTAAGAAAGTNCGGTAGCTTAATAAAATTAACTAATAATTAAAAAAATTACATTCATCGCGTTTTTAAAACGTCTAAATAAACATTTAGAATTTTAAATTTTAATTCGTACACAGTTAAGAAAGTTTTTTTTAACGCAAATGTAAATTTAATCTAAAGTGTTCCTTTAAATCACAGGAATGGCAGGCTGCAATTTGTTTGAAATATAGTACTTGCTTCAATTGCGGTAAGATTTTAACTTCCGTCAATTCTGACTTTAAATTTTATCTCGGTAGTTAAAATCTAAATACCAGTGAACCGCACAGCAAATTTCCAAGAACATTTTCTTCGTACCATTCTTATGACGTAAACTATTATTTTGAGCTGTGTCAGTTTTAAGATCAAAACATAAATATCAATTTAAAATTCCCATACCTACTTTTATTAGTTTTAAAAACCAATGTTCCACTATTTTTATACTTTTTTCTTGAAGAATAGCCCCTCTTAAACGAGTTTGGTAGTGTTTAAAGGATCAGTCATTTCAATTGCAACAAAATTAAGTCGCATTCGAGATAAAACGTGTTCGATTATTGCCCCTGCCTTTCTTATTTCCGTTTTCTGTTTTCACTCCCCGCGAATATATGGTTCCCTAGGGGAGGTTGATCCTACCATCATGGACTATGATTATTGGTTCTAAATCTAGCAGTAGAGATTTTAGTTTACATTTTGCGTTCCGGCAGAGCATAGGGCATAGTACGGCATATCGCCTGGTACCTTTATGATATGTTCTCTCTTCTCTGTATTTGTTTACATTTTGCATTCCGACAGAGCATAGGGCATAGTACGGCATATCGCCTGGTACCTTTATGATATGTTCTCTCTTCTCTGTATTTGTTTACATTTTGCATTCCGACAGAGTATAGGGCATAGTACGGCATATCGCCTGGTACCTTTAGGATATGTTCTCTCTTCTCTGTATTTGTTTACATTTTGCATTCCGACAGAGCATAGGGCATAGTACGGCATATCGCCTAGTATCTTTATGATATGTTCTCTCTTCTCTGTATTTGTTTACATTTTGCATTCCGGCAGAGCATAGGGCATAGTACGGCATATCGCCTGGTACCTTTATGATATGTTCTCTCTTCTCTGTATTTGTTTACATTTTGCGTTCCGACAGAGCATAGGGCATAGTACGGCATATCGTCTGGTACCTTTATGATATGTTCTCTCTTCTTGTTATAGCCTCTGTATTTGTTTGAGTGAAATAGTGACCTTTTTATTTTCATCTGTTACTTGTTAGAAAGTAATAAAGGCAGTGAGTGAATCTGCAATCAATTCAGAATGTTTGGAAAACTATAGGGTTTATATGAACTGTAAAATATGTTTGTAATATTTACTGAGAAATGGTCTGTAATTTTACAAATGTTTGTAACAGTACAGAACTTTTTCTTGTAAGATTACTCATTTGTAAAACTACAAGAGCCGTGTTTGTATTGGACCTCAAGAAATTTCTGTACCATACCGACCCGTAGCCGTGGGAGCAAGCAAAATGGCGGACATTCGACACCGTAAAACCGTATATAGCTGTTTGTGCAAAATCTAAGAGTTGATTTTAAGTGTACTTGCGTGCAAAAAGAAATGCATAGCAAGTTTTAATAATGTATAACACTTAAAACAACTCAAATAAGCATAATAAAACGACAGCTTTATAAAAACACGTAACGATATTACTTATTAATTGTTCCGTATCTTCACAGAACTCTTAAGAGAAATAAATGCGTTCTTCTTATTCGAATATCTTCCCTAATATTTTGTAAGTATTTAATGCTATATTCAATATAAAATAATGGAAAAATTCTTACGTCAAGTTGATCTTGTGGTTTAAAGAGTGGGATAACAATGCGAAGGAAATAGGTTCTAGTCCCCGTGCTGGCAAGGTGTAATTTTTTTTCTTTCATGAATTATATTTTGTAATATTTTGCCCTCTTATTCTGTGATATTAATTCAAAACATTTGTTTTCTAGTTGAAAAACAATAACTGCATGTTCACTTCTTAATGATGTAAGTTGTAATTCATCCATTCCGATCATTTGTAATATTACAAATATATGTTTTGCAGATTTTACAAGAAAACTGTATGTAGTTATAAAAAGTATTTGTGGCAACTGCATTTCCAAGGATTTTCCAGTAAAAGTACAAAAAATTTGTTACAGCGTGTGTGCTCTTTCGAGTCAAAAATATTGAATGAACCTCTGAAATGGAAGGAATAGCAAGAAAATTAAAAAATACTATATGTAAGGTTTCAGTCTATCTACCATTGCCAAATTATTTTCAACTACTTATAGTTACAAATTCTCTTCGAAATACAGAATAAATTCTCTGTAGTTATTCGAGACATAATTTTGTTCATAAACAACAAATTTAATCTGTTCTTAGAATGTTTTTTTCCAATGTAGCAAGCGTTTAAATGAAATATTATTAATTAGGTCTACATACATAGGCCATTACAGAGTTACGTCTGTAACGATTGTTTTTCCATTTAAGAAACTTCGATTGTAGACCTTGTGAGAAGAGACGATGATATTTCCATAGACCATCGGGCTCGGCAGAATCTTTCTGCTTCGCGAAGTTAGTTGGAAACGAAGATACTGCTGCAATTGTACCTCAACAGGCCCTAGGCGATGCCAACTGTGCTGGGATAAAACTCCCAGTTCAATTGGCTTGGTCGTTTCCCGCCCTCCTGCAATCATTTCAGCTACAAATAAGAATCCCTTGTGCGTGCGTATTACCAAGTTAATGAACTATTGTACCCCCTCGAAACGAAAACTGGTGTGAAAATATACCCGAGTTTTTTAAAAGAAAAGTGAGTCATCTCAACGAGAAAGCTGCGCCAGATTTTATTCATTTCGTTAGACTTTTAACTTGCCCGCTTTTATGGCGGAAAGGATTACGTACTAAAGATTTGAAAGCGAAACACATAGTCATGGTTCACCTGCGATTCGAACTCGTAACTACGCGGTGCAAAGGCACATCGGCCACAGATGGTTTTTGTGATTACGCAGAAAGACGCATTTATATTCGTCTTGCCTATCACTTATTTATAAACGCCCTTCACATACGCCAAAGTTATATTTAACACAGACAATGCACTCCAACTTTACACTGTACAAAATATTTCTGGAAACTTCCAAAACTCCAATGGAAGTTCTTAACATATACACAACGTGGGGAATTAATCACCGGACAAGCTGCTAACATATGAATTCTACTATGCAAAGTTATAAAATTCACAATGCATTTGAATCTTGATGTGTGCGCGTGGGGAAAAAAACTTTAGTTGGCCCCATTGGGGCCTTAGAACGAGGTAACGAGGTACCGAGGTGAGTATGGAGCAGTGCCAGAATGCAAGGGCGGGGGAACGGGAGATCCCCGGGAAAACCCGCCGACCAGCGGCATCGTCCGGCACGATTTCCACATGCAAATGCCCCGGGGGTGAGACCCCGCCAGGAATCGAGCCCAGTTCGTCTCGGTGAGAGGCGAGCACTCTATCCACTACTTCGACCGCTGGCCTGGAGGAACAAAGCTTCACCACTCATGCTTTCTCATATACAGCGATGTGGTAAAAATTTCTGAACAGTTTATTGTCGTGCACTCGTACTTCAGCCTGCACGTTCCTTGTCGCCGAATATCTGTGTGAAATACCGCGTTACATCCACCTACAAAAATTTTGAGTCAATCTATATATACTATATCGTATTCACTGTATCTTTGCAATTTTTGATTACATCGTATCTCGAAAACTATTCAACCAATTCTCATCCAATTTGGCATGTACGTAACACTATGGTAGGCCATGTAAACGTAAGTAATTAAACTTGATAAGTTGCTTATTTTAAAAATGACGGCTACATAAATGTTTTAAGTTTGTTTAGTATATCTGCCATGCCATTTAACCAATTTCTACCAAAATTTTTATACTGTAGTATCTATTACTAGCACCATATATACCAACAAATAACCACTTTTGTTAGCCATTTTAAAAGATAGCATTAAACGAATAAATAAAATTATTATGTCATAACACGGTAAATAATTAACAGATTCCTACAATATTTAGTAAACAATTGTGACTGATGCATATTATGTTAAATTATAAGTTTTAAGCATTTCAGACGCTTATTTTCAAAATGGTGGTCATATATAAATTTAAGCTTAGAATGTTATATCGTCGAAATTATGTAATCAATTCCAACATAACTGTGTATGTAGTACAACTATCAACTCTATCTACATGGAGCATCTTCTGACCTCCATGTTATAATATAGCGCCATGCGAGTAAACAAAGATTTTTGTAATATCTCGGAAAACAATTGACAGATTCCTTCTAAATTTGCCAAACAAATAGAATTGCAGCAGGTGGTGTAAACTGGTATGTTTTATTTAAGTCCGGTTGTTATTTTCAAAATGGTGGCTGTATAAATATTTTAGCTCAATATATTTTACTAACGAAACAAATTCCAACTTAACTTTGTATGCTGGCAGTCCCTAATACAACCATCAAATTTGTTTAAGCAGAGCCTCATTTCTCTGCCATTTTGTAAGATGCCCTACCAATTAAAAATAATGGTTTTATCTCGTATCTCGAGAAAAAATCTACCCATTCTTACGCAATTTGGCGGAGATGCTGTACTGTGGTAGGTCATAATAAAAAGTATATTACTTAAAGTAGTTCACGCCTATTTTCAGAATGGTGGCTATAAAATAATTTCCGTTTTGTGGGCAATATCTACGAAACTGTGTAATGTAGTTTAACTTAGCTTTGTATATTGACAGATACTATCATCGAGATTACCACTACGTTCCTTTTTTGTCCTCCATTTATGAAAATCGCCCCATGAAAATTATGGAGGTTTTATGCTATATCTCGAGGACCGATCAACCGATTACAACCAAATGTAATAACCAAATGTTACACTGGAACATTAAAATAAATTTGCACCAAATTTTTCACACCCTATATGCTGCAGAAGGCCATGTAAACTTTCATTATTTAAATGGGACAGACAACGATGTTCGAAATGGCAGGTTCATAAATTATTTACGTAAGTTTGACATATATATTAAACAATTTAACCAAATTCAACTAAGATTTGTATGTAGACAGTATACGTTAGAAGCATCGTATATGGCGCCTCTTTTTTTGGCCATTTTTTACTGTAGCATCAAATAATAAAATTAATCTTTTATGTCATTTATTAGGGATCAAACAACCGATTTTCATAAAATTCTTCGCACAAGTAGCGCTACGGTGGGCCATGTAAACTTGCATGTTTTATGTGGCTCAGTCACTTAATTGCAAAATAAAGGCCATGTTAATAATTTAGGTTAGTAAACCCTATCGTTCGAAACATTAGACAGATTAAATAGGAGGGTGATGCTCCGAATCCGAGCTCCGTAATGCAGTTGATTGCACGCTAGCTTATGGTACGAGGTTTTGTCGGTTCAAGTCCCGGTTAAGGTAAGTGTGTACTTGTAATTGTCTTACTACTGTTGCATAAGTCAACATTCCTACCAAGTTATCTTTTAAGAAATTATTTAAAAATTAATTGCATCCATGTTCACGAAAGTAGGCTCATTAGTTACATCAGTAACTTCTTGTTAAGTTTCGTAATGTCAGAAACTGCTCTTTTTCCATGCACGATTCTGATTGGCTGAGCCCGTCATATGCAAAAGAAATTTTAAAACCTTCCCATTTTCAAAATGCTAGGTGGAAACTAGAGCAATCCAGATTTTCCCGACAAACCTGATGGCGAAACTAACGTTTCGGTGAGGTCAATACCATCCAAGCAGTTTGACGGCAAAATTTGACAGTGTGACAGGGCCTTTGAGTTTTGTTCTCACGTGACGGAAGGATGCGTATAGCCTATTCGCGGTTACTTCACACTTTCTAAAAGGAACCTTTAAAAAATCACCATATGTGTAATGTGATTGGTTGTTTCGTAACTATGTCACGTATTGCAAGCGTTTTATACTTCTGCTAACATAAAAGTGCTTTATTATTTTTTTAATCGATCTTTTACTTATATTCTATCAATAAATTGTAGTATTACATTTATAATTAATATAAATAAAAACAGGGAGAAAATAGGTGTGTTGGTAACGCCTAGTAAGAAATAGTTCTTACGCAAAATAATATTATATCGAGTGCGCGCGAATCCGGTGCGTTGCCACTTTGGTGTAATTATCTAGACTCGGTTAAGTTTTGTTTGCACGAGGTGAGGAAATATCGTAGAAGTAAAAATTTAACAAGACTTCAGAAAAGTGTAAAGTAACCGTGAATGGACTATATTTGGGTATTCCGAAATAAAAACCTCAGTAGGACTTCAGAAAAATTGTAAATATCCACGATTAGACTATAGAGGTCGCCTCCCGTTAGGGATAGCGATGTTTCGAGAGGTTAACGATAGAGTTCGTTAAGCACGTGGCAGGCCTGCACTGTAAAAAAAAATATATTGGAATGTTTGCAAATAATAATTTGGAAACTAAATGCCGAAATTATTTTTGTAATGCTACAAAGAAAATTATAGCAATTATACAACACGCTAGTGTGGAATTTGTAAAAGTAACGTCTAAATTTAACTGCCAGACACCGTAGACTTTTAACACGGAGACACCCAAATGATTGTATGTTTCGTAAAACAATATGTTGTAAAGATACAATATTTCACTTCCAAAGTTTCAAAGAAAATTTTTTTCCCAATAATTCTTTGTTCTCGTAAAACTTACACAATTTTTTTTCTACTCTGTGATGATCGCGCTCAAGTCTGAAGAGGGTGCACGCCGTTTCCTTTGTTATGTTGTTCTGATTAGGCTGGATTTGAAGCTCTCGATTTAAGTAACATTATTTTTGCTCAGCACAACACTTTATCGCGCGTAATGGCTTTAGTGTGCCACAAGAGTTTTTCTCCAGTGCATCAAGAGCAGGCTAACATGTGCTGTTCATATCAGTGTTTACACTCTTGTGAATTCAATAAGATGTAAATGATCGGGAGGGCAAAATAGATAACACACCAGAGTGTACTAAAATTATATCCTTAACTATAAAACGAGTCATTTATGAATTATTCAGACTTTAACCATTTTACCTGTTAACTTGCCCACTTGTAAAGATTTTTTAAAAATTTAATACTGCAACGTTAAATTTAATACTCGTGGTAGAAAAAAACGTTTTTGACATAGTTAGAATATTATGAAGACACGTATAAATATTATAGTCTATGTGCGCACTTCTGAAATAAATCATTCAATAAAATTTTATCAAAAATATTAACGCTCTATAACTTTTGCATTATAAATAAAGCGTCACATAAAGTCCTTAAATGGAAGATGCAACGGCGTTTATCACGTTAAGAATATTAGAGTCTATAACATAGGAATCTATGCGCAAGTACTTTAATTAACGTAGTCAAGCAATTTTTTTTAACATAGAAAATAACAATTTCGTTAATGTAGTCTTGCTTTTTTATTTCTTTAATCGAAAGACCATCCCCTCCCAACAGGTTGAAATCCGGCCGACTGCTGCACCGACAAAAGGAAAGAAGAACGCTTCAACGCGTGGTTTTCCTTTGTACCAATTTGCAACATTTCCCCAGTTTTTTTTTGTAAGATAAATCTCGTTTCTTGTTAGGAAATTTAGTGTAGTTCGGACGTTTACAAGCCATTACGACCCATTCCTTAGACGGCCACTGATGCGTTTACTTGAGAAAGGCCTTTTGATGTGGCGGCCCTCACAAGGCCGTTCATCTGACATTTGACACAGGTTGGAGCAAGGGCGTTCCACATAAAAGTTACCCGTTCCAAAATACTCGAGAACTGAGGCGCGGCCTGGTACACCGACTCGAGACAACGCCTTATCTCAGAGAAGAAATGTCATGGCGGCTCCTTTTATGTGGGCGTGCGCATTCTCTGATTGACTTCGCGAGGCTCTGGGAACGGGTTCTGCGTCTGATTGGCTACCGCGAGCTGGGAAATATTCCCTATTGGCTGGGCTGCAGGCTGGCAAGTAGTTTACCAGGAACTGATTGACGAAAAGCTCCCGCTATATAACTAAGTAACAAGGACAATATTGTACTATAAACCAAAATTTCATACTTATATGTTAAAATACTAGTTTAAGCGTTTTTTTCTACAGATCAGAGTGAACCAACTGCACATTTCTATACAAAATCAAAAATTTAAAGTTTTGTTTTTACGTGACGTTTTTATGCACAGAACAGCTAAAGTCAACGGGAACTTCTTATTATAGTAGGCTGTGGGTTCCAAACAACATGGCAACTACGACTTTGTGCTCAGAAATGCACGTTGTTAAAATACTTCGCGTATTATGTAGAAAAAACTACGAATATCTGGTTGATGAAAACGACTTTGAGAATTAATTGTATAAATTCGGTAGCCATTCAAATTCATTTAACGCATACGAAATGTCGCTTAACATAAATATAGTTTGTTTATTTACCTTAGCATGGTTCCATGTCCGGTGTTGTTTTTCTAGAAAATGAAGAAATTGGCGGTAACAGTATTTGTATTTTGCAAGGTATCAGGGTTAAATCCATTTGAATTTAGAGGATATTAGAAGCTCAATTGTGTATCATGGCATGTTTGACTAACATGTAAAAAATCTGTGTTATGAATATTGTTTTTTTTTTTCCCCTTCTTATTTCAGATTCTGATGAATGTACGGTCTTTATTTGTGTATGACATTTAAAGTAAAAAAAAAAAAACAACCTAAATTCGTCTTTTCCTATGTTTGATGTGATGTGCCACTAACATACAGCAAATCACCAAATCCTTTAGGACAGAATTTTCTGGCAAATGAAAGGTAAAACCTTTATCTGTGTAGTTAACCGTTTACAGGCAACGTTACTTCCACCAAGGCGAACCTGGTTCGATTCCCGATGGGGACACCCCGGATTTTCTCATGAGGGAATCGTGCCGGACGATACCGCGGGTCGACGGATTTTCTCGGAGATCTTCGGTTTCCCCCGCCCTCACATTCCGGCGCTGCTCCATCCTCACCTAGCTTCGCCCTGATCGGCTCTCAATACCTCCATGTACAGAGCAGCTAAAATATTTTCAATAACCCACTTCACTCATCAAAATCGGAGTGGGAATCAAATTTGGGCTCTACTAAATGCGAGTCCGATAGTTTACCATTGCGCCACATCGCTCAGTATAATATTTGTAAAGTATGTGACCAGGTTGCATTCAGACGCGTGACACCGGCCGGGACAGAAGAGAGCTTCTGCAGCGATCAGTTGGCCGCTTGACCTCAACTGAAGAAGCCTATCAACGGTTACGGGTGCCGATGAGTATTTTAATGCTATTGTAGTTTATGGCCAGCACTAGGTAGATTAATTTTTTTGCTCATCACCAGTAATTATATCGCCCGTAAAGATGACCGCGGGCGTTCGAGTTATTATAAGAGCGCATCAAGTGGACGGGTGTACTACAAGTGAGTGGTATTTACGTTAGAGGAGGTTTTCAGTAGGAACGTTTCGTATCCTCTTCTCATGCTCATAATACCAGAGGTCCTGGGGAGTCTTGTAGCTGTGAACTAACTATTTGAATATTTTGTTCATCGGAATCGGTACAATTATTAGAACTACTTTAAAACAAAAGAAAAAGTCCTGATATATAATTTGGTTTTTTTTTTAAATTAATTTACACTGCTATCTTCTTTTTTTTTTCGTTTCTAAATATTAACTTGTAATTACTAACATGAAAAGGTTGTACCGTCACACCGTAAATACTTTTCAAGGCAAACTACATACGTTGTTGCAATTTGGCCATCTTTTATACGCGATTATGTACGGATTTGTTATTTTGTTTAATTGATACCTTAGATTTTTGCACGGTAGGCCTAATAAACAATTGCCATTTTTTATATTAGAGAAACGATCCAGATCCCAGTGACGAAACTAATTATATTTTAGGCTATTTTCTTATATTTAGTAATATTTACAATCACTCTTACATGTCATACTTAAATATCAAGAAATTAACAGTCTTAACACCATTACAAGAAAACTTCTCGCTTACTTAATAATTTACACCTTTAACGAGAACGGACAGCATCTCACTGGGTGGTCGTCTAAGAAGAGGCGATCCACGTTTCGGTGCTGAATTATTTTTTTGAAAGAACTGTTTAAATTATTTATATTTCATACTTTTGATAACTTGTCTGTCTAAAGCGAGGGACATAAATTAACGATAAATAGGTATGTAGATTGAAGTGTGCAGGGTTTTAGAAATAAAGTATATAAAAACAAAATAAAGAAGTCCTTTTTAAGGATTTTTGCTAACTTTTTGAGCTATTATTTTGTCAGTTTGATAGATTTTTTTTTAAACTATTTCGTACGCTGTAGCTCTGCAGTTTTTTTTTTCCTTCAAAAGGAACGTATAGGAAGAATTCACGTGGAAGAATATTTGTAGGTAATGGGAATCGCCTGTTGCTGATAAATAATTAAGTTTTTATACTGTCGCCAATCAACAATGACGAGCTAGATGCAACGAAACACGCCCCACAGCCTGTTCAAAAAATGAGAAGACTCGCACAAGTTGAGGCGATACACAATACGTTATACAGTTGTATTCAAGGTGATGTTACAAACTTCCAGGGATGATGAGGAAGGACGCCAGCATCCGTTTGAGATAGTTAAGCCCCCGCGCGGAAACGACTCCGTCACACGTGACAACCAAAAGAGTGTCGAGATGGCCTGTAACGGTGGAATACGACAACGGTCGCGACGTCGCGAAGAATGTGCTACGTTCAACGTCGTGAGGTAAAGTACTAACATTGCCTTGAAGCCTGCAAACCACGATAAACCTCCTTGCCCGAGCCGCGAATCGAACTCTACGCCTGGAGAGTGGTAGTTGAGCATGCTTACCCCGAGGCCACGGGTCGGCCGACGTGTCCTGCAGACGCAGTGTAGCACGAGGGTTGGGGAACGCTCGCTCCACCAACGCACGGTGTAGATGGCGAACTGCGTGTCGACGTGGCGGGTCCTGAGGTGCGGGTGTGTCTATACAGCAGTCTGTGTTCACGTACTAACGAGTGCCACTCGACCGGCCCGAGTAAAATGGAGTACGCTGCCGCGGAACGGGTGGATTTGGTGTTTTGTGCACGGACAAGCGAATGGGAACAGTAAGGAAGCAGCACGATTGTACACGCTGTTCACGGTTAACGAGCACTTTTGAAATCGACCTTATGAAAAATGTTACTACTCTGTAGATGCATACATCTTGCCTGGCACACCGAGCGGCATGCTGTTTGTAAATTTGCTAACAACGTAGGGGGAAGTAGTTACACGTTTCAACGTTTAATAAATAAGTTCTAGGCAACCATTTACAAATACGGAAATGATTTCTTCTGTTTTCTGTTTTTTTTCAATGCACGTCAGTGTAAAAATATTTGTTTCTAATAATTTTTACAGTTTTTCTCGACCGACGTATGAATAAAGTGATCATGCTCTGGGCAATATTAATTAACATAGGGCGGAAGAAAACACAATGTGTATACAAGTAGATCTTTTGGAGGGCTTTAAAAAGTGCCCAGTTTACCGCGAACAGCCTATATCGTCTTGGACTCTCTTGCCCTGGGTAATTGGCAAGTTAAAGGGGAACACGTTAGTGATCGTGTCCTTTGAAATGACGTGCAGTCCCCCAATGTTTTCGGAAGTTAATGTCAAAGGGCGAGCAAGCCACAGCAAGCTGAACCCAGTCGAGCAGCTTGCACGTGTGCGACGAGCACACGCTAAGGATGTGTCCCAGGACTCGACATGAGGCCGTGCTGTCGCGCGGCCTGGAAGCGGAAGTGCCCAGGGAGTGGCGCAGGATCTCTTTGACAGGCGCTCCCGCGGCGGGCAGTGTCGGTCTGCAGGAAGGAGGGTTGTCTGCCTCGAGGGCGTGTGGGGGCAGTCCAGAAAGGGGCGGCCTGGGGGCGGACGCGCGGCGGCGGTACCGCTGGAAAAGTCTACACCTGATTTCCATGAGAAAGGAAGCTGACCATGGTAGATGGGTAGAGGGGGAGGGGGGCACCCACCCACCCAGCCACCCGCTGTGGACTCCCCAACTCCTCAACCTCCTCCCCACGACATAATTTGGAGAGGACTAGCGCGGGAACAGAGGTCAAAAAGTTGCCGACCTTGCGCGGGAATGGTTTAGGGACGGCGAAAATTACTTTTCCTGTCTTTTCTCCCTCGGAGGAGGGCCTTTTGCTTGTCTACCCCACCCACACACCCACCCACACACACACAGACGCACACGCTTCCTCGGCGTTATTGCGATAATTTATGAGCGACCAGAGGAGGACCTTTTCCCTCGGCCCCGCTCCTTTGACCTGCGCCGACACGCGGGAGGGTGGCAAGTCCTGCCCCCACCCTCCGAGGCGACCCCCACGTCTGCGGTCTCACCACATGCTGCGCCGGACAAGTGTCGCACAAGGGCGCCAGTCGACACCCGACCCGTGTACCACGCCGACAAACGCGACTGACAATCGCTGGTAGTCTTTACGGCCACCTGGAATCCATCAGCGACCCACTAACGTTTGTTCTACTCAGGTTGGGAAGCTCAACTGTTAATTTTCGCCGTCAGGTAGCACTAACGTTGCATGTGTTCGGATTATATATATATGTATTCATTTTCAATGTAAGTAAATGAGGAAATTGCAATTTTCGTAAATGAAATTTTTTTAAATCGGCCGATTTGTATTGTGTTAGAACCTACGTCTAAAATAAACTTTATTTTTCACACTAGTGGGAAATAAGCGAAATACACTGCGGAACCAAAAAAAAAAACATTGTATAGTCGTGTGTATGCAAAAAACAGAGGTATGGAACCAATCAGAGTAACGAGATGCGGTCGGCAGCGTCTATATAAGACAACAAGCGTCTGGTAAAGTTGCTAGATCGGTTACCGATGCTACAATGGCAGGTTATCAAGATTTAAGTGAGTTTGAACGTGGTGTGATAGTCGGCGCGCGAGAGATGGGACATAGCATCTCCGAGGTAGCGATAAAATTTGGATTTTCGCGTACGACCATTTGACGAGTGTACCGTGAATATCAGGAATCCGGTAAAACATTAAATCTTCGACATAGCTGTGGCCGGAAAAATATCGTGAACGAACGGGACAAACGACGACTGACGAGAATCATTAAACGTGACAGACGTGCAACCCTTTCTTAAATTAGCGCAGATTTCAATGCTGGGGCATCAACAAGTGCCAGCATGCGAACTATTCAACGGACCATCATTGATATGGGCTTTCGAAGCCGAAGGTCCACTCGTGTACCGTTTTTGACTGCACAACACAAAGCTTTACGCCTCGCCTGGGCCTGGCAACACCGCCATTGGATTGTTGATGACTGGAAACACGTTGCCTGGTCTGAAGAGTCTCGTTTCCAATTGTATCGGGCGGATCGGCGTGTACGGGTATGGAGACATCCTCATGAATCCATGGACCTACATGTCAACAGGCGACTGTTCAAGCTGGTGGAGGCTTTGTCATGGTATGGGACGTGTGCAGTTGGCGTGAAATGGGACCTCTGATACGTCTAGATACGACTCTGGCAGGTGACAGATACGTAAGTATTCTGTCCGATCACCTGCACCCATTCATGTCCATTGTGCACTCTGACGGACGTGGACAATTCTAGCAGGACAACGTGACACCCCACACGTCGAGAGTTGCTACCGAGTGGCTCCAGGAACACTCTTCTGACTTTAGACACTTCTATTGGCCACCTAAATCACCAGACATGAACATTATTGAGCATATCTGGGATGTCTTTCAACGTGCTGTTAAGAAGAGATCTTCACCGTCTCGCACTCCCATGGATTTGTAGTCTACCCTGCAGGATTCATGGTGTGAAATGCCTCCTGCATACCTTCAGACATTAGTCGAGTCCATGCCACGTCGTCTTGCGGCACTTTTGCGTGCTCGTGGGGGCCCTACACGATATTAGGCAGGTGTACCAGTTTTTTTTTTTTTGCCCTTCAGTGTATGTCAATACGTTTAATATTTGGTCATAAAACTGTATTTAACAAAAAGGTTGGCTTATACAATAGTTTTTTTTAATGTGACAATTGGATCGAGAAAATAATCCTTTTGATGACAATTATATTTACTTCGTTCTTAAATTCATAACATTTTATTTTTCGTGAAAATAAGCTGGTTTATGAACGCTCGATACCAAGCACATTTGTACCACATTCGGAGGGCGTGAACAATAGTTACAGAATAAAGTTAATACTCAATACTTCGGCACGGGCAAGTACATATTACAATTTGGGCCAAACCAAATCTGTTAAACGCAAATAAATAGAATTTCTCAATTTAGCGCTAGCTTGAAAGAGACCTCTTTGGAACAGCAACGCACCTTGCGGCGAAAATTTTCCCTGTGCCAAACTCTCCAGTAAGGAATCCCGTTTTGTTTCTAACCTGAGGAGGATGAATATTAGCCCCCACTTAACTTAAAATAACGATATTTATTTACGTAGGTATTTACAATTGGAAAAGTTGAGACAAGCATCATTCGGTTACACTTAACCATCTAGCGACATGCAAAATTCGCGTTGTTGCAGTATTTGGTGAAAAAGCTACACTTCAAAAATATGTGCTGTTGCATTCGATTCGTTACTATACGACAGTTTATTTAACATACTCTGGAGGATACTGAGCTAATGAGAAAAAGCTAGGTAACGTTTGGACGTTCGAATCACTTGCAACCAGTTAACAGGAGCAGCTAAGCCGTCCCTGTGGCATATAAGCTGCAACGACACTCGATAACAGATAACTTGGAAGTATAGTGTTCTGCCAGGAATACACGATAATTGTTCATCTTTCTAGCCATTGCACGTATGTCCATTGTAGTGGAGAGAGGAGAGATTTGGGCGGCTCTTAGCATCAAGGTCTTGACAGCCGATGAGGGTGAAGCGAGGTGTGAGTGTTGAGCAGCGCCGGAATGCAAGGGCGGGGGAAACGGGAGATCCCCGAGAAAACACGCAGGATTCCAACATGCGAAAATCCGGGAGGAATCAAACCCGGTTCGTCTTAGGGAGGCACGAAGTCTGACCACCACACCACCTCGGCCCCATTATGTCTATTACAACGCAAGAGAAAATTTTTACAAATACTGGCTAATGACTGATACGTACCCAATACGCTAGAATTATCAAAACAGAAGTCAGCGGTGCCTAATAGCTGTGAAGTCATACGAAAGTGTAATCGGGTGCCTAGTGAAATTGTAAGCTCTGTTTCTCTCTTGCCTACAAACTACAGATAATTTGCTCAAAACCAAGTAGCTGTTAGAGTTAATTTTAGTCATCCAGATTCATGAACTTGTTCGTACTGTATCAAAATATTGAAATTTTCGCCAGGCAGCTAATTTGTTAAATAATATTTATGGAATGGGTAATTTGTGGTGATGATAGCTGAGGAGTCACACTCGTGGTTTAAAAATGGAGCATATGGTCGTGAGTCACGGGTGTCTAAGGCCACTATAACTAAACGGTCTCGTCTTCTTTAGCCTTATGCGTAACCGTTCTACGTACGTGAATTCCAACATGATGTGCCCGCTATAAAGAAGGAAGTCAACTTTGCTCCAAATAAAAGGAATTTGACTGTAAAAAGAAGTGAAAAAAGTATGTTACACCATCTGCAATATTCTTTACACCTATGTAAATAATATTTTTTATGCTGCATATAGGCCTAAATGACCTTGACAATTTTTTGTGGGCGAATCCCATTGATTTAACGGTATTCTCCTCTTGTTTCTAGGGAATTTGTTGGCTACCACAGTAAAATAATCGTTTTCACCTTCTGCGCCTGTCTGTACCAGCTACCAGCTGAAGTTTTGTTTTCATCTGATTTTCCACAAGACGTCGTTTTTTCTTAAACTTAATGTATTCAAGTCACTATTAAAGCTCGGATAAAATACATGTTATGAAAACTGAATAAATACATGATTATAAACAGCGCGACAACCACGAGACCGATAAGGATGATTTTGGCAGTTCTATTAACAAAACAAGAGTCGTTCAACTAATCCTGATCGGATTAATAAATCAGTTACTCCACGCCTGTTGTGCACTCTGTTTTCTGTTTTTTCTCCATTGTTTGGAATCACTAATTTTCTTTTACAGTGTAGGGCCAGCATGATTTCTTTCCATTTGTTGTTCAAGGTTACTTGTACACTTGTTTTTACTCACATTAGAAAAAAATCACTACCTGTAATTGCATTTATTTCATTGTTAAAATCTACGTAAATATTACTTACAATAATGTTTGATAGCGAATCCGGGAAGTAATGCCATTTCTTAACATCTCTTTAAAGGTGTAATTATTAATCAAGTGGCAAATGTAACATGTATTATTTCAATAATGATATGTTATAATGTTTGACGATTTGGCGTTATGACTTGAATCACGCCTGAACGCTTTTCACTTGACCCATTTTTTCATGTGGTGGGAGGACACGCCTTTTCCTGAAATAATAAAGAAAGCAGGCTTCCAAAATTGCTAGGTTAATAGGAATCCAGCTAAAGCCCAGGTAATCCACGTTCAAAGCGACGAGTTTCTTCCACCCTCAGAAAACGACGGGGAACTACTGAGCGGACCATTTCCTAGTATACATACACCGGACATTCGCGCACAATTCCCCGGGCAAAGAAAGTCGTATCCCGTCATCACGTTCGTCACAACTTAACTATAGGTTCAACAACACTCATCATACAAAATTGTTAGCAAGAATATAACCCGGCAAGGCGGGGAGATGCGGAGGTTCATTGGAAGAGAATTTAGCTGGAGTGGGGGTAGAAAAACTACTTGGGGGGAAAACCTACACCATCATTCCTGTCGCGACAAGTAAGAATCCGGTCCACGACGACCCTGAATTTTTAAGCCAGGTATGTTAACCACAAAACAAAAACATGCTTGGTTTTTTTGTAGAGGAATTTTTATTTCAAGGATGGAGATATTCAAGAAGCTCCTCAAGTACAACGTCAAAAAAAACATAATTATTCAAGAAGTCTTGGTGCTCGGATATTCCACGAAATTTTGGCGTTCTCGACTTCAGTTTTAAGGAGGATCAGAAGCCGTAATCTTGAATTTACGGAAATTTTCCGCCACTACTAGCATTATAGATTTTGTATTTTGTTTTAGGAGTTGATAAGGCATGGGTTATTTCGTTGCACGTTGTTATGAAAGCCCTTTTGGAGTTTCCTAAACATGACAGTTTGACGTAGTTACGACACACAGGCAGTTCCTACGGGCGTTGAGAGATGCGGGTCGAGGCGTGCCCACCGGGCCGTGCCGAGTAAACAAACCATCCATGACGTCACATTCAGGTCGCGGAAGGCGGGAGGGGAGGCTGGACTGCGCAAATGGAGAATCAGCGCATCGCCCGGGGACACACAGGCAAAGACGCCTAATACCGAGGTTATCTAAGGCGGTAATCACGGAGGAGAGGCGTCTTTTCTTCACGTCCTCTAACCGCGTCCACGGGCCGTCGCGACGCTGGTCTCCTGCGGAGCTGCCTCCAGCTGCTTCCACGACGATACTGAAAAGGCGTCTCTACGGACATAGAGGGCGAGTGACGTTGAGCGACGACGGACTACGCAGTATCAAGGTGGACGCCTGGGTAGGTCGCCGAACGGTGCGCAGAGCTCCAGCAGACAACGTTTTATTAAAAAAAAAGCCGTCCAACGTGTCCGAGTGATGTCTGCTTACGAATAGCATTTGAGAAACGTTACGCGTCTGTATACGTTTTTCAGTTCCTCCATTTCTCTCTAAAGCATGTTTTTGTGATAGTGAAAATTGCTCCAAAGGGTGTTTTCGTGGTCATTTTTAGGAATAAACATTCCGATTCGAAACATTAAAAAAGGAATAGGGACGTGCATAAAACCTTAGTTTTTATTATTTCGTCAATAAATGGTAGGGGTCTCCGCTGAAAGTCTCATAGAGGCGCGTTATCGACGGCAAGACTGCACGCCAGTACAGGGCTTTGCGCGTAGAGGCGATGAGAGAGTTGATGCGCATGTCTCGGTCGCCCCTAGCGCTCCCACGCTTTTAGACCTCAGGCGTGCAAAATTTCTTCAACCAGGCGGCCACCTTAAAATATATACATTTTTTTCAGAGGTTTATTTTAAAAGTGGTCGGCTAGCCATGAAAAGCCTATAGTATGACTTAAGGTTTTGGCAATAACGTGGTGGTTAGAGAGGAAATCGGGAAGGAATCGGCCTCGCATAGAGTGATTTCGAAAAAATTCTTGAGAAACCCAAAATCAGGTTACCCGGGAAATCAGTATAACGCTGTATCGTATGTCTCGACCAACAAAAATGGTTTTGCACATCATGTTATTGGCAGCAGCTGGTTTTGAGGATACGGGATTTAGTCTGAACAACCAACGATGTCTTACCACGTGAGGGACATAATCTTATTGCACGCCATTTACTGATGTGTTCATTTTACATAATAAAATCCTCTTCCTGTGCAACTTCATTATAATTCAAAAATCATGGGACAAACATTGAGGGGTGGTAGAGCTCACTAAAACCAGCAATAATTGCATAGGAATATATGGGCGGGTGTGACGCGTTGATGCACAAACACAAAAACATAACACGTTACCGGAAACATAACATGTTCATTAGCAGCATACTTAACGAGTGATTCCGTACAGATAATGTTAAAACAGTTGCTGGAAATGCATCCACCAACAGTCACGCATGCTTGGCGACCTCTACATATGGCGTGATTGGCTGACAATGGTGGCGTGCGTGAAATACCAGGTGTATTTGAATCTGTTCGCCAATCACTCCACCGACGCTACCAAGCTTGCATTACTGTCGGTGGTAGAAATTTTGAGCAATTATTATAAACTTTGCTGTAAAAAGGCATTTAGCGGCGACGTTTTAAATAAACAATGTGTTGCATTCCATGTGTTATTTTTGTGTTTGTGCCACAACTCGTCACTCCCACCCATATATTCCTATACAATAGTTGTTTGTTTAAGTGAGCTCTACCACCCCTCAATGTTTGTCCCATGATTTTAGAATCACACTGTACAGACCACCATGACCGGAAGGATTAATCCTAGCCAAATTAGAATCTATTATATGCAGACGCTCAATTAAATTCTGCTTGGACGTTATAAAAACTCTACAACAAAATTATGCATTACATTTGACTTCTCCCGAATGGAGTCTGCTTTATTAAGGTGGCCGCCTGGTTGAAGGAATTTTGCACGTCTGAGGCCTAAAAGCGTGGGAGCGCTAGGGGCGACCGAGACATGCGCATCAACTCTCTCATCGCCTCTACGCGCAAAGCACTGTATCGGCGTGCAGTCTTGCCGTCGATAACGCGCCTCTTGAGACTTTCAGCGGAGACCCTACCATTTTATGACGTAACAATAAAAATAAATATTTCATGCACATACCCTATCCCTTTTTTAAATATTTTGTACTGGAATGTTTATACCTAAAAATTTACCTTGAAAACATCCGTTTGAGCAATTTTCGCTATCATAAAAACATGCTTTAGAGAGAAATGGAGGAACTGAAAAACGCTCACAGACGCGTAACGTTTCTTAAATGCTATTCGTAAGCAGGCCTCACTTAAGACACATTGGAGGGCTTTTTAATAAAACTTTTCTCACACCGTTCGGTGCTCTTAGGGTTGCCACCCGTACTTTATAAAAAAGTATTGTACTCCATTTCGGTTAAACGTACTTTATACTTTATGAGGACAATAAAGTACGTGAAAATACTTTATTTTACCTATTTCGACGTTTGAAGGTTTTATTTAATTGTTTACGAAAAAAAATAAAAAGGTAAAGCGAATATTGCGTGGAACAGAACGCATCGCGTCGATAAAATTAAATGCAAAGCAGCACTGTCGCTTTTGAACGTAACCTAAAATGTCAATGTCAAATAACATTATCATGTCAACTTGTCCACTTGTGTGTGTAACTTGTGTTGCTGTTGGTTTTGGAAAATTTTGAAGTTCAAATTATTGTTTTCCGTTTTTGCTTGGTGTGTAGTGTTGTACGTATAAATTGTGTGTGAAAATTCTTCAGTTATGGATGCAGATAAGTGTATATCTCTAAGTACACCTAAAAAATGATTACTGGAATCGGATCATACAAAGCAAACAAAACGAAGGCAAAAGTACAAAACCTGTGAGAAATANCTGTGGGAAAAATGAATTATTTATATATTTAAATATGATCATAGATTGTAAAGACGCCGTGAAAACGTTCTTTGAAAATAAATATTTGTTAGATGTTGCCAGAAGCAACAAAAAATATATATGGAAAAAAAATAGTAGGTAGGTGGTAAAATAATACTCTATTTTAAGATGTTGTACTTTTTTTTTTACCTTAGAAAGGAAATGTACTCTATTTGCTTGAAAAAAAGGTGGCAACCCTAGGTGCTCTAACCAGGTGGACCACCTTAAAAATCTCCTTTCAAACTCCCGAGTTAGGCCACGCTGAAAATGAAAGTGAGCAAAAAAAATAGGTTGCTAGGAATCGGAATTAATTGCAAGTAATCGCCTGCTTTTTTGAAGGTGGTGGCTGTTGCGAAAGCCCTGGGTACGCTGAATGTCTGTGCGTTGGCGCAGGATTGGTGTTGCGGCACCCTTGTTAACAAGCAGCGATTCGAAGGCGAACTGGCCGCCTTCGCAGGCCTTTGTCTGCCGGGCGCCTTGTCGCTTGCCGACAAAGTCCCCCCGCTTTTCAACCTCCACCGCCTCCCCCTCCCCCTCCCGCACTACCGCAAGTATTGAAGCTCTCCCCTCGTCAGCCATTTCCGTGAGGTTCCTACAAAGATGACTTGTCGCGTTTGCAATGCCGTTTTATTACGCGAGTGACATTCGCTGTCTCGATTTGTTTTTTTTATAGTTCACTCGCGGTTACTTCCAACTTTTCTGAAGTCCTTGCTAAATTTCTGCTTCCGCGACGTTGCTCCGCCTCGTGCAAACAAAGCTTTTTATCCAAGTCTGGGAAATTACTCCAAAGGGACAACACACCGCAATCGTGCGCACCCAGTGTTACATTTTGCATAAGAACTATTTCTTACTAGGCATTACCAACACACCTATTTTCTCTCTCTTTTTATTCGTATTAATTATATATTAAATATTAAAACTTGTAGACCTAATATAAGTATTAATTTAATTGTACCAAAAATAAGGCACTTTTATATTAGCAGAAGTATAAAGCACTTGAAACATTATTAATTAATGACACAACCAACAACGTCACACATGGGTAAATTTACAAAGGTTTGTTTCAAAAAGTGTGAAGAAACCGTGAACGGACTATATACATGTTAATAGATTTGTATTGCATTGTATTCTCAATTCAACCGAAATTAAGAAGAAGGAAATAATAATTCATGAAAGAGGCATTTTGATTCAATAATACTCTCAACAAACACACCTAAAAAAACGTTTTTCGCCCCCAGGGATTACCGTGTTACTAGGTAGCTCAAAAGAAAGTATGGGATGAAAATACACTCTCTCTGTGCATAATCTCACGCCTGTAATTACGGGGCTGCAGTGGCATAGTGGCTAGCACACAGAGGGAAAAATTTGTTCCAACCAACAAAATACATGTTTTTAAGGGCCAAAAATATATCTGGTTGCCCTAATCAAACATTTGGGTGAGTAAACAAAATCTGGAAAGCAACAAAATAAATTGTGTTCATTTAATAAAATCCACGTTTGACTGAACAAAACTTCTGTGTTACGCCATAACAAATTTGAACGTCAACAATTTTTTTTTTTTAATCAACTGTATGGGCCTATACAGTATTTGTTTGACCCTCATTTGATTGCCTTCGTTTGAAAATACAGCTCGAGAGATTGTTTGTATTTTTTGTGACGATTTGGAGAGTGGCAGTGTTTTTTCAGTGCATTTATTGATGCTTAATAATGGTATAAACATCCCAATAAAACAAATTCAGCAAGAAACTAAAAAATAAAGCTGTACAATTTGCAATAGTTATTTACGCACGTTATCCAGTATAACTAAATAAAACCTATAAAAATCAAAGATACTCAATCAAATAATAAAGTTATTAATATTTGAGTGCCATTAATTATAAAAATTTAATATTTAACAAAATATATTTAATCATTAAATATAAATAAAATACCAAGAAAAATCTAACTAATAATAAATAAATAAATAAATAAATAAAATATTACATAATGAATAACGCCAAAGAATAACCTAGAGTAAATCTACATTTTCAGATCCACAAACTGACATTTTAAATTAAATTATCTAGGTTAAATAAATATAGTATTAGATATAAAAATTATTATATTTAAAGGAAATAAATGAAGAAATAACAATAAGTATCCACGTAAATAACCAACTCTAAATGAAAATTGAGAATGCATTTAAAAGCATTTGTATTTCACCACCAGTCTCTTTAGCTGAGTTTGCTAGAGTGTGGCTCTCAGCCGCAAAAAGAATATTATTTTCAAATTCCGGTTGGGCTTACAATAATTTTTTTTTTATATATTAACAAAACTTGATGATGTACGTAGACCCGAACACATCTTTAGATGAACCAACAAATCTTTGTTTGCGGCAACCAAATAAGAACGTCATAATAGTTTGGTTTCAACAACAAAATATTTTACTGCCCTTATACGAACAAATAATTTGGTTTCGACAAACAAACGTTGTTTGATTCGACGAAGCCTTTTTTCTCAGCGTATCTCGACAGCTAACGTAAATGATCGGTTATGGGAGATAATATGACGAGAGCGGTCGTATCTCAGCCGCTCCGAGAATAAATACCGCCCCTACGACCCATTCACCCTTGACACAGAAAGAGAGCGAATAAGTACGCACGCTCACAAACATGTTTCTGTATTTCGGGCAGCAGCTCCTATAACTTTTTCCAGTATCGTTTATTTTCTAAACTATTTTTTTCTCATAATTGCAAATACTAATTAATTTGCAAAACAAATAACCGAAAATATTCTTTAATAGCCGATTTGCACATACATGATTAGTCTGAATAACACCAACGAACTCAGCCCGCATACTCTGTACGAAATAATAATATTAAAAAAAAGTGCACTGAGGAAAAGGTTTTTTTGAATCCAACAAAGTTGAAATATTTTGTTGTCGTAACGAAGTTATTATGTTGTTCTTATTTGGTTGGCCAAAACCAAGATTTGGTTGGCTGTACGGACATTGAACTGTTTCGGTTAGTATTTATAAAATCCGACCCAGATTTGAACGTATATCATCTGTGTCGAAGCGCTCCGCCCCTCAACTAGAGTGACTACAGAGTAAGTTGGAATGCTTGTTAATATACAGGATGATTCTAAAATCATGGGACAAACATTGAGGGGTGGTAGAGCTCACTAAAACAAACAATTATTGTATAGGAATATATGGGCGGAAGTGACGCGTTGAGGCACAAACACAAAAATAACACTTGAAATGCAACACATTGTTTATTTATAACGTCTCCGCTAAATGCCTTTTTAAAGCAATGTTTATAATAATTGCTCAAAATTGCTACCACCGACTGTAATGCAAGCTTGGTAGCGTCGGTGGAGTGATTGGCGAACAGATTCCAATAGGCTGGGTATTTCACGCACGCCACCATTGTCAGCCAATCACGCCATATGTAGAGGTCGCCAAGCATGCGTGACTGTTGGTGGATGCATTTCCAGCAACTGTTTTAACATTTTCTGTACGGAATCACTCGTTAAGTATGCTGCTAATGAACATCTTATGTTTCCGTTAATGTGTTATGTTTTTGTGTTTGTGCCTCAACGCGTCACTTCCGCCCATATATTCCTATACAATAATTGTTTGTTTTAGTGAGCTCTACCACCCCTCAATGTTTGTCCCATGATTTTAGAATCATCCTGTATACACTTCAAATACTGGACAACGTGATAAACAAATATCTGAAGTTTTACAGCTTTACCTTTTAGTTTCCTGTTGAACCTTTTATATTAAGATATTTATACCACTATTAAACATCAATACACGCACTAACCAACACCCTTACCATCTTAGATGTCACAAAAAATGCAAACAAACACTCTAGCTGTATTTTCGACCGACGATGATCAAATTAGTGGCTAAGCAAATATATACATCTGATTCAACAAAATATTTTGTTGACAGAGACTAAGTTACTCTGGCCCAACACAGAGGCTCTGCGTATTCAAACATATATTTTGTTAGATAAACAAAATTAATTTAGTTGCTTTTTCAAGTTTTGTGTACTCAACAAAATATTTTTGGTGGGCAATTTAATATATCTTTGGCTATATACAAACTTTTATTTGTTGGCCTTTCCCTCAGTGTGTGTATGCTCCTACCCTACTGTTGAAAACGCTTTCTAAGGGAGGTGCGCACTGTCAAAGGTGTAGCTGAAAAACGGGTTTGTTGTAAATACGTTTTTATTGTGGAATAATGATCTTCAGAATAACGTCTAGTAAATGAATATCTGCAATTACTGCAAAACCCTTCGGTGCTATCAAATGCTAGTTGCAATCACGTAATGGTTTCGCACTTAGTGCAAGAATTCCTCTAAAATGGCGGGGTTTAAGGTGGTTTGCATAAGACCATTTTTTTCGTTAATTTTAACGGGGTGATTAATTATTCACTATTGGGAAACCAGTTAATCTTCGGAATCATGCAACTATCAAAATCATAACTGAAACATATATTATTTCTTAACAAAATTTATTAGCAATGAAAGGTTTTGCATTAGTTAAATACATTCGTTCAACTACATTTTATCCTGAAAGTCTTTGTTTAATTTTAAATACTTTCTGTGCTATTTACAATAAACTCGTGTTTTAGCTTCACCTTCAAGGACGCTTGGGCCCTGCTGCCCTTAGGTAACAATTTCAACCACATATAAAATACATTTTTTTCATCTTATTTTTTCATAAGGAATATGCAAGCGGGGTTTTTCGGTGTTCTTCAGACTTATCCTGTATATTTATTGGAGAAATGCGATAAAAAATAACTACTATAGTCAATTCACTGTTACATCAAATTTTTGTGAAGCCTTGATAAGTTCTAATTTCAGGATATTCCTCCGCCTCTTGCAAACAAAGTTTAACCTAGTCTAAATAAATTGCACCAAAGGGACCACGCACCGCGTTTGTACGCAATCAATTGGAAAATATTTTGCATAAGAACTATTTCTTACTAGGCGTTACCAATACATCTATTTTCTCTCTGTTTTATTCACATTAGTTATAAATGAAATATTATAATTTCCAGAGGGAATATAAGTAAAAGTTGAATTTAACTAAAAAAAGGTACTACTTTCATGTTCACGAAAGTGTTAAACGCTTGTGAAACGTTGCATATTTATGAGACAACCAAACGCGTCATACATAGGGAGATTTTTCAAAAGTTAGATCCAAAAAGCGAGAAGAAACTACGAATGGACTATATTGCAATTTTTTTTTAAAGCTGAAAAACATATGCTTTAACATTTTCTCCTCACGAAAACCCGAACTCACATAGACCATAAAGTCAATAAATTTCGTAATGATTTTTTATTTATTTACAAAGCTTCAATTCAAATAACTCCCCTTGCAAACACTACTATAGCTAAACGTAAACAAGTTGCTTATTATGTCAACGACGTTACTCTGCTTGGCTTACCACCGGCGTGTATTTAACCAGCGTGGCTTCTGAAGTATGCCGTGCTCGTTTAAGTAAAAAATACAGAGGAGGAGAAATATAAAAGGCGAAGAGCAGAAAGAGTTAAGTTGTCGCACCGCAACCAAGGAGTGGGAAGGGTGTATCGTGTCCACTTTGCGGTGAACCAACCGAGCTGCCCATCTGCTACCCGGGTCGCCGCAGATACGTCACAAACATGCGAGACCGACTTCCACCGACTGAATAAAAATGATAATCAATAGCTGCTCGACAGAAACTTTCCCACGGGAATCAGATCACAGAAGGGCAAGTCCTCTGTCAATCATCCTGGCACACGCCTTTTTTTTTTTTTTTTTCGAAATAGACCGCAAGGAACAAAGCCAGAAGCGGAGTCGTTTAGATTTAACCGGGGACCACGCCATACATAAGAAACACACGGTCTAGAACTGTCGGGTACCAGTACAAACAAACGAGACCATGTTATTTAGAAACTTCGCATCTCAGAACTGTCATACGACAGAACCACTTGTGTTAGAACGATCGTACAGAAGAAACACACAATTTAGAACAACGCATGTTAGAAAGGTCGTACAACCGAAATTCACATTCTAGAACGATCATACAAGAGGACCACAGGTGTTAGAAAGATCGTACAACAGAAATTCACATTCTAGAACGATCATACAACAGAACCACAGATGTTAGAAAGGTCGTACAACAGAAATTCACATTCTAGAACGATCATACAACAGAACCAGAGATTTTAGAACTATCATACGACAGAAATTCACTATTAAGAACCACGGGAAATATACAAGCATTCAAGGCAAACAAAAACGCAGGAGAGGAGACGCACTAAGGCCTCCGAAGGGAACCGCAAGCCGAGATCGCAGCCAGTCGAGATCGCAAGAGACACCACAAGTCGCGGAAAACAAAACCCCCGAACTTCCGAGAAGGGACGCCGAGCTGACCCAGCTACACCAACCAACGAAGACAACTTACCAAAAGCCGCAGTCACAGTTAAGTAAAGATGTCTCCATTCAAGCAACCTTCTCTCCGACGCATAACATTCCACCAACCCGCCCTTCATGCCTACGACGTGTGGGGGGCGGGGGGCTCAGTCTTGTGTGTGTGTGTGTGTGTGTGTGTAAATAGCCATGTTATTTTAAGTCAAATAAAAGACTTCTGTGTTAACTAACTGAGAATAAGAGTATTTGTTCACCCCTTACGCAACAACTACAGGTGCCCTTAGTCTGCACCAAAGTACAGTAACTCAGTACCCTACTAGCTGCCACCTTGTATAACTTAGGTGGCAGTAGCGTCAAAATGCAACATTTAAGTCTAGTGTCAAATATATTGGCTCACAGACTGTCATGCAACAGTCTCAAGACATTTAGATTTGTAACTGTTATAATAATTTGTATTTTTATAGCAACCGTGATGTGTGATGGGTACAGTGCGCTGTATTCACACCCTGCTATAGTTAGCAAGGGCAGGCAGGTGACAACAAAACTTCCGGGGAAAAACCGAAGTTGAGAGAAACAAGGTAAGTTCCTAGAATTAGCTGACATAAGCCCTCGGCGAAGTAAACAGGGGGTGCCCCCGACGATATTAGTGCAACACAGCTCACAGGAACCCCCGAGACGCTTGCCGCACCCCTCCCACCACCCCAGTTGGAGCACGCGAGCAGCTGACGAGACACGAAATCCTACACAAAAAACGCGCGAGGTACGCGGGGGATTTCCCGTTTTCTCTCTCGAGAATCTGCTGACAGCCAACTTGAATATAGCGGGAGACGGGTTAAATTCCGGGGCAGCCAAGGAACGAGGACAGTCGTGCTCAGTCGTTCGGTGTCAGTGGTAATCAGTTGTTGACGAGGAGTTGTTCGGCAGGCGCGATGCGAAACAGAGAAGGCAGTTAGGCGAGAGGCGGTCGTATCACCGGGCCGGAGTTCAGACCCAGCCCAGACAGTCAGTTGTTTGCAGTCAGTTGTTCGGGAGCAATTATTGCCAGCCGAGACGGGAGTTGTTTGGCGGTACAGCCGCGAGACGAGATAGATGCAGCCGAAACAGGAGAAGCCGAAATGGGAGTAATCAGTCGTGTGACGAGAACAGTGCCGAGAATATAAGTACATTCCCGGAGACGAGTGGCAGCCCCATTCCGAGAGGCGCCATTCCCCGAGAAGATGTAGTCGTGCCGCGTATGGCGACGAGGCTAGCAGTCAGTCAGTCAGTGAGTCAATAGTGATGTCACCGGAAAGAGAACCCAGAAACAGCCGAAACTTCATGTGTAAATTCCCGAGACAAACCCAGTAAAAGTGCCGAGAACTTATGAGTTCATTTCCGAAAACGTAGTAGCAGTTTCCGCGGTTAGGAATGCAGACAGAAACGCGATAGCCAGAAGAAGGACGAAGAGACGCGCTCTTCAACAAGGAACGCCAGCCGAGGTCGCAGAGAAAGTACAAGTCACGGGTAACCAATCCCGGACTTCCGAGAGAGTTAGTCAAAGCCGCAGGAAGAAGAAGCCAACTTAGTACAGCATGCCAACGAGAGCCAGTCCGAGGGCCTGACAAAGGGCCATCCAACTCACCATGCCTCAGCTACCAACGAAGACAACTCACCAAAAGCCGTAGTCACAGATAAGTAGAGAAACGTCTCCCTTCAACAACCTTCCCCGACGCATAGCATTCAGCCCACCAGCCCTTCAGGTCTACGACTTGCAGGGGGGCTCAGTCTCGCCAGTGTGTGTAATAACTATGTGACCTTCAGACCAATAAAATACTGGTGTGTTAAATAACGGAGAATATGAGTATTTGTTTACCCCTAATGCAACAACCTCAGGTGCCTTTAGTCTGCACCAATATAATTTACCTAAATAAACTACTAGCCACCATCCTGTATAACTAAGGTGGCCTAGTAGCGACAACCATTGCTGCAAGTTTTCATTAAATAGCAATATGTATTATCCCATGAAAAATGTTGGAAGCTTTCCTTTGACAGCGTACTTGATTATGTGCCAAAATAAAATTTCGCAAGCTCTCTGACACTAAAATTTCCTACCTTTAGTTTGCTTTGTACATTACGTTACAAATTTTTTACAGTATTCATAAAACTTATTCTTCCTCAAATGGCTCTAATTTATAAAAATGAATCTGACACTAATTTTTTAAATCTATTTTAAATATTTATCTAAACTCACAAAACTTACGTATTAATTATTTTCCCCTTCTCCATTCCATCTACAACACACTGAGTCAAAACAACACTTTTAACGAAATCAACATATTTTTTCTTACAGAAAACAAAATAAAAATCACCATCTATTACTTGTTCACCATCCACTAAAATTTTATAAATATTTTTGTTATGGTCGTCTAATAATTTTAGTCTCCTCCGGCACAGAAACCATAATTCTACCAACACTTCAAAGTAAAGCGTTTTACTTACATGTGTAGCCTATACATATAATGCATTCCTAATTTAAAGTGATACATAAAACTGCACGCAGTTATGTTCTGAATAAAAAAAATTATACACAAACACATATATATGTACATATATAGTTGCTAAAATTAATGTCCTGCCTTAGGAAAGTTTGTGAGCACATATTTTTGCCTTGCTGTAAATAAAAGGCATTTATATTTGAAGAATTTTCACAAGCAGTAACTTCTACGAAGTTCAGCTGACGAAAGCTAGGCAAGGGCTATGGAAATTGAACCATAATTGTTTAATTTTAAAATTGCACATTTATTTACAATTTTTTAATTTTCACGTGTCAAACAAAAACTATTGAAAAAACAGAGTATACGAAACACGCGAACACCAACAATCAACACTAGCGAAAAAAATCTTTTAACTTAAATACCTACGAAATGAGGGGAAAAAAATTAAAAAAATTTAAATTCGAACATTTTAGCAAGTGAAAATCTTAGCCTATAGTTTTAACTTGCGGAAAAATTTATCAGAATTGAATACGTTCTGAAGTTAAAAATTTACTAGATATATAAGCAACTAGTAAAGGAAGTTGGATGACTGCAACTCATTTCTGTGCAATTTAGACGACCAACAGACAACTGTAAGTAATACGTTCATTCTTCGATTGTTTATTTTTCCTATTCTATGTATTATTGTGAAGTAAATACATATTATCTACATAAGTAAACATAAAATTAGATTTAATATTTCCAAAATTAAAACTTGAATTTTGGCTTAGGGTAGCTTTGGCCTAGCGTAGCTGAAATTAAAAATTTAGAGAATTATTCACTGTTGAATCGACTTCTTTATTTTAAAACTCAATTTGAACAGTGATGTATGGAAATCAAGGTAATAGATTAATTTTTCTCTACTGTAAATTTTTATTGCTATGGTCAATTTTTGTACTAAATTTTCCTCACTGGAAACATTTAAGACATATTGGAGGATGGCGTTTATTTTGAGTTATATGAAGTTAGTTTTTACTTACCTATCCCCAGTAGAAACGGCTGGCGTTTGTTTGGGAAGTTCGTCTATATGTTAGGCTCGAACACATACATTAATACATCATTGGCCCAGCGCAATATGCTAACGAAAATCAGCTACCATGAAAATATTATGAAAATATTTAGCTCCCGTCAAGCAATGATATCACTAAATCAGAGAATGCCAGAACATATTGTAAGAGTAATATTTTTATACATTAAATTGGTTGATTGATGGTTGGTAAAACGATGATAAACATATTGTTCGTATTTGATATTTACTTTTCTGTTGGACCACCATTGTACAACCAGCATTTTGTATCAAATTGTGTAACAAACGTTCTGATTGTAAACAATGCCCCTTTTTCGTATTATATAAACTGCGAATGTGTTTCAAGACCTGAGATCCTTTCTCTTTGAAATACGTTTAATTGGTTACATGTCATATCAATGCTGTAATCGAACCAACATTACGCCAACATCGGGAATTACCATATGTCTAACGAACTATAACACTAATTTAGCATGTTTTCTTAAAAGCTATGGTTTTTAACATACAAATCATTTCTTAATTAGAATTTACTCTTAGGTATGTGTTGATTTTTTGTTGGAAAGTACACTGTCAGCATTTGGCATGTCTACATTCTTTGGGCCAACATTGCACAACCATATAATTTCATTAGTTGTAAACAAGTTTTATGTTTAAAAAATATGAATTTTCGTAGTAAAGTATTTAAAAAACAACCCCTTAATATATTTGGTGAAATACGAATGTTTTCCAAGATATAAGATCCTTTTTCTTTGAAATATGAGGGACCGCGGTGGACGAGCGGTTAGACTGCTCGCCTCCCACCAAGGCAAACCAGGTTCAATCCCTGGCCGGGCCACTCCCGGATTCTCGCAAGTGGAAATCGTGCCGGACGATGCCGCTGGTCGGCGGGCTTTCTTGGGTATCTCCCGTTTCCCCTGCCCCTTCATTCCGGCGCTGCTCCATTCTCACCTCATTTCACCTTCATCGGCTCTCAAGACCTCACTGTTAACAGCTGCCCAAATCTCTCAACTCATTTTTTAAATAAGTTTAATTGGTTACATGTTGTGTTAATGTATAGGAATACAACGGTTTGTAATTGATACTTACAGTATTGTTAAGTTGTAACAACATTTTTTAACCAACACAATGCCACTTATGGGAAATGCTAATGAAATTAGCGTAAACAATAATTTTGTATGTTAGAATACATGTTTTTTAACACACTATCCATGTCTTATTTAGAATTTACTTTGTTGGTCATGTGTTGGTTACTTTTTGGAAAACCTGTTGTAGACATTTGGCATATAGGTAAACTTTCGTTGGACCAACTATGTACAATCATCATAAAGTCACTAATATCAAACATCGTTTTAAATGTAAAAATTATTAATGTTCGCAGGATATGAAATTGTTTCAAAAGTAATTTTCCTTTAAATTATGTTTAGCTGTTTATTTGTCGAGACAATGTTTTTACCATAACAGTTGGTGAAGGGTACATTTTATATTGGGCCAACATTGCATTTCAAACAGTATGTCAACATTTTACAGCATGTTATCACTATGCTGCAAATACTAAACTCGGCAGTGCTCGCGATCTTATATATTGCATGATTTTACTGAAAAATAGCCCTATAAATATGCGCCGTACTGGAAAGCATGTTATGGCTACTTTAGTTTTTTTATATGGCATAGTAGTAAAATACAGTTTAAAATCAGTAAAAGCGACGTATTAATGTATTAAGAAATATTACACAGTATAGTGGACTGAAATGGTAGGTAATATTTCATATTTCTTCATTGTCTTTGCATACAGAGTTAAAGTAGCTTAGTGAATAGTACACCGGACTGGTGAAACAAAGGGCGTAGTGAATAGTACACCGGACTGGTGAACAAAGGGCTTAGTGAATAGTACACCGGACTGGTGAAACAAAGGGCGTAGATTCTCGCACTTGTGCCACTGAGTAGAATTTCAAAAATTGTGATTTTAATATTAGAAAGTCAATGTTAATATAATAAGTAAATTAATAACAATGGTAAGTGTAGGTTTAGTTAACTTTCAAATACCGGTCAAAATTCGTTAAAAATATCACTAACCAATGTTAGTAAAAAAAAAAATTGGTTGGCATTTATTAAGCAATAACACGTCTTGCCAACATACTTCCAATATTGTAAATCATCAGAATGTCTGGTTGGCAAATGGCTGGACATTCGTTGGCCTCCAATAGTCCAACGTTGTACCAACGTAGGCTCGCTAGTCATTTTGATGTTCAACCAACGTTATTTTTTCAACGTTGGCCCAGCCTTTAAGCAAAGGTTGGATTAAAATTTCCCCAACCAATGAACGCTGCATGCGATGTTAGAACTGAAGAGTATTTTCTACTGGGTGTGGAATCATCCTTTATCCCTTTTGGAAAAGAGCCTAGCTCATTAAACTGCTTCACATTAGCAGGTGTAATCTGTTTGTCGTTTGGCATTCATGTCTTTTTGGCTGGAAACTACCAGGGTAACTGCTCAAGTTTGACACTGTGACGCTGTTGTATACATCTCAATTTCATTTTAATATCGTGAACCATATGTGGCCACAACCCAGCGTGGGTCAACATTCACCGAGGGATAGACCGAGTGAAATGGTGTTCAGCAGGAATCCGCTGATCCCTGAAATTTGTCACGCAAAGAAGCCCTACGGTGGATCTATAGTGAAACACATCGGTAGGGGAGATTGAAACCCCCCGGGAAAATCCGGTGGCCACCGGTATTGTCCGGCGCATTCCTCACGTACAAAAATGTTTTGTAAGAACCCGCTGGGGATCGAACCCGCTGGGGATCGAACCCCCATGACCTTGGCATGCTAACTGTAGGGCCGAGGCCCTAGTCTTGCACTGGAGACTTTCCAGCCATTTAAAAGAGACTGCCTTATTTCCGAGTTTCTGATTTGATTGGTCAATCAAGGTTGTATGTTGTTTGGTTTTGATTTTATAGACCTTCAAATTTGGAGTATTATTTTAAGTTCGTATTCACATTCTATGAAGAACAATGCTTAAGTTTGTTACACGCACATGTGGACAAGGTTATCTTTATTTATCCAGAAATGTTCATAAACTCTCCATAAAATCGTGAACACAATGATTCCCAAAAACGAGCCCCCCGTAAAATTCATAAAACTTTCTGTGGATTTGCGGAAATTCTCTATTAATTTCCTAATTAGTTTCCTGTACTTCCAGTTTTAAAAAAAAAGATATAATGGAAAAAATATTTTATTTTCGTTATGTTAGTGTTCTATTGTGTTTAAAAAATATATATTTAGAACAAATTAAAATATTTTATGCCTGAGCAATATTTGAACCCGAGTCAAAAAGTTAAAAGCTCATGCCTCTTAACTTTATTATTTTTAATACATTTTCAGAAGCAACTTCCTCAGTTTTCATTAAAGTTACTGTGTTTAAGTGTTGCTAAATGTTACAAACGCCTGATGCTCTTCTTTATTGTTTGAAAGAGCAGTTTTCAGTGGCGTGGATAACCTAACTACCAAATGTACGATAATTTCATAGTTCCAGTGGCGAAAAGTTTCGTTTAAAATTGGCGTTGTTACTTTTAAATTTTTTTTTTTTACTATTTTGGTTTGTTTATGTGCACTTCCAACATAACTGACGTAGTGATAGAAATCAAAAATTATATATTCCCATAACACTATTTCGTTTCTAGTTATTAATCGCCAGTTTAGAGTTTGGTAGGGTTGTAAATAACCATTTTTATATCCACGGTTCTTATTAACTTAACTAGTCACACATTCCAGAAATTTTAGAACAGGTTCTTTATAAAAAAAAATTACAGGAAACTAGAGCCACCCAACATTTTTAGACAAATATGGAGGCATTTTTTTTTAATATTCCGGTGACATCACAACCTTCCATCTTTGTTTGACCAAACTTACTGAGAGCAGTTTGATGGGAAAATTAGACAGTGTGACAGGAGCTGTACTTAGGCCTATATGTTAGGGCCCTTCATTTTGTGAAATAAGAAAAACTGTTTTTATTTTACAATAAGAATTGGTCTAGGAAATAATTGTTCTGTGGTTTATTATGTGTAGTAATTTTCTTGTTGATGCAAGTGAAGTTAAAAGAGTTCTCAGTGGTTAAAAGAATTTCCCAAAGATGACTTTGAATTATAAAAATAATATTGCTTATTTGTAGGTACTAAAACCTACTGCGTCAAATTGTAATAACATGTTAGTTCGCAAACAGCGGAATTACACTTAAATAAATATGTGTAATGTTCTTTGCTATTACTACATAAATTTGAATGTCAACACAAATGAGCCTTTTGCACACAGTAACGTTGGCAGTAAAACATGAAAATATTTCAGTGTTTCGACATTGACGGAATATGAGCTTGTAAGAACCGTATAAAGTTGGACTGGGGTTATAATTACGCCATAGAATAAGTCATGCATACATGCTGATTAATGGTCTCCGTTACAATCGTCTCTAGCTGGACGTTACGGAAATGTCAAGCGGTGAAACGTATAGCTGTCAAAGTTGGCCAACTTTCAAGCCTTTGCGTTTAACGTTTACATTTAACATAATTAGAATCCTAGACGTCACAGACAAGCGAATACAATCCGTATACACCGTTCGGTATACTTACCATCGTCGTCCATGTTTCGTTATATTCAGTTATATATAACACAGTAGGAAATGCTGGTAAAATGCATGAACAATTGAACTTACCTATATGCTATTCACGGCTAAGTGAACACTTTCGAAAGCTTTCTCATTTGGAATAATAGTCAATAAATATATTTTATTTTAGCCGTAGAAGTTATCTTTCAAGTGCGGTGGAACATACAAATTGTGTTGATTACTTGCATAGCAATATTCATTTTAAAAATGTGTTTAAAGGATAAAAAATGGCTGAAAGGAAAAAGTAACTAGGGCCTCAAAATGCTCATTTTACCGTCAACAGCCTATAACTAATTTTTTTTTAGCTTAAATAGTCAGCGGCAACAAACAGTTTATAAGCATTTCCAAAAGTTGCCAATATATATTTTTTATTTTAAATCCTGTCGATAAAACGTAACGTTAATTTTAAGCATGCCAGTTATGTGTAGCGTACGGCGCCAAATAAATTGTAGACTTAAATTAAAAATTTTATAGCAATTTTAGATTCATGGCACAAATTATTTTTTAGCCGTGGCAACTAAATACGCAACTGGCGGAAAGAAAAACTGAGCACGGAAAATAGTAGGGACAATCCGGGAACTGCGATCCGGTTTGTAACCTCTCCATCTGTGATGTGCTCCTAATACAGAGTAATGGGATGTCGTGGCAAGCCGCGTCTACCGGGCGAGACTGAGTGGGATATTTCTTCCTGCGCATGCGCTGTCGCGTGGTTGAAGCGTCTGGAAGACCTCTTCAGACTTGATGTCCTCCTAATCCAAAACGGCGTTGCGTTGAAAACCGCCATGAAAGCGACGGACGGCCAGCCAGGCAGGCGCGCATGATGACTGACCGGCTTATTTATGACAAGGGGAAAGGGAGACAGTAGGGGGAAACGGCGGCGAGTTCTTCTGCCAACCTCCTCGCATCTGATGTTCTCCCGATACAAAGTAGGTAACTTAGCGACGTGGCGACCTTACGACGTACCCCGTCCGGTGGTTTCGTCGGTAAGGACGGGCTAGTAACGACTATGTATCAGGCGCGCATGACGACTGGGGAGGTTACGTACGATTCACGTTCCTGTCTTTCTGTGTAGCGGCAAGTTGGTGCAGACACAGACGCCCGTGAACTGTGTATGCAAAGAAGAAGAATTTAAGAAAAGAAATAAATCAATCCCATTTAATGCTTATTTATTTTTTAAGTGGAGGAATAAATCTATTCGCGAGTCTACCTTCCTAACTAAATTGTCTGCAAAAACGACCGAAGCATGGATTGTGTTCCATAGTTTTAGTGAGTTTATTGCGTATGGTAGTGAAAATTTATACATTTTTCCGTGTGGAGAAAGTATTCACTTCGCCGCTTAGTACAAATGCTTAACTAGTTAACACAAAAATTATTAAATTTATTTATTGTAATAATGTGTAATCTCAAACACATGTACCAAATATAAATGTAAATTTAAAATATAACTAATACTGAAACAACTATTTTTATATATGGTCTTTAAACATAATCGTGAAGTATATGGAACAAAATATTTGCTTTTTTATGATTTATATTATATATATTTATATTTTATTTACTTATTTACATATATTTGTATATATAATATTTAAGATTAATTATCTCTTAACTGCAATAATACGGTTACATTATAAGTTATTAAAACCTGATACTATATTGCGAACTGTTGGGAAAATATTATAATTTATTTCTTTCCCTTACAAATAATTCAGGTCATATAGTTTCGTTGACTTTATGATAGCCGTGGACATTCGACGCATATATCTGTAAAGACACAGTATATACCAGAAATTTCCTTTGGGCTAAGCAAATAAGTTATATTCTAAATAACACGCCCGCATGGGTTATTACATCCTTTCCGTGGAACGAAGCACGTCAATTTATTTCGCACCAGAAAAATAAATAAACAACACATCATAGTTTCACGCGTTTCTATGGTCGATATTAACTGACGACAAGTTCGACTATCTTTGTATAATGTCAGTATACGTAAACTTATCCAGGCGTAAACAGTTTTCATTACTGTTACTGTAATATAGTCAAGTTACGCTTTTCTTACACGTAGGGAAAAGAACGAGTATGTCGGAAAACGAAATGTAAACAAGCTTCCGCGATATCTCAGAACACGTAAGATTATGACAATTCTTTTAAGATTATCCGACCTGGAAAATGTAGTTTTCAAGTGAATAAATTTACATCGGAAGCAAGGGCGAGTTTAGTTGACTAGCGCACATAAGCACAGAAAAGTATTAGCAGTATCGTTTGTTAAGTGAATAAACACAAACGAAACTATACCGCTGGTTTGTAATAATATTACGGTGCATGCGTTTGTATCTCACCCAATGTAATTAATGTGACGAGTAACTTGCAGCGTGATTTCTTAGTTGGAAAATTTGACTAATAATACTGCGGCTTGGGTAAGTAAATTTATGGTTCTTCTAGACTCAGTTGACGGAAGGGAATGTAGGTTGCAACGAAATCAGTGTCGTTGCTTTATGTTAAAATATTTAAATCTGAAATTACTCCAAATTTGCCATTTTATTTCTTTCCGTCACGTATTCTCCTACTTGCGAGTTTTGCGAAAATGTTCACTCTAAAAATACTTACACTCTAGGCAGTCTCTAGTCTTCCATACGCACCTGATTACAAGTGTAATCGAAGAATTTTCTGTGCGGGATTGTAAATTCTGAGGAATGTATCGTGAAAATGAAGTGACGGAACGTCTTTAAATTATATTTTACTAAATGAAAATTTATCCACGTCAATCTGAAAAGCGCAAATTTATTTTTATTTCAGTGTTACTTATCGCTCACATACTTAACTCACATCTATATTTTGACGAGGGGCAGCGGTGGCTGAACGGTTAGACTGCCCGCCTCCCACCAAGGTGAACCGGGTTCAATCCCTGACCAGGTCACTCCCGGATTTCCGCATGTGGGAATCGTGCCCGATGATGCCGCTGGTCGGCGGGTTTTCTCGGGGATCTCCCGTTTCCCCCGCCCTTTCATTCCGGCGCTGCTCCATACTCACCTCTCCGGTTCTCAAGACCTCGCTGTTAAGAGCCGCCCAAGTCTCTTCACTCACTCACACTCAGTCGGCCGAACGGACACCTGATTTTCGCGTAAAATCCTATTACCAATTACACTGTATTTTATAACACCTACGCTCTGCTTCACGTTTGTGACTGCATGCATTCACTTCTTAGGCATCTTAGGTGTTTGCCGACGAAAAGGTTGTTCGCGTTAAAGTGAGCATTTTTTAAATCAACCATCGAAAAATGCCACTGGTCCTGCCTGCACGTATTTTAAGGGGGGCGACAAGTGGCATGAATCCAGTGAAATAGGTAAAGACAGAGAGAGAGAGAGTAAGAAGTTCCGTGTATTAACGTGGAAATAAAAGTGCCAGGTAAACACATGTGAATACTGAAATTATTCATTTGGTTTTCTGTTTTGTTTAATGAATAGGTGTACGTGTAAGAATGAGCGAATTTGTAAAACATTTACTTTTACAATTATTTCACAGGTTCACTTGACCGACGCATGAATAAAGTGATGTGGCCCACTCCGATGTTAATTTTACATATTGTTACAATTTCTCAGAATCAGTAGGCTAACCCAGGTTCGTTAAGGGATTGACGTCTTAGTTAAATAAAAGAATCAATTAAAAATTCCCTAATATATTTAGAATTAATTACAAAGAAAATACATTCGTCTCAATATCTTTGAATAAATTGATCTCTCTTGGTATTTACAACTAATAATTCAATCAGTACAATTTAAAATTACTTCAAAGATATTAATGTAATTAAATAACTAAAACAATTCAAAAAACATTGTATCAAAACCTGTTTAATTAATTTATAAATTATATGTCCATATTTAACCATTCCGATATTTACAATAAAGTCCGTATCACACGTTCATTCAGTACCATCTCAGATGATTCCAGGTCCCACCAGTCCGCAATGTTCTAGAGTTCTCCGAGCGCCCTCATGCACAGAAGCCTTCACTCGTCGGGTTCCGCGCCCTCTCGTCCGTTAACACCACAAACACCTTGTCCGCCGTCGTCTCGCAATCTCCCGTCGTCGTCCGTCCTCTTCACCGATGTCCCTCGCAGCACCAGACTTCGCCAGGTTACCGCGCTCAGTCAGGTGGCTTCATCAAAAGACTCCCGATGCTCGGAACGGTGCGATAATTTACCTATAGAGTCGTAGGTCATCGCCCAGAAATTTCTCCGAATGCCGCGTTGCACCGAGGATCCTAGTTCCCAGAATATTCTTGCGCATCCTCTAAAGTTGTCGCTTCCCCGTCAGGGGGAGGAGAGGGTCTGTGACGCCAGCCAGGTTGGCTGTCAATCATTGCCGGCCACCCAGCGACGGGACCGCAAACGGGTCTGCCTGGGGAGGGGAAGGTCGAGGTTGTGGCCATGCGGTAGTAGGCGCGTAGCACTATGGTAGAATAATAGACAATGTGCAAACAATTATAGCCTGTTCACGGTAAAGTGAGCACTATTGAGGTCCTGGTTACTTCTTTCCTGCAAGCCATTTTTTTTATCGTTCCGTCACTTTTCAAAATAAATATTGCCATGTAAATAATAAACACAGTGTATATATTTCATCTAACTCGAAAGTTAACGTCTAAGGCTACAATAACATATATTTATTGTCTACTATATCAAATGAGAGGACTTCAAAAAGTGCTCACTTTACCATGAATGGCATATAGACCTTAAGCAGGGCTTTCAAAAGTGCTCAGTTTACCATGAACGGCCTTTAAGACAAAGTCTCTTCGCAAAGACAAGCGGTCAATAAGCAAAAGAAAACTTCTAATATACCGGCAGGGTAATGCAATCATACATGCTGTTCACGGTAAAGTGAGCAATTTTCGAGGCCACACTTTAAAGGTCTTTCATATTATTTTTAATCCTTTCGTCGAATGTTAATATAAAAATTGCCATGTGAGTAATAAACACAGTATATATATTTCACCGGACTTGAAAGTGAACGTCGAAGGCCACAATAAAAAAATATATATATATATATATATATATTGACTATTATTTCAAATGAGAGAAGTTTTCACTTTACCGTGAATAGCATGTAGGCCTATGCTAGTTTAACACGTGTCATTGGACCTCTATTCATTCTACATGCCATGCACAACTCATAAAAAATAGCAAACGATCTGCACTCCGGTAGCTTGGTTTCGCATGACGGAGTCACAGAATAGATAAGCACACAGAGACGAAATGACGTGGCGGTTCCTTTGATATGGGCGTGCCCAGTCTCTGATTGGCCACGTCGGGTTCTCGGAACGGGTCTTGTGTCTCATTGGCTACTGCATGCTGCGGAAGGTTCCCTACTGGATGGGCTGCAGGTTGGCAAGTAAGTTTCCAGGTGCAGATTGGCGAACGGCGTTCAGACATGTTTATGGTGGGTGACGCCATTTTGCTTTCGTGTAGGGGTGGAGTTCAAGGAATAACCTGCTATTTAAAATCTGCATTCTTATTTACTCGGTGGCCGGGTGGAACAAGAGGAGAAGTTGTGCCTTTTTTGAGAAACGTCTCGACACCGAACTATTTTTATCCGGCATTATAAGGGTGGCAATAATAATTTACTAATTACCTTAGAACAAAATTTTTGTTTGATTTATGTATTAATGGCAATTGTAACCTTATGTTTATAAAAAGGTCAGCAATTAATGTGTTTCGAAGGTTAAACCATAACGTCGGTGATTTAAGGAACTCGTTATTTGGAAACTCAAAATTTAGTAAGTTGCATTACGTACTGAAAGTTTTAATATTTCTTAACCATTTCCTTTGGTATAAAGTATGATTTCTTTAATGTAAACGAAACATGCTCGTGTAAATGGAAAAATTTATAATAGGATACCTAAGCTTCTTTAACTTACCCTTTGGATTACAGCAAGATTTGATTACTGTAAACAAAACAGCCTCAAAGAAATTTTTTTTATTTGCTATTATGAAAGCGTTTTTTAAAGTCCATCAAGCCCTCCAACTGCGAAAAAAATTAACTAAATCCCTTGTACTTATTATTCAGGAAAGTTTATTTAGATCTATAAATGCTGCTCAGAATAACACAAGGTTCTTACTAATACGGGTTAACGATGATACCTGCCAATGCTGAAGTTTGGAAGTAGGTAGTGAATCTGCTCTGCGGCGTGAGGCGCCAGCACTTGATGCTAGCCCTCAGCGATAGGGCGTAGGAATACGTCGACACTGTTGTATCTAGGTCCAATTTACTAATAAATTACACTTTATTTGCGAGTTCACATAATCGAGTTTTATTGTTGCTTGAACAGGTTAACTGGTACATGAACTCACGAGACAACTCCCCTCCCCTTTTTCTATGTAGGCTACATATGGTTTGACGCCGCGATTGGCATCGTAGAGAAGGGGTGGGGGGGGCAGGATTCTTCACACCTGGTGTAGAACTACTTATCTGACACTGCGGCGCTGTCTTCCCTCGGCTGGCGACTTGGAACTGCTCCGGCGCTTGGTGGGGCGTCCCGACGCCTGCTCTCGGAAC
>NQII01002338.1:58762-94899 GCA_002778355.1 Clitarchus hookeri
GAAGTCGGCCTGGCATCGCCCCTTGATTCTGGCCTGGAAGTTTATTGTTCCGTTCTGCACATGCAGGAACTCTTGGGTGGCCTCTTTGGTTCGGCGCACTTATGCCTCCGGATATTGTGTCGTTATTCTCCCCAGCACGCCCACTAAAAGCTCTCAATGTTTATGGTGGAAACTAGCCCGGGACAGACTCAGCCGCTGGTGTGGGCTCAGCGCCCCTTGGCAGCTGCGGGATGCAGCTGCATCCACCTTCCTCCGCACGTGGTCGTTCCGCCGGGCCGTCCTGGCGCCATTCTCCTCCTCACGCCCGCAAAACCCTTAATCCTTATTGCGGTCGTCCGCCTGCGAGCTTCGCCAGAGCGTGTGTTCTGACGAATAAAATATAGGAACGCAGAATGCGTGAAGGATAAGCCTTTAAATTTAACATTTCGGTACTGACCGCAGCGTCATACGTTGAAACAACTGAAATAGACATAGACTGTCCCCCCAAAAAAAAACCCGCCAACCAGCGGCTCCGTCCGGCATGATTCCTACTTGCGAAAACCCGGGTGTGATCCGGCCGGGGATTGAACCCGGTTCGCCTTGGTGGGAGGCAAGCAGTCTAACCGCTCAGCCACCGCGGCCTCTCATGAAGATTGCGACACCTTAATCTCACGGGGGAAAAAAGTAGCTTGTTCCTATTTCCCTGTTCCCAGCAAACGTTTACATTTATTTTGTTGAACATTTTATGCTTGTCACTGAGGTTTTACGTACGACCACTACTGTCACATTGTTACCTGACTGGCAAAACCTGGCATTCCGGGTTCCTTAAAGAAAAGAAAAAATTGAAATCAATTATATTTATCGGCTGGAACTTCTGTAGACTGGCAAACTTCTTCACGAGCCTTCACCAATGTACATGATATTAAATTTTCGCTATACTTATTTATCGTATTCTGCTGGAGTTTAAAAGCCAATCTGGGAAAAAAATTAAGAAAGATTAATCTCGCGAAACACTGCTTACCATCTCTAAAACTGTGGCGAAATTCTGTGTCATTATTTTGGACGCCTAGAACGTAGTTTAAAAAGCCGCGGAGGAAAGCGTTTGAAAATAATTTGTCCACAACAAAGATGAATCCAACAGAGAATACAGTAGATATAAATAGTTTTCTTCTTTGGGAAAACCTCGCCTCTTAAATTTCTCAGAACTGTCAACAACGACCACGAAAATCTTGGCTGTATTAAAGCATATCGGACAGAGTTCTTCGCTTTTTGTAAATTATCGCGTAGTCATACGTCATCAAAATTGAACGCGTAGTAAACGGACGTTGTACCGTTTGTTCCTTCAAGGTCTGCCGGCTCTTCAATTTCCGTTTTAAGAGAAATGAAAAATTCAGGAATAACCGCGATTATACTTGACGTTTTATTCAGAGAGGTAAGTTCTCAAATATGAATGCAGTCTGAAACGAGAAACTTTTTTTTACCACCACAGGCATTTTCTCGTTGGGTAATTTTCCTTCTTGGAAACCGCTCTGCAGACCATAATTTTTTCTGCCCTTCCCCGGACGAGTACGTAGTCATTTCAGGATGGTTTGAAGAAAAGCAGTCCGGGTGCTTTGAACAGAAAATTGGCCAAGTAATTTCCTGACTGTGTGTGTGTTATGAATATAGCCGCCATGGACATTCTTCCTTCTTTTTTTTTTTTTTTTTTTTAANGTCTTCGTTACGCTTCAGTTGAAAAGTGTGCGAAATGCCAGTTGTGGACACAGGTGGAGATGAAAGTTGTATGAACGCAGTTTGCATCGCTCGGCGCCGCGCAGTGCCTTAGTCATTGCCTCGAAGTGCTTTCTAATGCCCCTCAACGACCTCGTAAGTGGATAGTGCCCGGATAGCTCTCTACGGAACTACTTCTCGTTGAATAACCGCCTATTTGACAAAGAACCCTCTCTTTTCCACAAAGACGGCAACGTACACTCCCGAGACTGAAGCGGCAATAATTGATCGAAAATAATGACGTAAACCTGAAACTTCTATGGGAGGCTCAAGGCACTATTTAATATGAAGAACATTTACATCATGAAGTTTTGTTAAGTTATATTTTAAAACATCACAACAATTAAATTCATTTAAAAATTAACACTTCATAATTTTTGGATTTTTTACTATCCGTCAATTGGGTGGAAGGGGGAGGGGGTATGTTAGAACTATGGAGTGAATATGGGATCGAGTGCGCATGCCTGTTGCGCGAAAACCAATTTGTCTCTCGCAACATTGAACGTTTGTCACTAGAATTGTTAACACTACATTGCTTTGACTAAGATTAACACTAAGTTTACGTACGTACGCCACATCTCGGTTTCAGAAAAAATAAACATACGTTGGTGACCTACTAACAGTACGTACTTCTAAACGTAAGTTCGCGGTAACAATGTGTACATGTCACATACATTTAGAGAATAATGCTAACACGTCAGAAATAATGTTGCTTTCTTTTTTCCTGCAGAAAGAATGACAGGCGGTATTATTTTTGTGAACATCCGCTACGAGGCGTAGTTAAACTAGAAGTGGTAGTAAGATCTATGTATGTCGCGGGTAGAAAGGAATGGAGGGATACCTGCACAGAATAGCATTTCCTCGCGCTGTTCAGATGTGCAGAACGCCGCCGCGCTAGGGCGTTACGGGGAAGGTATCGCTTTTCCTTGCGTTTCAGGACGAGAAATGCGTGTGATGGGTCTTCGACGAGCGTATTTGTGGTATAGTGATGTTGGGAAAGGCTTTGAAACACCAGAGCGTAAGCAACTCGATAATACTCTGCAGTACTCTGTTCCTCCGCGATGTTACAGCCGCAGATACGCACCTGTAGAAATGCTCACACGGTCTGCTTTTTGAACCTGGTCACACATTGATTTCCAGGAGAAAATTCCTGGACTCAAGGTTTACTCATTTCTGTGATACGCGTTTTGAAAGAAACTTCGGCAGTAACTTTCCTTCGCGTAGTCACCCAGAAGCAAACAAATTCCGTCATATCCTCCAGTAGACTAGCTGGTGTCTTGGCGATCTCGCATGTGATACTTCCGTGACAAGGACGGGGGACTGATTCCTTTACCGTAATGGAGAGTTGGTGTGTAACAGTCGGCAGTGTCGTTGTCTCGTGTATGACGTCACTAGAATAGCACAAATACATTTCTTTCATAAGCACTGGATGGTTCCCTTAATTTTAGAATTATTTCGATCCAACTTCCCAAGCTGTCACCATTTAAATGCCCAGAAGTTAGACATGCCTTCAATAAGCCTAACGCTGGGCCCAAAATAAATTTATTTCTACTATTCCCGCCGTTAAAACATTTCTTGAATTATTGTTTTGTTTTTCCACATAATGACTGTCGCAAGGTACAACACTGAATTTTTCATAGTCCCGTTACATTATTTTTCATTTGTTCATTAATTTTTTGCACTCAATCGGCTTATTATTTTATGCCATAACCTAAAAATGAATCCCTTAAAATGCATTAACTTATAAACAAACTTTTAAATTACCAATAGGTGCTTACATTTTAAGTTATTTACAACCGAAAGTTTGCCGTAAATTTAACGCTAAAATTCTGAACCAGGGCGTGACACGGCAAATCAAAATAAGTTCCCTGGTACGAACTCCAAAGACCAATAATTCACTTGCCATATACTTAACTAATGTATATGCACACAGCAGCTACTGCGAGAAATACGTTAAGCCATATTTGTACGCCTGGCCTGGCATATTACAACGCATTAATTTTTATCTTGGCCACAATCTGTTTCACACGACGTGGCGAAATGCCACATCATTCGATGCATTATTTGCATGTTCAGGAAATGGGATATGCAAATTTTATTGAAGTGCGAGGTTGCGGCGAATTCTGGAAGGATACATAAATTGCCACACAATGTTGCAGCTGTGTAGGCGGCCGTGTGAGATGAAGATAGGGAACTGGGCCACTTTTCATAGCAGCGAAAATACGTTCAAATTTTACTCTTCTTTCTTAGTTTAGTAATAGGATGCGTAAAAATGGATTACAGAAACCTGGATATTAATGGGATTACAATAATTTAAATAAACAATTTTTAGACTACTTTACCAAAGAAAAATAGGCTCATAAAATCACCTTCCTGTCTGCGTGCCTGCGTGTATGTACATATGTGTTAATCCCTAAAATCTTTTAAACCAGTTCACGCAATTTCACCAAACTCGATACACCAAAAGCTCTTCAAACAAACACCCGACGATAGTAGTTTTTAATCATGCCAGGTGTTTTTTTTTTAATGTTAGACACTTACAATTTTAGGGCACTATGTCATATCTTAGGAACCATTTAACGGATTTGAATCAAAACTCTTATGTCGATAGTTCACACTGTCAGCATTAAACGCATGTTCTTATTCTTTGTTTTCCATTTTGGAAAATGCGACACCTTATTAAAAAAATGTCTCCTTCATGTTCTGGGAACTAATTATTCTTGACAAATTTGGCACACAATTGGTAATAATGTAGTCAGACTAATTACACACATTATTATACAGGTTGTTTGGAAATTAAACGCCCGAACTACGGTAGGTGATTCCTTATGAAAAATAAAGTATATAAAGTACAGGACACCGTATTACTAAACGGAATAGTAAAGGAGATATGAGAATATGAATATTGGGTTTTGAAAACGTAATTTTGCTGAATGCCTTGTACAACGCCTACAAAGTCCGTAGTAAAAAGGTGACTAATGCTTCTCATGTTGCAGACACATGCGTAATGCTGGCCGTCCTCGGTCTGTGCGCACTGTTCGGCTTGAGGAAGTGATACGTCAGTATATCAACGACGTGCCCTCTACTAGTACACGCTCCATAGCGCGTCAAATGGGCGTGTCCCATCCAACGGCGTGGGACGTACTGTGGGTATATCGCCGCCATCCCTACCGCTGGCAGGAAGTACAAGGCAATCGGCGGATATACGTTTTAAAACCCTAATTTTCACATGCTCATATCTCCTTTAATATTCTGTTTAGGTATATGGTGTCCAGTCTATTTGCCACTTTATTTTACACAAGGAATCATCTCCCGCAGTTGTTTGGGCGTTTAATTTCCAAACAGCCTGTATATCAGACAACATGTCCAGAATGGCAACCTTCTGAAATTTACATTTGTATGTCTGGCTATTGGAATATCTTAACCTACAATGAGAGAAAGGTTTTGTTGAATCAAATCAACTTTTTCTGGTGCAACCCAATTAATTGTTTGTGTAGTGGCAGAGAAATATTTCGTTGTTTTAACAAAATTATTTTGTTGTTATTATTTTCCCCCTCCCCCCTCCCCTCTCACCAAACTACCACTAAGATTTGGTTGGTGCAATGCAAGGTTTGTTCGGCTCTACGTACATCAAACAGTTCTGGTTAATATTGGAAGCCTGACCGGGCTTTGAACATAAATCATTTGCACACGAGCGCTGTGCTCCAAGCAATCTCAGCAAAAGTAACTAATAAGTAAAGTTGATATGTTTTTTAACACAATCATTCTTGAAACACTGGACAACCGTCCGCAAACAAATATTTCAAGTTTTTACAGCTTTACTTTTGAGTTGGCTGTTGAACTTGGCTTATTAGGATGTTTAGTTGATTCAACCATATATTTTGTTGACAGTCTGATTTCTATTGGCCCAACACACGAGGTCTTGTTATTTCAAACGAGTATTTTGCTAGCTGAAAAAAATAAATTTGTTGCTTTTCAAGTTTTTCTTACCCAACAAAATATTTTGTTGGTGAAACCCAATACATTTTTGGCCCTATACACACAAATACATATTTGGTTGGCCTTTCTCTCGGTGTATTTGAACCAAACTCCATATACTGGCAGTCATGAAGGTTGTATGGGAGCTGGAACCCTGGTTACTCCACAACCATCAATACATGTAAACACCAAATTAATTTTTTAATTGATTTAGCTTAAAATCTAATTGAGCTATCTTTATGCTTAAAATTACTTTTTTTTAAAGAAAGTAGATGCATTTTAACACATGAAAAATATTATTAACGAAATACATTAATTTCACTACTACGCAGTATATATTGGAAACAATCAATTTCGGTGTCCCATCTGGACGCATTCCCTTAGTTTGTAACAAGCGCTAAATTTTTTTTTGAAAATATTGTGCTGTAAATAAAAATAATATTTTTTTTCCCCACGCCACTACAACAAGATAGTCTTCGTCAGTCGTAGTAATGAGTGAAATTTCCAGATGCAGCGAATACCATCACGCTTATCATCAGCCGTTCTGTATTTTTCTAATAATTAAAACTTTCTATCGCTATGCACATAAATGCTACAGTCGTACGTGAATGAATTTTGTAGATTGATTTCAAAGCATAATTTTGTGGATGAAAAATATTTAGTATTCGATAGCTGTAAATGGATGTCAGTACCAAATTCGAAATATATTGTTGCTCACTGGAAAAAAATAACAATAATTCTGGAAACTGATTTTTAATAATTAATTAGTGGAAACAAAATTGCTAGTGATTACAAAATAAGCAATTTTTTTTTTGTAATCTCCAACAGACAGTTTAATTATGACCACGGAATAATTTTGTGTTAACTAGAAAAATTTAACATGGTGAATATTTAACAAAATTCTCATTTCTGTGACCACATTCTTATCCTACGTTTAGCTTACTGTAATAACGCTATCCAGATCATTTTGTTAAAAATGACTAACTGAGTAGCCTACCGCTACTCAAAACTAAACGTTCATTTCCGCTAGTGTAACGTTATACTGATTTATCAGTAATCCCAACTATCGCGCGTGTCTCTAAGACAACCAGTCTGCGTTATATTATTATTTTTTTGTTTAGCAAATTTCGTGGTTTTGAACTTAAATTATTTGTGCGCTGTTCCATAATACAATAGACGAAATGGACTTTGGTACAAAAATTGTTTAATGTACGTATGTGGGGAGAAGAAAATTAATTCATGGTGTCCATCACGAACATTAAATAATGTAACAAAATCTAAACAAAAATTATTTAACTTTCTATTTAAAAAATTTAAATTGTACTAGTAATTTTGCACGAAAAATGCTAACTAAGCTACATTTGCCAATCATAGTTTTTTACAGCTAAGATTGGCAGTTGTTCTAAAGTGTAAGTCAGCATGCAAGCAAATTAAGATAACTGTCAAAAAATAAGATAGCCCCCATAAAAAAAGCAAACTTCAAAAAGCTCCTTATTATATGGTATGAAGCACCGTATCGCGTTGGAAGCCTCTAATAACACGTTTTTGTTTTCATGTCGCATCACTGATTAATATAATGACTGGATTTTTGCATTGTCGCCGCAATGAATTGCAACACATGTTCCAGATAAACGTGTTTTTACCCGAGCAGTTCAGTTGCGATTCGCATGCGTGGCTCAGCCGTGAAATTGCCCTGTACTTATCAAGATTGGAATAACGCTAATTACATGGCAGCGACCCTAATTTAGGCCGGGGTAGTCTTGTCGATAGATATATGAGTCNCATTCGCTTGCACTCGAGAATACGAGCCGCAAGCGAGCGACAAACAAAGAATCTGCACACATCGGAGTAGGTGTTACTGAGCTATAAGATTTTTTTAAAAATGTATATATATATATATATATATCAGTTAGTCTTGACAGCCACCATACGTTTCAACATATGTTAATGTTGCCACATATCAGTGTTGCTACGCAAACAGACTTCGCGTATAAAATATTTCTAAACATTTCTTCTTACCAGAAACGTTAAATATTGTTTGCACCGACCTTTGCAGGAGTGAGGTTCCCGCTTAAATATTACGCTTTCCTGGCGCTTTAATTCCACTGCAGAGGGTTTTGAAATCCGGTTTTTTTTTGTCGAAACTATTAAACGTGTCCCCAGTATGTTTAGATACGAAAAAACATCATACCTTATACGAGGAGTAATGGTACTTCAAAGTTACCACGCATGATGTAGGTGTTATTTTGGAGCTTTTTTCAGACTGCCGTATTTTAAAACACACTAGCCGGACACGAGCCAAACTACGATAGGAGCCTGTATTGAATGTTGCTACAGACTTATCATCAATAAAATGATAGGGTCACCGTTTAAAGTCCCATATATACACGCAGCACTACGAGAACACTGTACGCCAATTCAGAGCTTGTAGCGCGTGCCAGTGTATCTCGCGCGCTTCTCGGAAGANCAGGTTGGCATATATGTGAGGGGAAGGGAGAAAATTATAGCGCCCTAAGGAAGCCCTCACACAGTGGTCCGCCACCCCCCTCCCAATCACGAGGGCCACTCGTTCGCCTGGGGTGGAACGTGGGACCTCACACGTGGGAGGCCAGCCACTGACCAATTGAGCCAACCGCGGGTCCACGCATATTTTGTAGGTACAGGCTGTTCAACAGTAGTTTGAGCACTTTTGAATTCAGCTTCTGAAAAATGTCACCGCTCCTACTTACATGTATTTTAAATGGGATCAATGATATACTGACTGGCATGGTTAGTAGTTCCGTGTCTTAATGACGAATTTAAAGTGTTAGGTAAACATTTAGGAATAATGGAAGATATATATATGTTTTATTCCTGTTTTTTAATTCATATAAGTGAAAGAAATAGCAAATTTCTAAAATATTTACTTTTCAAATAATTTTACAACAGATCTTAACTGACGCGTGAATAAAGTGATCAGGCTCATGACACTGTATAATTTTACTTGTGGTAAAATAATTCACTTCATCCACGCTAGTAGATCTTAAGCAGGGATTTTAAATGTACTCAGTTTACCGCGAATAGCCTATATATAGGGCCAGTGACTTTTCGCTTAAAAATCGGAGCACACAGTAGACTTCAATACTATATACACACCTCAGTTGATGTTTGAACTCCATTGGCTGCTGGTGCCGTGTCCGTCTTTGACCAAGCCACTCAGGCTAAGTAACTCCGACACTGAACCTTCGTGATTCGTGCGCAAAACGGTTAACACGGGCCAGATCATTTTTTAGCCAATCAAAGAAGATGGACGACCCTGCAGTGCTTTGGATTGTATCTTGTCTCGAAATCTTTTCGCGAAATGTCACTGCCCCTACCTATATATGTGTATACATGTGTAATCTGCGTATAAATATTTATTGAAAAAAAAATGAATCTCTGTTTATAGCAAAATTAAAACCAAAACTAACGTCGGTTTTTGCGCTTTACGGACTCGGCCACGCAAAATTCGTCCTGGTAGACAGCCAGTAGTGGATTTTAAAAATCGTTCTCGTACCACGGTGACCAGCTTGCAGCGGAAAGCAAGCAAGGTTCCCTGCCAGTTAGGCAATCTGCCTGTCGACAGTATGCTGCGGGTAGGCTAAGATCGTAAGAATGTCTAGGTTTCGGGGCAAGACAAAGGACGACGAGGACTGACGCAATTCTTTTCAAAGCAAGGAACTGAAATGTGTGCTCAAGGTTAAGTCCAAATAATAAGCAGAGTTTCTCGATAGTTTCGCCGCCCAACTCACAGCTAAAATAATTATTTACCACTCGGTGCGGGAAAACTTTGGAAAAATTACCCCATGTATGGGGCATTTGGTTGTTTCGTAAATATGTCACACATAACAAGCGTTTTTTATACATATATTAAAGTTTCTTATATTTATTTACTTCTGCTAGTATTTGATTTATAAATTATAACATTTCATTTATAATTAATATGACTGAAAATAGAGAAAAAAATAGGCGCGCTAGAATGTTGGGGTTTTTAGTTAGTTTCCCCTTCTTTCAGCTACCTTCCATCCCTATTACCTCAGTTTAAAACTCGTGTTTCCATTATTCTTTGACTGCAGAAGAGCATCTTCGCGCTGGCATGCATGTTGTGTATCCATTCCATCGCTTGCTGTTCTGTGTATTTGTACAGCTCTCGTGTAAATAAAGACAATCTCAATTAAACACATTCAGGTGCGTTAGTAATACCAAGTAAGAATAGTTCTCATGCAAAATAGTATTAAATAGAGTGTTCACAAAAGCGGTGCGTTGTCCCTTTGGTGTTATTTTCTTGACTCGGTTAAGCTTTGCTTGCGTGAGGCGGAGGAATAGCGTGAAAGTAGGACTCCAGCAATGCTTCAGAAAATTTTGAAGTAGCCACGAATGGACTATATAGGTGAAGCTTCTCCATTCGATCTTCGTCCGCTTGTTTACACGTACCTCTTTCCCACGCTTGAGGAACTGAGTTGAGGAAATAAAGAGGGCAACGCTTGCTCAATAATAAAGTGTCTTATCGCTGCGCTGTTCCTCATTTGGCCGGTTCGGGTTGCCAAAATAATTTTTTGTAGTTTCATTGGTCCCAAAAGTGCCGATGTAATTTCAGCGATATTTTAAGCTACAGGGAATGACTTTATGACGAAAAATGTAATTGCTACTCTTTCAAACTGATTAATTCAAACATCAGTTCAACTATAACATACTTAATTGACGTATAATGGTCAACCGGATGATGTTGACGCATGCGGTTCTTCGTTAGATACTGCTGCCGCCGATTCCAGTGCATATTTCGCATCTCCACGTACCGCTGTGGCTAGGTATAGGCTATTAACCTTAAAGTGAGCACTTCTTGAAGGCCTCTCATTTGGAACAATAGCAAACAAATATAATTTATCGCAGCCTTATACGTTAACTTTTGAGTTTGGTGAAATATGTTCATTTTGTTTATAGCTTACATGGCAATATTTATTTTAAATAGTGGGGAGAGGGAAAAAAATGGCTGATAGGAGAAAAGTAACCAGGCACTCAAAAGTGTTCACTTTACCGTGAACAGCCTATACATATTTGTAGGTTCAGCCATATCTACGTCCAGATTATAGTAATAAATTTGTATTACTTTCTGTTTGCTGCCTGGGACAGATGTGGGGGGGGGGGAGGAACTCTGCCCCGGGCGCCGGGTTAGAGGGGACACCAGATGGGCTGAATTATTTTTATACTACTAAAACTGTGAAATAAAAGGTGAATGAGTGGGGAGAAAAATTACTATACGTTATCTAGTGATATTTTGACTTTTACTCATGATCAATAATCTTGTTTTCAACGGAGATCTTTATTACTCGGTTTGACTAGTGAGTTGGCGTGGCATGCACACAGACGCAAAACTACTTATGCAAGGTACGTTTGTTCCGGATAGGGGGGATGGGGGGGGGGAGCTCAAATCACAATTTCTGCCCCGAAAGAAGAACCTCCTAGCAAGGTATCTGTTTGTTGTGGCCATTCATTGTTTCAGATCAGAATTAAAATGTGAAACGGCATGCTTAATTTCCTTCACTTGTTAGTCTGAGTAATGTTCGTACGCTATTATGTGATTTTATTCGAATTCAAATTTTTCGTTAACGTTCGATAAATTTTACCGTTACGACAAGTATAAAATATTTTTTTCGAGTCAAAGCATTAGCTTTCGACGACCTCAAAGCACAATTCGAGTTACTTAAAATAAATTAAATACGCAGTAAAAAATACCTTATTTTTTTAAAATCTAATTTCTTACTTTATGCTAATAAGTTAATCTATATAAATCACGACAAATTTCACTAATATGTGACCGATTTGTATGAAACCTGTACCTTTCTATTCCGATAACAGAAAATACCAACAAATGCCTGGAAGTCCACTGAAATGCTAGTTTACGAAAATTTCCGTACGACAATAATGTAAAATACCTTTTTCCCGGAACAGCGTTGTCCTGTAAAAAAAAACCGAAATAACATTATTTTTTATGTACTCACGCTTTTCCGCTTCCCCATAATCGACAATAATACACTTTAAAATGCATCGCATATAATTGATATTTGCTCTCAACGGTACTATAATAAACGTTGACGTTTCAACTGCCCGTAGAACCTCAGTGTTGCGTGGGAAGGTTCAAATTGACTGTTACATAACTATTCAGCCATCCCATGTGCTTTTAATGGTTTCTAGTGAATCATGTGAGTTTTATGAAACCAGTTTTTGGCGCTACGAGAAAAGCGCTGGAATAGTGTGCCGTGTCTTCCTTGGATTCCGGTAGCGTTAAAACAGCCGATGTCTTCAGAGCCGATGGTAATAGGTGGAGACCCGTCAACTTTGCTAGTTCCTTCGACCGCTAGGCTAGACTTGAAAGTCCTGTGAGCAAGTATGGGACTATCATTTGTTCATTGGCTGCTACCTTCATGATGAGCACTTCAGCCTGTAACTAGGTTATACGTGATTCGCTTGCTCTCCTCCTGTACGTTTATCATTGGTTCGCGATACTGCAGGGCGTGTCGAGAAACGAGTGGCCCCAATCAGAAAAGTAACGAGAAGGTACAGGTGTTTGAAGTCTACCCTAACACCGCTAGAACTCCCAAAATCCCCGGCTTCCTAGCGATAAGGCGAGGTGAAGGTGGAACAGTGACGGAATGCAACGGTAAGGGAAATGGGAGTGCCCCTAAAAAAAACACATTGGCTAAAAGCAACGTCCTTCTGATTTTCTACAGACGTAAATCTGGGGGCCATCGAATCCTGTTGTTTGCCGTGGTAGGGGGCGAGGGGTATGACCACTACACCACTGCGAACCTGCGTGTAACCGTACGACTATAAGATGCAAACCTACAGTGTAATTTTATTGGTGGAAAGTTTGCAGTGAAAATCAACGCAATTTCATATTCTATTTAGTAGTGTACCATATCAGTATTTATTGAGGGCACAGAAGTACCAGAAGGGCGTTTTTGGCAGTCGGAATGTTCCAAAATAGCGTTTTTATTGTGGGTGACGTCTTGAAAGTACCATTATTTTTTCTTGCTTCCGTAGGTAAATACGTTCGGAACAAGTTTGTTTCCCAAAGGAGAAACAAAGGGCTCAATATCCAGGATGGTGGGTGCATCAACCCTTTCAGACTAAAACTAATTTATGATTTCAGGTATTTTAAATTAGTTTTTTTTACGCGTGCTGTACTTAAGCTGACGCAGTATTCGTTTCGTTTTAACAGCCGATGAGGTGTAGGCTTTGTGCTAGGCTGTGGCAATATAAGACACTTTAAACCTAAAATGGTACAACGATTTACGAGTTAGAATTAGTACAACTTTTTTGACCAGGTGATTTCACAAACCCTGAGTATTATTATCTTTCAATGCAGTAAAATTACCAGAAACACCTCCTATATTCATGCATTCAATTGCGTTGCTCTTATGCCAACCAGATGTCAACTACAAAAAATTACATAGATGTAACCACGTTGATATTTTTTGTAGCCCTTAAAACAGTCTTTTTTTTTTCCTTCTTCAAAAAAAATTTTTTCCTGATCAAAATGTTTTCTCAGTTAACTATAAATTTCCAGCACTGATATTACAACGCGGTAACAATATCACTGATAGAGGTTTACGAATATGCACCGTGGTGAAACTGATTATGGTGCGTTCTATTGTGAGAGTAGGATTGTTGTAGTCTAACCCAATACGACAGAGTTATCTAGTTCAGTTAAGTTGTTACTTTGTGAAATGTGTATGTTTAAGTGCAGGCATTTATAAGTTAATTTTCTTGAAATATTTAAACAATTTCTTAAAGAATATTTATTACGGCGTAGTTTATTTCATGAATTTGATTATTGGAGCGTAAAGAATTTGTATAATTTAAAATCAACAGTAGACCGTCTATTACAATTGTCTTTTCAGTGTCTCACCAGAAGAAGGGGACAGATTTCCGGCCCCGAAACATCGGGAAGACTTATTATTTGTTGTTTTATTTTTGTCGCTTTGTGTCTTCTCTGTTGGTTTATCTATTATTTGCTCAGGTTATTTTTGCGGTTCCTGTGTTTTCCGTAGTGATTTATTTATTTGGTTTTATAATATGACAAAGAATACTGTTCCTGACTTGTGTTTCATTGTGGTTTTGTTCTATATTTGTTTTTTGAGTTTTATTGATCAGCAGTGTTCACTGTTATTGTTTTTTGCACTGTTGTGTTCACTCGGGTGGTGTTTCCTTTTCGTCATCGTGTTGTATTTTACTGTGGTTTGATTTCTTTGTCCGTCCTGCTTTGTAATAATAAGTTGTTCGTCTATTTTTTTTATCGTTTTAATTATATACATATTTATTTTTCATTGACAAGGAAACAGCTTTTCTTAATTATTTGTCTGTGGTGTTGTAAAAAGTTCTTTCTTCTTTTGTCTTGCTGAGTTTTATGTGTGTCTGCGAGATTCTTATTTAGTCTCATGGTCGGTAATGCACACAGTTCAATCAAACCATCATGATATCATGAACTAACCATTGCCAATAAACTTCTATGGTGAAAGAGAAGTCGTCCACTCTCGTAAACATACAAAACTGACGTGAAACACTGCTTGCGGTATTTTCAAGATTATTGATTTGTTTTATAAAACCTAAAGATGTTTCCGAAGAAATTATAGCAAAGACACTTTCAGTTTAAAATCTGAATCAGTACTTTGAAATATTCATTTCTGAGCAAATAATAAAATCGGTTCTTTTACGATAGGCTGTGAACTGATGTGGATGTGGTAAGTATGAATATGCTTTATGAATTAAAAAAAACGGTTCGGCACATTTATGTTAGTTTCATCTGAGGAAAAAAAGTATTCACATAGTACGTCTATTCCAGGTCATTTTAAACTGTAAGAAAATGTAATCTCCTACTATGCTTATTGGAATATAAGCTGGTCCTGTCCGTTTGGGATACTACCTTGGAAAATGGTGTGGCGAGAGAATGGGGGCGATTACATGATCTCATAATATTCGTAGCTTTAATATTTAGCTGCATTTTGAGGCTTATTTGAGTGGATAATCAGCTTGTTAAAAAAAACCAGACCTTAGCATGTTAAGAAAAATTTCGTTTCTAGTAGCCCGAATAGTGGCCTCCCACCAAGGCGATCTGGGTTCGACTCCCGGCGGGGTCATCCGGATTTCCCCATGTGGGAAACGTGGCGGAAATTTCCATTGTCCGACGGATATTCTCTGGGTGCTCCCGTTTACTCCGCCCTGGCATTCTGACAACGCTCCATCTTCACCTCATATCACCCTACAAACGCACTTGCAAAACACTCTAAATCAGTGATGATTTCACTGCTTAACTCAGTCAACTGCACCTGACTTATTCGACAGTCACTTCAGTCAATTTAACTAATTAATTAGTACGAAAAGTCAGTTTTTCTTAATTTATTTATTCAGTGACATTTTCCAATAATTAATCAAACATTTCATTCAGTGTTTTCAGTGTTTTTTTGTACCGATCGATCAATTAAATGACGTGCATCAAATGAAATAACAATGCATAAAATAATAAAACACATACATTATTTTTTAAATGTGAGTTTTTTTTTATAATACCATTTTACGAGGATACATAAAATTCAATCATTAATTTCGTTTTAATTACGTCTTTCATTTCGTTTTTACGTAATCATCATAGCACCCGGTTTGAAGGTTTACACTCCATTAAATGTGGTGAAGTAAGTGCTGTGTTATATATTATATCTTTTTTTTTTTAGTTGTTGTTATGTTTGTGTGTTCGGCTATTAAAAGGAAAAAAAGCTCATTTGGAATTTCGAGATTTTGAGATATTATTTATTCCTGTTTGATTTCTCAATCATCATGAAGAGCAGTAAGTTTGACAAAAAGTATTTATAATTTTTGTCCAATCGTTTCAAGATCATTTGTTTTAAGAACCCATTACATTACAGAGATAGAGTCGGACCTATTTTAAATTTAGGAGGCGTCCTTTATAAATTTATAAGAGAGTATATACTGAACGGTCAAGCAAATTTTTACTCCAATTTATGAAATTACGATAAAAATAATTAAATTAAAGTAAACAGTTTTACTTTACTGCATAGCAGGGTGGTGTTAGTTTTTATGTTTCATATTCGTTTCATCACAGAAATGGCACCCATATATTAGGCCGAAGAGAAAATAAACTATTCGACTATGTTATAAAATTGTTCAGTGAAGCAGCAAACTGCATTTATCACGGTTGTGTAGACGGTAAAAATCTAAATAAATAAATAAAGCAACCAGTGAGGAAGCCGTTTTGCATAGTGTCTATAACAGAATTAAGTGTACTGTGATTTTATTGCCATGGATAAAAGAGTTCATGGTAGTGAGTACAGTTAGCTTGAAGGCAGTCCATTGCATAGAGAACTGCAGAACAAAACCTCAGCGATATATTTAACAGTGCCCACTGAGAACGATCACACATGTGCGTGGCAAATGACAGGCATTACGCTGCTCAGCCGCTCACAACGCGAGACAAACATATTGGTTACTGTGAGTTACGTTGATCCGCCAGTGCAGCAGTTGGATACAGCACACGCAGCGCATTTAATTAATAACTAAACCCTAACCGTGTTAGTGTCCATGTTGCAACGATTGCAGTTAGATATGCAATCCCCACAAACAGAAATGACTGCAAGTCGAGCTGAGTTGCAATCGTAAGTAGCCACAAGCCATGACAGCGCCAGTTACAGCGAGATTACATTCGGAGCTTATTGGTAGTCAGGCAGAATTAGCAAATACTTTTCACCACGAATTAGAATCTGTTCATGCCGATTAGCAGGCTCAATTAAACTCGTTCAAAGCTGAAGCCGTTAATGAAGTTTTGCAAGACCAGGTACCACGTAAATACCTATTTAGTGACCAATCTTAACATCACTACCGAAGAATGTCAGATGCGTAGCGCTAGAATAGAAATGGAATTGGCGGAATTGCGTAATACTGTAGCACAATTACAAACCGCACAAGAATCTTCAAATTCAAGCTCAGGTCTTGATAGTGAAGTAGTGTTTTAAATGGTCCACCGTATTCGCGGTTTGGAAGAGTCACTTAAGTCACTTAAAGATACTCACCAATCAACTTCAGTTACGTCTGTTACTACACTTTCTACACGTCTGCAACCTCTGGTGCAGTCTCTGCCTATGCTAGGCCAATCGAGATTTTTAGTAGATTAGTTGCCTACCATTACGGGGCGTGAGATTGAGAACCCAATAGCCTTTCTGAAAAAACTAGAGAAGTATTTTACAGTGTGTGTAATTGGACCTGACGAAATGCTTCAATATGTTGACCTTGCTTTAAAAGAAAGTGCTAACCACTGGTGGGAGATTGAGCGCAAACAAATACACTCTTATGAGCAGTTTCGTAAAGCCTTCGAGGAGAAGTATTGTAGTAAGAAAGTACAAGGCTTACTTCGGGCTCAACTACGCAACGAACGTTTCCACCCAAGTCGTACTTATTCTTTGAAGGCTCATTTTACATCACTGCACGAACACACTCGATGCATGACACCACATGTGTCGGATGAAGAGTTCGTAGCTATGGTTCTTCTCCAAATTCCCCCCCACCGTTATCAATTAAACTGGGCGAGTAGACCTATCACTTCAGTGCAGCAATTTCGAGACAAGCTCCTACGTTATGCTCGTTAAGACACTGTGTCTCGAGGGAACACACATACATGTCAACCAGGTTCTTCAGGTTCACCCAGCGCATCGAACCAATACAGAGTGTCTACTTGCCGCACTGTTCAGTCACCAGGCCACTCACATAAGAAAGGAGATCGTTATAACGACCATTCCGATAAACCGTTACACGGAAATACTCGTCAGGACTCACCATTTTGGCGTAGAAGGCGCAGACAACAGCGTAATAACGAACGAAAATCACCGATCTGAAAATAGGAAACGAAGCAGGTCGAGTGGCAGCGATAATGAAAAGTTGCCGCGACGTAAGTAAACTAGTAACGAACGTTCAACGACGTCATGATTCAGGAACTGATCGAAGCCCTATCCACGTCGATAACACACGTGAACACAGACAACATCCTTATAAGCGTGGGAAAACTCCGACAAAATAATACGAAATGGATAGGCGGCGTTAAAACCATTTGCGCCACAATTTCCACTGATCGACAGTAATTCGAAATCGCCGCAGCCACAGTATGACCTCTCGCCACGTAAGGTCAAGCAAAGCAAGTCAAACTAGGGTTGGTCTCGGTATTGAGGGCACTCTAATGTCGACCAGTGGTACTGTAAAAAAGGGTGGAAGAATCATCGGAGCCAATTACATGCCGTAACATTTTTGCGATTTCGTTACGTGAGAATGAGAGAGAATGTATGGAAGTTCTGGAGTAGAATGTTTGTTGCGTGAACCTCTATGTCCAGAAGTTAATGTGACCATTAATGGAATTCTGAGTACCGCATTACTAGACAGTGAGGCTGAAGTGAGTCGTCTTTCGGAATCTTTTTACTACTCGCTGGAACGAGCAAATGTTCGCATCTCTGTAATACACGTACCCCAACTCAAGATTGTTGGTGTTGCATCACAGACTAGTCCGTTAGTAAATCCACAGGCTTTATTACATGTGTAAGGCATTGGCAAAATGAGAGTAGCAGTATGTTTAACTGTGAAGGGACTTATCACACCTCTGAGGCATGGTGTGGATTTCTTTACCCATTACGGCATAAGGTTAAATTTTGACAACTGCACTGTATTTACCAACGAGGAGTCTCGTATTCCGGAACTGCGGTCAGTCAAATGGACAGTAATTCTATTGTCAGGTCTCTGCGAATTTTCCAGAATGGAGAAATAACATCATTCACTCTTCCACTGGTTGGACTCCATTTCAGACCTTGTATGGAGTACCGTCACGTCTGCCGATTTCCCACCCTACTGAAAAACCGGAACACTACAATAAAAACACTAGAGAAGCTGACCAAGTAAAATTATTGCAAGAAATTCGACAATTGGTGAAACAGCGATTGTATCACATAGAAGAGCAAACAAGGCGAAGAAGGAACGCAATGTGCAGATCGGGGAGCTGACCTTAGTACGTGCGCATTATAAATCTACCAGTTGTGCTTCCACGGCAGGTAGCTTGCTTGCCACTACGCTTTGCATGTTATTGGTTAAAGTCTGAAAATGTTTCGTCATGGTGAAGGACATCGTACTGATGGCACCGAGGTTCGCGTCTATTTTCTTACTTATTGCTTCCAGCATGGTCGTGTCATTAAGGTGACTGCCTAGTTTCGCGACAAGAACTCTCACTCGCTCGCCCACGTCGTTCGCAGCTTTGTCATTAAGGAGGCTGTCTAGTTTCGCGGTGAGACAGCTAACTTGATCGCCTACATCGTTAATTTTCTTCTCCATAGCTGTGAACGCACCGCCTAACGTGCCGAGTTTCCTTACATCGCCGGATACGTTGCTCAGCTGGGCGTCCAGCTTGGTGTACAGTACGTTCGTGTTGGTGAACAGACGACCTTCCAAGGCGACGAGGTTTCATTCCAGCTTCGGAGGTACCACGCACTCGGTCTTTACATTAAGGTGCCCGTCCAGTAACGCAGTGAGTCCTGCTAGAACTCTCGCGCTACCTTGCTCGATCTGGGTTTGTTACAAAGAAATTGCTCGCTCTATATAGAGACCCATATAAAGTGTCAAGCATTATTAACAGCAACTGCATCGAGTTGTCACTGGTAGATCGTGATGAAATCATAGGTAAGTTCAATGTCATTTACTTACGAAGATATTATAAAATCATCGGTCCTGAGCTACCAAATGATATTGAATAAATCAAAGTTGCCCAGGCTCGACATGGAAGAGACAACGGGACAAGAGGCGTGAAGTTTATTTTGTCATGTATTGTGCATGGACTTCATGGTGAACTCCGCTTGTAGCCGTGACAAATTTATTGCCCTTAATGTGGAGCAGTTTTAAACAGCACTGATGTTGACTTATTTTCCGCTCTTGTGTGATGTGTCGTTGCCTGCATCAGCGGTTTGATGATGTGAATTAAGCTTGTCCAGGAATGAGGCTTCTTAATGGTAACATAGTTTGCCTGGCCCGCCGTTATGTTATCTCTGCAATACGTTGGATGATGTGCATTAAGTATGATCTCGGAAGAGGTATCATGAAAATCAAATTGTCTGTTTGATCGTCATTCGATGTATATCCCTCTCGGTCAAGAACGGGTAAGCTGTCTCAGCACGTGTATGATTCACAGAAGAAACGTTACCCGACATGCATAATCTTCCTATGTATCATGTCGAATAAAACTGCAAAGAATTACCATGGAAATAAATACATTTCCTCCTTATCTCTCTGGTGTGAGTTTTGTCCAAGAGAATTTTGTATAATTACAAGTGAGAGTTTATTGCAATATAATGAACTGTCTTAAGAAATAGGCCTACTTTAAGGGCGTCTCTTTGTTCCGAGTGTTACATTTAAGAAGATAATAAGCGAAAGCATAAATTATAGTTACGGATCTAACCATTGGCCTTGAGAGACGAAACTGGGAAGTACAATCTCCTTGGAAGATGCTGCGGCTGAAGATCGACTACATCTGGATCGTCATCCTCATGCAGAGGCACTGTGGAGAATGGACTGTGTTATATGAGTTATATTTTTTTTTTTTGAGTTGTTATGTTTGTGTCTTCGGCTATTAAAAGTAGAAAAGCTGAGTTGTAATTTCGAGTTATTGAAGAAATTATTTATTCCCTTTTGATTTCTCATACATCACGAAGAGCTGTAAGTTTGGCAAAAAGTATTTATTATTTTTATCAAATCATTTCAAGATCTTTTGTTTTAAGAACCCGTTATATTACTGAGACAGAGTTGGACCTTGCGTCCTTTATAAATTTATAAGAGAGTATGTATTGAACGGCCAATCAAATTTTTACTCCAATTTATAAAGTTACGATTAAAATAATTAATTTAAAGTGAACAGTTTTACTTTACTGCATAGCAGGGTGGTGATGTATTTTTTGTTTCATATTCGTATCATCACAGTGCATATATGAATACAATTTGTTTTAACAATCCTAATTTTACCATTTGAACAGAAGACAAAGAAAAGACATAAGATTAAAGCTGAATATTTTCGATATATATATATATATATATATATATATATATATATGGACACACACACTTTTAAAGCCAACTGCCAACTTTGTCTTGGTAGCGCAAATGGTAAGCTAGCTGTCTATAAACGGGGTGCTGTGATTTGAAATCCTCGACACCTCGAAATGTTTTAACTATTTTTAAATTACATATGCTTATTTGTCGTATTCATTTTTATACGTTCAATAAAAACAATATTTATTTTGCCACACGCAGTTTGCAATCACTTATTCAATCAGTGAAATTGTTCCACTGAAACAACCAGTGGTTTCCCAGCGATTCTAAGCGCAGCCATTTTCCACTGGTCGAAGTAGTTGAATTTCACTGCAAATCAGCGGTTCCCCATCTAGAGTGTAACGGTAGCCACGCCATCCCGCAGATTACCGTGTTATTTTGGAATTTCCTAGTCGGCGAACCAGCGAGATGGATCGACAGCGATTTGTAACAGTCGAATCAATGGCGACTACTAGCACGCGAATCGCTGTCGGAAGCGCGACTAAACTAAGTAGCAACCCGGGGGGCTTCCAACATCGCCTCTCGAGGTTCGTTTCCCACTGATCAGGTTTTTACCTTATTCACGTCTGAGAGCGTGCTGTGCAAGCCACGCCACGGAATAACACGGCGTGTTCCTCGGTTGATCCAAAACTAAACATGTTATTTCCCCCTCACGATTACCCCGGTTCCCGTCTGCGCGCTTGAATATTTACACTGCACCTGGAGAGAGAAATGGTGGGGTCCAAGTGGAACGGAATGCCCACGAACTCGCGGCCCCGCATAGTAACGAATCTCGTGGAAGCTTCCGCGTCATCCTCCCTTGCCGAGGCGGGGAGGGGGTAATCAAGGGGTTGAGTTACAAAGTATTCGTGCGCTCTGCCGACGCAGGAGTCCGGCCGGCGGGCGGCGGGCTCTAATTCNTTCATCATTTACGCGATGGCGACTCCGGACTTGGTGTCCGTCGGGGCCGGAATTACCGGCGGAGAAATTACAAGCCGCTGAGCCGCTCTCGCTACGAGCTTCGTTGTGGGTAGGGGCAGAGGGGGAGGGAGTAGCTACCGGTCTAGGGACACGCCCAAAAACACTCCCTCCATCGCCGGAACTAGGCTCCCGTTCACGAAGAAGACGCGGGTCTTTGTGCGTTCGGCGTGTCACGAAAATCGCGCACACGATCGTTGCGTTGACGAGAATGCGCCCGCGTTCAGCGAGGTACAGTCGTTGTTATTTCCAACTTTCCTGAAGTCCCTGCTGAAGTTCTACTTTCAGGCTGTTCCTCCACCTCATTCAAACGAAAAGCTTAATTAACTAAGTCAGGAAAGTTACAACAAATTGACCACGCACCGCGTTCGTACGCACTCTCAGCTTAATGCTATTTTTGCATGAGAACTATTCCTTACTGGGCATTACGAACACGCCAATTTTATCCCTGTTTTTTATTTATGTTAATTGCCTAGAAATGAAGTATTATAATTCATCGATAAGATATAAGTGAAAGTTAAATTAAACCTAAAACAAGAAACCATTAATTTATCAGAAGTGTAAAACGCTTGTGATACCGTGATACATTTACAAAACAACTAAACACGTCGTAAATAGGGGGATTTTTCAAAGGTTTGATTCAAAAAGTGTAAAGATGCTGCAAATAGACTTTAATAATTTTTTTTTGGGTTGGGGGAGTAGGGGCTATTAGAACGAAACAAAAGTAATGAAACGGACACTTGTGTTTTCGCCGGCGCCTGAAAGTCCCAGCAGTCGCCGCGAAGCCCCACCGGTGGCTCGCGCATGCGCGGCACCGACTCCTCGTATCGCAGTCGTAGACCAGATCTAACGAGACCACGTGTTGTTTTTCACGACGCTATAGTGTCAGAGTAGATGACCGTGCAAACTTTTAGTCCCATTTTTTAAAGACGTATTCACGTCAGTAAACTTATGTTTTAGTACTACGGAATACACCCTTTCACACTAACAATGTCAGCATGTAATCAGACTCCAATTTCTATAGTTTTATTTCCGGCTAGTACCTCAGCAGTTATAAACAGATAAACTGAATAAAGTTTTATGATTTTTGGAGAAGGCTGTTCTATATTATCTATATTAGAATACTAAGTCATACTTTTCACTTTTCCATGTTGGCAATAATGTGAATGCCATCACTTGCGTGTATTATTTTTTTAATCAGTACTGATACAATAATTTTGGACGAACTTACTCCTGTAGCTTCAAGCATTTCAAGCTACAAATGTATTTGCCAAGATATAAATATTAATCACGGCAGATGCAATATTACTTATGATTTTAACACACACATAACGCACCAACAGGTTTGATAGCTGAGTAGACAAAGATGGCTGCGTTTCAAACATCAGAATTTTATCATGTTGCCAAGAAAATATGTATTTACCCTCATTTAAGGAGAGAAACTGCTTAGTTATACGTAAGGTATAATTTGTGAATATTTTGTTTCAGTTAGCAAAAGTTTATAACTAGGAAAATTTTGAGATGGCAGAGCCTCGAATTTGGGTTTTTTCACTAAAGATTATTTTTCTTTAATCGAGTTGTGGGAGACTAGGCTCAACAGAAGATTAAATTATAATTTTACGGCATCTGAAATATTTTCCATGTAAACGGCAAGAAGAGTAAAATTTAATCATAATTGAGAAATACTGATAGCCTAGAAAAATAATGTATCTTAATGTGCTATATTATATTAAAATTCTGCGTAATATATAATAACCCAACAAATGTATTTCCTGGAATTATACAGTAAAATCAGTGATATAAATTTATCGCCGAATAAGTGAGGAATTTTCAAAAGCCAACAAAACAGTTTTATTATTAATATTTTCTTTTGGAAACTAAGAGTATAAAAGTGGAGGAAAGTGGCGAGAGTTTTTGCAAGTATTTCGGAAGAGGCAGCTAATGAGTTTAACTTTAAACGAACGTTCGAGGACCGACTTCATCACTATGCCATGAACTTGGGTGATGCATAATTAAGAAACGTATTATAACGTACATTGCTCGTATCTGAACTACTAAAACTACCTTATCCTCACCATAAGTTTGTCACAAAAACATGAATTAATCCATTCGTGAATGTGTACTATGAATTCGTGTATTTTCACCCAACATTTTCCAACGTGGTATCGCAACCTAAGAATTCCTCCTGAACTAACCGTACACTATAGATTACGTAAATGTATTATTATAGTTTTACCTACCAAAACTAATCAGTAGTAATGTGAAAGTAAGTAATTCTACATTTAAAAATAACTTTAACTTAGGATACCAGGTTAACGATACGTTAATTCAGTTGAAACCGAAGTAAACCTAACATAAATTTTTTGTACTGTGGCTGTTAACAGCGACTCGTAAACGAACTCGTACAAAGGCAGACGAAGCTACTCATGTGGGTTCGACGACTCGTAAAAATGAGAGAGACAGTGCGTAATGAAGATGAAAACTCACCGAATGATTAGGTATCTGGCATTCGGCTGGCCGCTGGTAGGAGGACACGCCCAACATTTTTCGAACGCCGAGCTAGGCTCAGTTCACAACACAGTCAAGGTGGTTCCAGTCTAGAAAAAGCGTTTTTTTAATCAGAATTTCATCAAGAACTGTTCAGGCTACATCACTTACTGAAAGCGTAGTACATAATTTACTCCACAACCCTCCTCTTAATTCTTGTTTAAACTTGTACATGTGGAATTCCGACCGTACAACGATAGTTTCCTAGTTAAAAATTGACCAATAGAACCGGTCCTGTTTTCCATCGTAGTTTCTGTCCGTCTGGAAACGAAGGACTTTCTAAGTACTGCATAAAATATAAGGTAATTGTTTTTTGTCACTTTTCGTTTTTGCCAAACAAAAAGCGTGACTGGGGGTGGTAGTACACAGAACTGAAATAACACGGAACAAAATATTTTTCTCTTCCTAAAAATTCGCTTACACATATTTCTGAAGATATAAAGCATTAAGCCCGATATCCTTCTGTTATACAGTAACCAACATCACAAATACATATTTTGTCTGGCGCCTGTGCCGAAATTTTTGAGTAAACAGCTACTGTGTTACGCACATGGTTTATGTTTTTGTACGGATGCCAAGATGAAAATTCTATCGCAACGTAAGTAATTAGTTAAGTACGGAATTGGGTAGATATAATTGGAGATTGAAATGGGCTTGCACGAGGCTAAATTTAAGATTTTGTGTAGTACGGTTAGAGGCATAATACTGGAAACAGCAGGAGATGCAGGATTATAACGGGTGCGAATAGCTTGGTGCTGCTCAGGCCCATTACCCAGGGAATTTGCGCGAACAGTCACAGTGACGCCTTGGCGTGCGTGAAGAACCCGAGAATCACTTATGTCAACAAGACCGCGGTGGTGTAGTGGTCAGACCACCCGCCTCTCGCCTAGGTGAACAGGGTTCGTTTCCCGGCGGGGTCGCCCCCGGGATTTTCGCACGGGGAAATCGTGCAGGACGACGCCGCTGGTCGGCGGGCTGTCTCAGGGATCTCCCGTTTCTCCTGTCCTTGCATTCCGGCGCTTCTCCATGCTCGCCTCTCTCCGCCTTCATCGGTTCTCAAGACCTCGCAAGACCACTTATGGCAACGGCAGAAACAGAAAAGAAACCCATCATCATCCTTTATTTTTGTGCCACACCGATACAAACGTATTTGGAAGAAATATATCAATAATTCTGAAATTTTGTTAAGTGATAGCTCTTCGTAATCCGTCACTTGTTTTCCTCCCTTTTCAGAAAACTGGACTCTCCTACAGATGAACCAACGGAGGAAAGTTTTTTTTTATATTTATTCCTGGATATACTCCAATGGACTCAAATAAAATGAGAATGAACAGTGCAGGCTAAATTAAAATCCTTATCGTAGATGAAACACTTTGCCCTGGAGCCCCTTCCACCACTTAGTTTTCTGTCAGAGCTTTCTTTCCCTAAGGACTAATCAGGAGGTCTCGTTTTAAATTTGCTCGCCAAATTTCCGCATCTGACGCCATTACGTCGGTCACATCTATTTTTCGACAGGGAGTGTCCAGAGATACGACTTGGAGGAGAAGGTAGGATTTGCTGACAGACTACTTATGTATCAGCGCGCCTGTGTATTCGCCGTTACTAATGAATCGCTGCTCCTGATATAGACAGTGCCCGTGCAAGGGTCTGGACGTGAATTGGGTCTGACCCGGTTCGGCTAGCTTCGCTCCTGAACCCAGTCATGTCAGCTCAATTCGCAAGATCACTGCAGTTCGAAATCATGCAGCTGGAACACCTAAAACGAATGAAATCCATAAAATTTGGCAGCAGTATTGAGACGACAGCCTCGGCGACAGGTTGTTTCCTTGGACAACTGCTAAAACTTCTCGTTCACCAGTGACAGTCACTGGTATAGGTACATTTTCAAACTCTGCAGTGCCTGGTTTAGGAACAGCGACGTAATAGTCTCTCGTATTTGCTACGTGTGACATAAATTGTGTTCACGGTGGGACTTCGGTAACGGACACATCTTCGCAGAGTCGCTAACAGCAAGCAGGCGTTTGTTATTTGAACGTGTACTCCGGTACGATAACAATCGTTATTGTAGCCACATGTTTAGATTAGACTAACATCACAGATTTTTAATGTTGTTTGGGATTTCAGATTCATTGGTAGAAGTGTTAAAGTGGCGAAAACGAATGCTTGGCGAGAAATTTAGCATGTTTAAAATTTTAATAAAATTCAAAATAACAACTTTCGCTATGCTGCACTAATGAGCCCATTTCACATTCTAAACCGACTGTAATATGGCAATTCCCGACGACAGTATCCCAAGAGTGCACGCCAAAATCACCAGTAACTGTCAGTGGTGGCTGTCGCCGGTGTTGGGTAGTGAAATGGCGTTATAATGCACTGCATGTAACATGTAAAATAAGCGGAACACGCTTAAGGTTACCATTATGATGGGGTCGTTGTGATGTGATCCATTGGCTGGTGCTTATTAACAAACACACGTATGACATAAGTCGACCTATTGCAGCAGTGTTCGTGTTTACAGTTAGTGTTCTCAACAGGCCACATGGCCACGTTATGGTCCTAGAAATTTCGGAGGATTTAGGTGTTGTACTTACGAACGTACAGGAGCGCAAAAAATCTCTCACGTGCTATCCGAAGTTGTTTATGATCACATTTCAGTTTTTCGACAGTTTTCTTGCAAAATATTGCAAAATTTTATTTTCAATGAATATTGGAGTAATAATGATAGCTTAGCACCGCAATGTCATTACGTGTCCTATCATTTTAATCAGCACACATTCGATGCATTTTTCACAAGAGTTATGTATTTAATCTTATAATGATTAAAATTATTAAGTATTTAATTCCTAACCTTTTCTCTTGCAGCGCCGTTAACACCCGTTTGAATGCGTGTGTCCAAAATTTCCGAGTGGGAATTTCAAACATGGTTGATAGCAGTTCGGAAATTAGTATCCATACGTTGTACAATGGCAGATGGTGCAAATACGCGCATAAAATTAGTTCTGTTCGTTTGTGATATAAAAAATAATAATTTCGCTATGTAAAAGTTTGATAATTAAGTACTAGAACCTTTTGACACCAGCATGCATGTTTTTACCTACTACGATGTGCTACATTTCGAAAGCCATTATAAGTATTGCGAAAGCTTCCGGTAAAATAAAAAAAATGTTACGAAGAAATTATTTCAACACAGCAGGTTGTCCTTGTGACACTATCACTGAAAACGGCCTAGGTTTCACAACAGGTATGGTGAATCACAGCCAATTTAAGACTCACAAAATGGTTTCGTAGACTACTCGTTATTAACGCATGACCTTATTATGTTAAGACCTGGCTGCAAAAGAAATGAATTTCCTACGCCCATATTTATTCATATAATAACATTCACTATTCAACGTACTGTCCTGCTTACAACTCACGAAACCTTCATAAAGTTTAATTTTTTCTTTTGCCCTGATATTTATTTCCGTGGAATCAACATCCCGTCTTCCAGACATTTCGCAGTGTCGGTTGATATTCGTATTCGCAATTTTCGGGATTATATGACACCCGGTATCAAAATGCCGTAAATGAATTTAACAAGACGTAGGCCTGTAACATGAAGAAAGTATTTATTATATATATATATTTTTAAGAAGTGCTTAGGAGTTTACCCCCTTTGTGGATAAATGTGTGTGTGTTTGCAGTGGGTGTGTGTGAGACTTCCTTTCTCCAATTTTCCCCACAATACTTTTAACAACTTAGTTTTTCATTCTAGCTGAGCGTTTAGGTTCTTACTCAATTTCGTTAAGCATTACTGCATTTTGCCTAAATTGCGATTAGGCCCTGTCATTAACGGTTTGAAAAATGTATCCTATTTTAATTAAATAAACTAAACCGCTTCTCTCAGGCCAATTCACTTGAAATCTGGCGTCCAAAAGTTTAACAATACTTTTTAATAAAAATAATTATTTGTATCTAAATAGGGTGACAGACGATAGCACTTTACTCAAGTCCTGTATGAATTCTATTATTCGCCGCGTCTCGCACCAAACTCATTGAATATTGTTTACTATACATATGTCTGTCTTTGAGTTTCCGAAATACCTGACTGATGCATACCTGGATGTGGTGGACTGCTTAACCAAATCTGATGAAATTGATCATTTAACCATCTTCATTTGACAGATTGTCAAGAAACAAAAAATTTTTAGGTTTTTATATATTGTTTAGAGAAATGTGAAATTGGGGCAAAATTGGTTCACAAGGCCCTGTATTATGGAATTATCTTAATTGTGCTGAAGGGGTTTTAACCTATATTCCTTTCTTTGAAACATGACATACCCTTTGGGCAACCAAGCTTCAAAATAATAAGTATGTAACAGAAAATACATTAGTTACTTTCACCAATAACTGGTTTAATATCGAGAACTTTCTGTGCTACGTAATCTTCACTAAGTATTTAAAGACTATGCACATTTACTGGCATTCAGAACAAGCAAACCAAGTTGGAAGTCAGTCGCCTGGATCTAGAACCGCATATATATTTGTCCTGTTGGTCCGTGTATTTCCTATAGCCACTGTCCTGTAGGTACGAACTTCTCCTTATACGCCTACTGAGGCGGCGGTGTCCATTATTGGCTGGTTGCCAGCCAATGGAGCGGAGAGTTGACCGAGTCCCATACAAAGTGTTCTTACATATGTTAAGACATTTTAAATTCATGTCCAGTCCAGCAATAACATAAAAGTAAATTTTTGAATTTATGAATCTTATTTTTGATAAACCGCACAGTTCTTGTAAGATCACGCTAAATATTACAAAAACTATCACACTTTATAAGTGCGAGTTTCTTCTTCTGATAGTCTGTTTAAGATAAGTCTAGAAGTGTCGCCTATATTCGCGACTGCATAACAATCAGTTATGTCCGTCTCGGTACTTCTATTTACAACCGCCCTATTGGTTTACATAGCATCGGACACGCTTATAACACAGAACAACGTTCCATACTGGCCGGCTATCTGCTAACACAACGTCAAGTTGGAAGTACCCCAATAATTGATTTTTTTTACTACGTAGAATAATATACAATCCATCCTCTTCACTTGAGTAATTTGCACTGCGAGTGTTGCGGGCGTGTCTATTACGTTGCAGAGAATCTTGAGAAAACTGTTGCCTAAGTAATATTTATTTGCCCGCGGATGTCGTGCTGTAACAGCAATTGCATACAACTAAGTTAAACTCAGGAGACGTGATATTACATCAGCGGTACTTCTAGTATCGAAACATCGCAGTAACCCCCGTCAGACCATAAGAATAACGTAAAAACCACGCAATCGTTCTTTGGGTCGCAATTACGAACAGCGTAAAAAAAAAAGTGTCACTTATTTTCTGGATAAGCGTTCAGAACGAGTGACTCAATGTATACTCGTCTCTTCATACCGCGCCGCATGCTTTGACACTTTTTCCTAGCGTCCAAGCGTTTCGTGTCAGTCGGAGCGTGTCTGCATGCGTGAGAAGTTGCGATAAGGCCGAACTTCACACGTGTATCACATGCGATGTCGCCGTTATGACGCCACGCACTACACAGGAAGCCGCGGTGACCCCACATTTTATATGGTATATCAATAAAAATCGTGTAGGGGCGCAACATGAACGTACCTTGCTTTTGAGATTTTCCTGTTTACTTGAAATATTTCTAGGAAGAATAATAATTTTATGCACATACAGGATTTTAATCTAGGAAAGAAATCTATCCCTGCTACATTATGCCCGACTCGAACCCGATGCCTTCCGAATACTAGCCAAACACGCTGCCGCATTAACAGATTTCTTGGTTGCCTTGAAATAGCTATTCAAGGGTGTTCTCGCCATAATTTCAACGACTATAATCCGTTTGGGACGACTCATGCACAACCACCCCATCACAGAGTATGTAAGTATACAGGCAAAACAGCCGCTTTTGACGCTAACTCCAGCCACACACGCCAGCAAAATGGCGTCGCTAAAATGCAACACGTCGGAGCATCGTTTGCTAACGGCGCACAGACAGGTATTTGTCCTAAAAAGCAGGCCAAAAGTATTTAAGTGTGTTTAAGTTATTGTTTAGAGTTAATATGTAGTTTAAACATGTATTGATATGATTTATATGCAATTTACGTTGATACTATACAGTATCATAGTACCTAGATGAAAGGCATTGATGAAATAAACAAACAAAATGGTTAAATTGGCAAAAAAATATATATATAATTAGTATAATCAAATAACATCATTCAGAGTCACAATTCTCATTATCTCCATCATCACAATCATGTTTTCACCACTAATATCAAGGGAATCATTAGAAAAACTGGTTTACACTTGTAAGAATTGCAATGCCTCTTTTGAAAACGCCTTCCTTTTTTTGGCACGTTTATCTCTGTTACGGATCGGAGCTCAAGAGCAACCGTTTGAATATATCCTCATTGCACTCCTTTCTGGAGAATTTTCTGGAGAAGTTTTGTCTATACGACCGAGAATGTTTATTTCGTGCCTCAGCCACTTCTTCGGGTAGTTGACCAATCTGGAGTAGCGCATGCTCAATCACTGTTGCTCCGTGTGACAATATTTTGTGTAATGTGGGTGACTTGGGTACCACTTATATAAAGTCACATATCATTTTGCGGTCTTACTCCTTTCACTGCTTCCGTCAAATACCCTACTCGGCCGACCGGTTCTCGGAATTGTCGAGATAGGCAGCGCTATTGTTTCCTTTAGCCATAAGTCGTTGTTTCTTCGAAAACGGTACTCTTTGTAGCTAGCAGATGTCCACTTCAGTTTAAAGTAATGTTTAAATGATTTTAAACTATTTCGAAGTAACTGCAGTTTATATTCGGGACATTTAGTTTTTTCCACTAGTTTCTTCTCAAGAAACTCTAGTTTCTCATTAATTTTTCTATGCTCACATTGCTTTATTATATTGAACATAGCTTCCTTAGTAATCTTCATTGATGGTTCAGCAGTAAAATCTATAAACAAACGACACAAATCTTATTAAATAAATGTTATTTGAAACTAAACGCGACTTAAACTTTATTACTTGGTCACTTATTTTGGCAATTACGGAGAAAGGCCGAAGTGGGAGGAATGTTTTGTTACGGATATTACAACTAGAATGTACGTGGAATGCGTAGAAACCAACAATATAGTTTAACTCACTTTAACTTCTCTTTAAAATCATCTCGGAAACTTAAAATGTTTCCAAAAATAGACTAAAAAATAGTCATGTCTTTTGATATATTTTTTTTGATGTATTTAAAAGAGAATTATTTTAATTACTATTAAAAGCAATGAACATACCTTCATCTGAAGAATCCGTAGCAATTTCTTTCAATATGCACACAAAACAACACTTTCCCAACACAGAAACGTTTTGAACATTCCAAATACAACGGCGAGAATTCATAGAGCGACACGCACAACAGATGTATTCCGACTAAAGCGTGAGCGCAGGGTGGCCCCTTACGCCGTGATTGACTGGTTATTGTGCAGAGGGGGTAGTCCCATTGTGTATGAGTGACAAAAGACAGACTTTACTTAAAATTTGTGATGCGTACTTTTGGCCAGCTTTTTAGGACAAATACCTGCCTGTGCGGCGCCTGGGGTGACTTACATGCCGTTCGGCAGTCCAGTCAATAGGGACCCTTCCGCAACAACAACAACAACAACAACAACAACAACAAGTCTTATATTGCTCCATTCCCCAGATGCAAACCCATCACTGGGGTTGCGACGCTACGCTATAAGCTATTAACTGTACTTCATGTCGTTGGTATTGTCGAGTCCAGTTTAGCTTTATATTATAGAACTGACCCTAGTTGAACCAGCCTCGTGGTGGAGCTGCCATGGCTGCAACCCCCTCTGGATACGGAGGCCATGACCGGCCCGTGTTCCCGCCCCCGATCCCTCACAGTTTCCATCCACTTCCGCCCCACTGGGCACATGCCCGTGATTTTATCCCCAACTCCCCCCATTGTGGTATTATTTTATTGTGAAAGTTTTAATGTCTGTTATTCACCATCGTACCGGCTTAATATGCTAGTTTCCCCTCCCGGCATACAAAGGTGCGAATCCCCCCCTCTTGGGGGCCGCACCCTGCACGCCAGTTGGGGCAGAACGGCCGTTTCAAGTTATCGTGATGTTATATTAATGACCCGCTCGTCTTTCGACGATTGGGGCATCGCCGGTTGCGATTTTCAAACCACTGCCAGCACGAGTCCATCCTCGATATGACCTCCGGACGCAGGAGAGATCAGGTTTTGTGGATCAACACAAACAAGCCCCGTCGGGGCCATGTTTCCCCTAACCCCCTGTTGAGGGAACTTCTAGAGTAGTGAGGTCAACTCAGTGCTACTCCTTCCTTTCGTCATAACTAGAGACCTGAAAAATTCGCGAGTTCAATGACCTGCAGGTTAGACTCTGCAGTCTTATGTACACATATGCCGATGTCAATTGCACATTGGTTGTCTGCTATCACAGTGGAAGGCGACGATTGGGCCAGCCTTCTTCAGGAGTTGTCAAAAACGGTATGGTCCAGTGGCTGAGGTTTTATAAACACACGTGTTTTGAATTCTAGCTTGTCCCAAAATGAATCCGCGAATTCTTCAGGTATCTAGTCATGGGTCCTCCATTTCAGTGGGCCAATACCCATACCCTTCTGCAGCACGCAGTAGCCAATGAGACACAAGGAACCGTTCCCAGAGCCTTGTGAATCCAATCAGCGAATGGGACGGCCCCATCAAATGAATCGCCACGCCGCCATTTCGTTTCTGTGTATTTAATTATCCTGTGCCTGCGCTCTGCTCATTCCGCTTAGTCCCGTGCTCGTGATCGAAGACATGGCCGGTTGTGTAAACACAGCAATAAATCATTGGCCGTTGTTTTGAGCACCCCCCTCCCTCGCGAGAGATCTGATTCTCGAAGTTCTTGCACATCTCCTCTCTGGATGGTTAATGCTGACATCAACGAAGACGGAGAGTATTTCTTCAATCACTGGTTGCGAGAACTACGCGTCGATCTCTCACTGGTACAGTGCGCGTCAGAAATATTAACGAGTGAAACACTTGAGCTCGTAAATGAATTCGGGACTGAACCTTAAATGGGGAATCCCTAGTAAACATTTTTTAATGCCATAAGGTCACGTATCGTCATAAGGAAGCATTGTGACGAGTCCTATTAAGGCTCCGCTGTGCATTCTCGGGTAAAGTCCACTCGCGGTTACTTCAAACTTTTTGGGTTTTGGGGCGGCGGTGGCTGAGCGGTTAGACTACTCGCCTCCCACCAAGGCGAACCGGGTTCGATCCCCGGCCGGCTCGCTCCCGGATTTTTGCAAGTGGGAATCGTGCCGGACGATGCCGCTGGTCGGCGGGCCTTTCTCGGGGATCTCCCGTTTTCCCCGGCCCCCTTCATTCCAGCGCCGCTCCATACTCACCTCAATCCACCCTCATCGGCTCTCAAGACCTCGCTGTTCAGAGCCGCACAAATCTCTTAACTCATTCTCCCTCTTTAAATCGCACCTTTTGAAAAATCACTTCATGTATCACGTGTTTGGTTGTTTCCTAAATATGCCAAATATCACAAGCGTTTTATACCTACTTGTGTTTGCATAAAAGTATCTTCTTTTTTGTTAAAATGAAGTTTTACTTACATTCTACCAGTACATTATATTTCATTTACAATTAAACAGAGAGAAAGTAGTTGTGTTGGCAATGGCCAGTAAGAAATTGTTCTTATGCAAAATACTATTAAACTGAGTGCGTACGACTGTGGTGCGTTGTCCCTTTGGTGTAATTTTCTACGACTCGGTGAAGCTTTTTTTTACATGAAGCGGAGGAATATACTGGAAAGTAGAACTTAAGCAGGGCTTCAGAAAAGTTGGAAGTAACCATGAATGGGCTACAGCTGAACTCCTAGTAAATTAGATATGTAATTATAGAATATTATTATACACAACGTAAGCTAATAGATTAAACAACAAATGTCATTTTGTACTTTTCTCCTTTCCCGTCAGGGTGCTGATCATTAACAACTTCATTATTTTATGTGTGTACGAAATATTGTTCAATTTGTAGACTCTAATTGTAATTCTTCGCATAAAAAAATGATCGCATAGTTTGTACATCATTGCATGTCGAAACCACAATTTTAGTGTTTTTGCGGCATACAAATTAAATAAACGAAAAATTTTACAGAAAATTTAACGAGGGTGACTCAATTCATTTTAAAAGATGCTTAACGAAACTGAGTTTCCGAAAATTCACAGACCACTACAAATGAGGAATAAAGACCGCTTCAAATAAAAATATTCAAAAATGTTCTTATTTTGAGCAACTTTTTTAAATTACGAAAACATTTCAAAGATTTATTATGTTGAATTTTCTCATTTCGGTAAGTGAGTTAGTTTTAATTATTTGTACGTCCCAAAAACAGTAAAATGTTGGTTTAGACATGCCGTTGTACAATATCGTGCTATCTAAATTTGTTTTATGCTCGGAAATAGTACCTGTAAGGGGAGTCTACAATTCGAACAGTATTTCTAGCAAATATAAAATAACGAATGTTTTTTGTGACATGCATCTTTTGGAAACTGCACAGTAAAGGCCTAAGCATACATTTTACCATATCCAATATTTTTTTCTCTTAGAATATATTTAACAGTACGAAAGTAAAAAGTGTTGGCTGTAGATAATTGTTTCTTTTTCACCATTCCTGGGAAGAAGTCTTATGCCCAGAACGTTTATTTGCAGATATACGCGTACACCCGTGAAACCTGATTTCACAGACAAGATTTCACTACGGAGTCCCCTTCAACCCTTCCATGCCTGCTGTGGACAAATGTTTACCGAACCCTCATATGCCACCGAATGGCTTTTAGTGCCGTGAGACGGGAAGCCAAAACTCCCATAACTCACTAGGTGTTTGTGAAGCAAAAGCACCCTGACACTTTCTCAAATCATTGGGTCGGCGGCAGGGGCAGTGTATTTGTGGGGCTTCGGGCACCGGGCCCCTTATTTAGGCGAGTTATTTTGTGTTGCCTATTTTTAAGTAAAATTACGTTTTCGTGGTTTTCGGCGGGGGAGTGAAGCTCCCCTCCAGCCTCCCGGCTGGAGCGAATGTTGTGTCGTGTAGTATGTCTAGCATGTTGAAATGATGTTTGCAAGTGTGCTAATTAATTTCGCATGTAGTGTGTCGGAGAGTCCCTAGCCTCCCGAGGTGTCCTATACAGGTCTCCCTCGGGGTACGATTAGTTATTCCAAGTTTGTGATAGTGGAGTAATAAAACCCTTATAAATAAATTTAGAGTTGGAGGGGCCCCTAGCACCAGTGACAATTGTTTACACGTTGCACAGGAAAGTTATATTTGACCAGTGCCGTACACCGCGAAGGCTCAGTGTCCAATCATCTTACCTGTGGGCAACTGACTGATTCGCAAACCCCGCTACAAGCTCTACTCCATGACTGGTCCAATCGCCGATCACCGAGCACAAAGCCTACATACAGCAGCTTGTTGGCTGTGATATAACGGAGCAAGTTCTTCGCTAACATCAAGTACAGCAAGCACCAACTTTTTTTTTCTTGTTTGCCACACCTTAAGTCGTAAATGAATGTGGGAACGAAAGAGGGTTGAAGTCCGTGGACGTGTTTTCTCCTAGCAGCGGCAAAAAGGGGCGAGCAGTTGCGTGTTCGGTTGGAAAAGAGATAACCGGCCGGGATGGAGCGCGGGAGGGGTAGAATGA
>NQII01002338.1:95088-126233 GCA_002778355.1 Clitarchus hookeri
GCAGCGAGCAGACGCCACTGGGTTGGATAATTGCCACCCCCGGGGGGGAGGGGGTCCCTCAGTGGCGTGAGGCCAGCGTCGTTTCGAGGGGAGGGCTCGTCATCAACATTAATTACCGCGTACAAAGTTTAAATACGGAGTACCCTATCGCTATAAATACGAACGGGGAGATAAATAAATAGAGAAAATCTCATCGAAACAGAAATTATTAAGAAAATAACGGGGGGTGGGAAAAAACAAGTTTTTTTAATGCGTAACGAAAAATAAGTTTTATTTTCATGAGTAAAGCTGAATTCGCAACCGCAAATTAGCATACGTCCGTACGTATGACAATAGAACGCTGTGTATATGCATGCATTAATTCACATTCACAATTGGCGTGCGTACGTATTTTGAAAAGAGAGGGAGAGTAGTTCAAATTGCAACTGGCACGCACGTAAATAGCCTACGGCTGAACTCTCAGCCGGTCAGAATGTCCTCTTAAATAATTAATCTACTGATTTAACTAAAACTATTAAGATAAAGCCATATTTGTACGGAATTATGTTTTCTTTGGGCAGCGTTTCAAAATTGCACCGTGTTTTTCACAAAGCCTGCAAAAAGAAAAATATGAAATAATATTAACATCGCTTTGCAAAGTTATGCTTTTTTTTAATGTCTGCCAATTAGAAAACCTTCGCAAGTGCGTTACGGATAGATTGCGAATCAGCCTTTACTTGCGAGAACAGAATACGGTTACAAACTTTAACAACTGGAAAGTCAGGAAACATCAATAACAAAAAATTTAGATTAAGAAAATCAGTGTGTGTCTCATACACATACAGTGAAAGAGAGAAAAGGAGACCCACTGACGGTCATAGTTTTAATACGTATAATGCAGTGGCAGATTGTGAACTTCTCAAGGATTGCTCTTGCTCATTCGCAACTCTACGTAAGGACTTTTGTGGTCACCAATAAATTCAGTATATTAGTAGGCGATAATGTTTTCGATGGTCGCAGCAAAAATGTTACCATTCCAACAGCAATATTGTTTAGTAGTGCTCACGGAAGTGCTTTGCGGGCGGGGTGCGGGTTTTTGGAAGTAGGTAAGGTTAAAAATCTCGCTGAGAGCATGATCTGAATTAGCAGAGCTCTTACTAAATTAATTCTACACTGAAGAGCCAAAAAAACTGGTACACCTGCCTAATATCGTGTAGGACCCCCGCGAGCACGCAGAAGTGCCGCAAGACGACGTGGCATGGACTCGACTAATGTCTGAAGGTATGCAGGAGGCATTGAAATCTGCGCCAATTTCAGAAAGGGTTGCACGTCTGTCACGCTTAATGATTCTCGTCAGTCATCGTTTGTCCCGTTCTTTCACGATCTTTTTCCGGCCGCAGCGATGTCAAAGATGTGATGTTTTATCGGATTCCCGATATTCACGGTACACTCGTGAATAGGTCGTACGCGAAAATCCAAATGCTATCGCTACCTCGGAGATGATATGTCCCATGTATAACTTCCCACTCCAACTGCTTATTGAACGTCAAATTAAGGTTCTCGGTCTCAGTACACTACAGAAGAAACTCGCACAAACACGGGTAGTTTTTCCGAAACCGACAGAATGCGACGTGTTTCGGGAACTGCTATCTGTTCCAGTCTCCAGTCAGCGACACGCAGGGTCCGAGAACACAAGGAGACCGGAAGAAACATGTTGTTATACAGTTTTTGACAAAACAACAGCTAAAAAACATATCCATACAAGACCACACCAGCCAATCATAACCACTCTTAGCTGCACAGCCGATAAGGAGACAGTTCGATTGCCATTGGCTGTGGCAGAAAAATGGTCAAAATCGTCACATTCTGTTGGTTTCGAAAAAAAAAAACTACTGTGTTTGTGCGAGTTTCTGCTTTGTGTTTGTTTTCTTTGTGAGAGTAGATAACTAGCCAGTGTCGTCTTCTGTGTGTCGTCTGTTGGTCGTATATAATTTTTTCGTATACATATATAGTATATTAGTTTTCCACACTTAACTTGCTGTCCTTTTTTAATTCACTCTATTCCCTCTTGAAATTTTCTTGTATTGTATACTTGTATTTATTTTTTCGTCCATAGGTTACTTGTCTTATATAAGTTTTTTTTTTTTCGTGCTCAGTCCTGTTTTTTCATGACAGACATCTGCATCGCAATGGCGAATATCCATAAATCTCCATCTACTTATTCACCTCCATTCCACTATTCATTCGAAGATCATAACATGTTAGGCCTAGTACGCGAATCACTTTGGTTCACTGCCAAAGTTGTTGAATTCTTATTGGTCCGGTTAAAAACCGAAACGGCTCCTCATGCAGAGCGCGAATAATAGGGGAAAAAAATTTTTCTTCTTGTGCTTAGATTATTGAAGTCTACCATGTGCTCAGATCTTTTTTTTCGCGAAAAATCACTTGCTCTACTTAATTGACGACTCCATGAGAACTCTGCGCCAATCATAAACGCTCAAAAAGTGCAGGCCCAATCACGGCCATTGCGGCAGCAAGCAGCCAATGAGCTGTTGATATCTGTCCGAGTATACAATGAATGTGAAGCGCAATCTTCACGTCACTGAACTCGTAAATTTTTCAGGTATTTATCAATACCGAAATGTAAAATTCAAATGTGTGTCCGTTGCATTGCAACTTAACAAGCTGACAACTTTTCTTGCGATAAAAAACATGACGTAAACCTTTATTTGCAAAGGTTTCACTGCTATAGTCTAAACTTGCAGTATCTTCACACTTTTTCAACCAGCAAGCCTTTGAAAAATCACCCCATGTATCACGAGTTGTGTTGTTTCATAAATACGTCGTGTATCACGAGTTGTGTTGTTTCATAAATACGTCGTGTATCACGAGTTGTGTTGTTTCATAAATACGTCGTGTATCACGAGTTGTGTTGTTTCATAAATACGTCGTGTATCACGAGTTGTGTTGTTTCATAAATACGTCGTGTATCACGAGTTGTGTTGTTTCATAAATACGTCGTGTATCACGAGTTGTGTTGTTTCATAAATACGTCGTGTATCACGAGTTGTGTTGTTTCATAAATACGTCGTGTATCACGAGTTGTGTTGTTTCATAAATACGTCGTGTATCACGAGTTGTGTTGTTTCATAAATACGTCGTGTATCACGAGTTGTGTTGTTTCATAAATACGTCGTGTATCACGAGTTGTGTTGTTTCATAAATACGTCGTGTATCACGAGTTGTGTTGTTTCATAAATACGTCGTGTATCACGAGTTGTGTTGTTTCATAAATACGTCGTGTATCACGAGTTGTGTTGTTTCATAAATACGTCGTGTATCACGAGTTGTGTTGTTTCATAAATACGTCGTGTATCACGAGTTGTGTTGTTTCATAAATACGTCGTGTATCACGAGTTGTGTTGTTTCATAAATACGTCGTGTATCACGAGTTTTTTATAATTCTGTTTACATGGAAGTATCTAATTGCTAGTTGAATTGAAATTATAATTAAGTACATTGAAAAGCCAAAAAAAAAAAAAAAAAAAAAAACCTGGTACACCTGCCTAATATTGTGTAGACCCCCTCCTCCCCAGCACGCAGAAGTGCTGCAAGACGACGTAGCATGGACTCGACTAATGTCTGAAGGTATGCAGGAGGCAATTCACACCATGCATTCTGCAGCGCAGTCCACAAATCCAATAAGCGCCAATTTGAGAAAGGGTTGCACGTCTGTCACGTTTAATGATTCTCGTCGGTCGTCGTTTGTCCCGTTCGTTCACGATCTTTTTTACGGCCGCAGCGATGTCGAAGATGTGACGTTTTACCGGATTCCCGATATTCACGGTACACTCGTGAAATGGTCGTACGCGAACATCCTAATGTTATCGCTAACTCGGAGATGCCATGTCCCATCTCTCGTGCGCCGACTATAACACCACGTTCAAACTCACTTAAACCTTGATAACCTGCCATTGTAGCAGCAGTAACCGATCTAGCTGCCGACCGCATCGCGTTACTCTGATTGGTTCCATACCTCTGTTATTTGCATACGAACGCCCATACCAGTTTTTTTGGCTCTTCATTGTATAATATTGCATTTATAAATAATACGAATGAAAGCAGAGAGAACATTGGTGAGTTGGTAATGCACAGTAAGAAATATTTCTCATGCAAATTTTTATTACACTGAGTGTGCACAAACATGGGGCCTTCTCCCTTTGGTGTAATTTTCTCGAATTAGTTACTTTTTGTTTGCACGAGGCGGAGGAATACCTGAAATTAAAACTTTTAGCAAGGCTTCAGAAAAGTTTGAAGGTAGCATAAAAAGGACCATACGCATTTATTTAGTATAACATCTTGCGCCGCATCGAGACGTATACATTAACGGTGAAGGAAGTAGGTCGATTGAACTACATCACTGCGGATGCTCGTGATTGGTCGAAAGCCCGCGACCTCAAATCCGATATTATTACGCACAAATACGTATCTTAATTTTCTTAAAAAGCGATAAATGTAATAATGTTTCTAATCAACTAAGTAGGCACTCCCATTTCAGTAGTAATTACACGTTATTCCCCTCGAAATATATATTATTCTCTTATCTTAATTTAACATGTCCAGCAACAAAAATTATATGCACAAAGGTATGTTCAGTTATGTTGCAGCTAGCTGCCTGCACATATGTTCCGCAGTACTACAACGTGCGATTAAAAGAAAAGTAATTACGAAAACATTTAACGAACGGGAAATAAATGTCGGCACACACTTAGACTGCATGTGAGATCACCGAGAATTTTTTACCCCAAACTTCTAAGATTTGGTTTGTGCAGCTAAAGGTTTGTATTTCACTGTGTATTTCAAACAGTTTTTGTTACCATAGTAAAATTGAAAGAATGACCAAGTTTCCAACCTGTAACATTGTCACGTGAGCGCCACATCTTTGGAATCCAGGCTACGGTGACTGTAGTCTATTCAAGGTTTTTTTCACACTTTATGAATTAAACATTTGAAAAATCACCTCATGGATAACGCGTTGGGTTGTTTCCCAAATATTTAACTTATCGCAAGCGTTTTGTACTTCCGTTAAGATAAAAGTACCTTATTTATGGTTAAATTGATATTCTACTAATATGTTATCAATAAATTGTTATATTTCATTTAAAACAATAATATTAATGTAACTAGAGAGAAAATAGGTGTGTTGATGGTGACTAGTAAGAAATAGTTCTTACGCAAAATATTATTAAACTGAGTGCGCACGGGTGCGGTGCGCTGTCCCTCTGGTGTAATTTTCTGGACTCGGTTAAGCTTTGTTTGCATTAGGCGGAGGAATATCCTGGAAGTAGAACTTTAGCAGGGCTTCAGAAAAGTTGTAATTAACCATGAATGGAGTAAACTGGCGTGGCAACTATGTTATTTAGACACAATTTTACAATACAGGATACAGGATATGTACGTCAATAAATATTTTCAAGTTTTACAATTTTACTTTTTTGTTTTCTGTTGAACTTAACTCATCGGGATTGTTTATACAATTACATAGCATCAACAAATGCACTGTTGGACACTGTTACTATCCTAATCGTCACGAAAATTGCAGACAAACTCTCGGGCTGTATTTTCAAACGGAGGCAATCAAATGATGCGCTTACCATACAGCCAACTAGTTATCAAAGAGTTATTTGTAAAACACGCAGTTTATTTTCTTACATCGTATGCTCAGTTATACACAATCAGCTGTTACGATTCCACAATTTCGTCAGGGTGGCTGTTTGCGCATAGTGGTAACCATGCAATAGACCACAAGTTATGGGTTACTCAAACGAAGGATCGCTTTCGGCATGACTCCGAATTTATCCACGGTCCGCTCCACCAGGAATTACTTATTGTGTGGTGCAGCACGAAGCTAGACGTGTGAGAAAGTTAATTTGCACGAAATTACTTTGAACGGGCACCGAATGTTTCCACGGCTTGTTGCATATACATATATTGTTGTGCTAACATTACGGTGACATTTACTCGAAACTCGCTGAGTTTTTATTTAGGTGCGTAGTAGCCCATACATAGATTTTTTTATGGACATTCTTGTTTATTTTGTACATATCCTCCCCAGTATAAGATATTCGGTAGTATTTTGTACGTATCCTCCCCAGTATAAGTTATTGTGTAGTATTTTGTACGTATCCTCCCTAGTATAAGTTATTGTGTAGTATTTTCTTCAGCTCAAGCGTGAATGCAATTATTTTCCGTTCATGTTCAATACGCGTTTTTTTTTTTCTCTTGATAACATCCCGTAGGCCTCTCTGAAGTTTCAGCTTGTGATTTCCGCTGAACTTTATTTCGTAGTATTTGAATAATATACGTGAATATTTCATTATCAACTGGAATTAAACTGTTGTTGAGTGATATATCGACTTCAGTCAACAGAGGGCAGCTTATTTGACACAAATATTAGAATTTTTCAACTGGATATCGCTTACGCGTTCAAAGAAATGAAGGCCGAATCTTGGATAGCAAACTACCGACGTCAAATACCAAAGGTTTAATTTAACATAACCTACCACACGACATTCATAAATCTTACGCGTTCAACAAAATGAAGGCCGAATCTTGGATAGCAAACTACTCACGTCAAATACCAAAGGTTTTATTTAACATAATCTACCACACGACATTCATAAATCATCCTACCTTTGAGAACGTTAAATTTTATGACGCGGGATAGAGAAAATCATCGATGACAGGAAAGTTTCAAAGCCGACAATGTTAGACTATCATCAAGGTGGTTTCTGTAGAGTACCGTGAGTAGGCTATAAAACCAGGTGTTCACCAACATATTGTATAAATATCAAAACACAGCCTTTAAGGAATATAATAGTACAAGGGTATCGTTATATTAATAACTGCTGCGAAATTAGTACGTGCAAAGTGGAATAAATCTACATGAAATTGGCTTGTGTGTATAAAGAAATTTAAAAAAAAAGCGAGCAGCATACAGCTTCGCATTTTACTACTAATTACATACTAAAATGTCCATTTGGTTGGTTTATTTTTCTTTCACAATGAATTACCATTTTTTTACAACCACAAATATACAGTATGTGCTATGAAAATTCAAAAGCGCTTTATGAATGGTTGTCAGGCGAGTAACCAAGTAAGAAATAAAAATGTGAACTTTTATTCAACTTTTATTTCCAAGCGTAGTTTATTTTACAGATTTATGTATATAATTTTATTATGCTAGTTTACCTATACATTAACGAAAATTAACGCTTTCGCTTCCAATTTATCGTCACGCGCAGTTCGAGAGGTGCATAATTACATGGGTGCAGAAGTTTTGTAAAATGTTTACTGGGATAGATGAAACTGATAAACCTAAATGTAAACCTACCTACTTTGGATAATAATTTCTATAAATAACATGGAAATTCTTTACAGACAATGTCTAAATGATTAGTGTATTTTACCTTTATACCTTAACGTACAATATAGTTGCCTTTAGAGATGGTCATACAATTTTCCGTCTGAATTTCAGTATATAGAATGCTTAGAGGAAGTAAATAATACCACCAAGCGTTCTATTGTTTTGAATGTACGGCATTCTGAAGCTTATTTCCCCATCGTAGGAAACCAAGAATGTTCGAAAAATATCCCATGTGTGAAATAAATAGAAATAAAGAAGTCACGTTGATGTTTGAATGTTTTGTGTGTTTCACTGAGAGATGAGTAAAAATTATAAACGTGTGTGAAATATATTATCAGCTAAGGTGTACTGTGTAATAAGTCACAAATTGAAAAATACTTAAGACAGTTTTATTTAGGACTGTATTGGTTTGGATAGCAATATCCATGTCGCACATCATACTTGGTTGTTATTAAAAATTCGGTGATGCTAAGGGAAATGTGAATTAAAAATCATCCCGAAATGTAACATTACACGCCAAAAACAAGTGTCTAATAAAAGTCATTTTGATATAAATTTATTAAAACAAGCGAAACTTAACAAATGTTGTGCACGGGCAACTTTAGTTTGCCGTATGGGCCCTCGAATCGATCAAAGAGTATTTAAGGCCCAGAAATTCAAGAAATTGACCACAACTCTTGCAAATGGCAAATAAAGAAAAACGACACGCGTGGAAAGGAAAAATCAACTCACATTGTTCGTGAGTCTTGAGGTAACAAAACTTTCAAACATGAAAATATTCACCAATCCTAAAAAATTAATTCATTATAGAAAAATGTGTGTGCAGGCAGAAAACTGAAATGAGATAGGTTGATCACAGGAACACATTATAAATACATAATGAGGGGCTCTTGTCTCCTTTAATGACGCGTTTGAGATACGTCAGTCAGTTCTCACCAGTGGCGATCGACAAGCAGCCAAGACGAGAATGTCTCTGCGCTAAGACAAAAACACTCAATACAACGCTACGATAAACGGAATTCGCACACACTCCAAGCCCGAATCAGCGATACAGATCGACGAAATAACATTCACTGAAAGTCAGTCGATAAGTTACCGTCGACTGGTGAATCAAGCAAAGAAACTGTGGAACAAGTGATTTATGGCAGTGGGATCATCGACATTCAGTGGCAATCATTGTAAAATCAGTGAAACTCAGGCATCATAGTTATCTGACACTGAATACCTCTCGAGCAGTTTTCAATTGTTTTCACTGTTTTGGCTTACTTCCCACTGTTTCACAATGTAAAAAAACATTTCTGGTGAACTTCCTACACTGAATTGGAAGTTTTTTAACCCATATATCGTATGGAAATAACATCACACATCTGGCTACAAATATGGAATTTTTAGCGTCGCTGTTATGCAAAATTGGGAAGTTTCCTACGCATTTGACTGTTTCCTACGCATTTGAATGTTTCCTACGCATTTGACTGTTTTCTATGTATTTGACTGTTTCCTACGCATTTGACTGTTTCCTACGCATTTGAATGTTTCCTACGCATTTGACTGTTTCCTACGCATTTGACTGTTTCCTACGCATTTGACTGTTTCCTACGCATTTGACTGTTTCCTGAGCAAATGTAGGAACGCTAACATGAGTGTACGGGACATAACTTAACCACTCGCACTTTCTCACTCTACGTATAGGCTATGCTAATGTAGTAAATTCGCGAATAGTTTCCTAGAGTGCAGGTTTACAGTGTGGTACATCGTGTTTTCAGAAGGACAGAAATTTAGAACAAAATACTTTTCCTGAAGCGGAACACTCGCCATTGAGAATATGCCCGCTGGCTGCAATCCAAAATAACGTGGTGTGTGACCTTGGTGTGCTTGTAAATTTTACCTCGATAAGTCGTGAAATCGGCGATCGTTACAAGAACCTGCGAGCTGTCACACACACTTCGTTTCCTCGGTTATACGGAACTTCCCCTACATTTACTAATCTTCATTAAGTTAGCTTATTATATTAACACTTTTTTTGGAGCAGGACGGAAAAAAAAACATAATTTCGTTACGTATGTTCGACCGCGTGTAAAAAAAAAAAATAAGGCACTAAAATTCCTTGCTACGAAGTGGAATTCGGACACGCACCAAAGCAAAATCCTACTCACTCGCCTATCAAGTATATGTGGGTAATACAGTGAATAATTGGCGTTTGCGATCAAATGATGCGCACTTGTATTCAGTTTCCCCGTATTTTTGACGAGTCTTAGGCTCTCCTGTTACGTGTTGTTTGCACCTGTTTTTACACACTGAACAGCCAAAAAAACTGGCATAGGCATGCGTATACAAATAACAGAGTTATGGAACCAATCAGAGTAACGCGATGCGGTCGGCAGCGCCTATATAAGACAACAAGCGTCTGGCAAAGTTGCTAGATCGGTTACTGCTGCTACAATGGCAGGTTATCAAGATTTAAGTGAATTTTAACGTGGTGTTATAGTCGGTGCACGCGAGATGGGACATAGCATCTCCGAGGTAGCGATAATATTTGGATGTTCGCGTACGACCATTTCACGAGTGTACCGTGAATATAGGGAATCCGGTAAAACATCACATCTTCGACATCGTTGCTGCCGGAAAAAGATCACGAACGAACGGGACAAACGACGACTGACGAGAATCATTAAACGTGACAGACGTGCAACCCTTTCTCAAATTGGCGCAGTTTTCAATGCCTCCTGCATACATTCAGACATTAGTCGAGTCCATGCCACGTCGTCTTGCAGCACNGGCCGGAAAAAGATCACGAACGAACGGGACAAACGACGACTGACGAGAATCAATAAACGTGACAGACGTGCAAACCCTTTCTCAAATTGGCGCAGTTTTCAATGCCTCCTGCATACATTCAGACATTAGTCGAGTCCATGCCACGTCGTCTTGCAGCACTTCTGCGTGCTCGCGGGGGCCCTACGCGATATTAGGCAGGTGTGCCAGTTTTTTTTAGCTCTTCAGTGTATTTGAATGAGAAGTTGTTAACTGTTGCGCGTACCATAACCGCGGAAGGAACGATCATCTTCTCAGGTCACAGCTGCAAAANGGCGCAGTTTTCAATGCCTCCTGCATACATTCAGACATTAGTCGAGTCCATGCCACGTCGTCTTGCAGCACTTCTGCGTGCTCGCGGGGGCCCTACGCGATATTAGGCAGGTGTGCCAGATTTTTTTTAGCTCTTCAGTGTATTTGAATGAGAAGTTGTTAACTGTTGCGCGTACCATAACCGCGGAAGGAACGATCATCTTCTCAGGTCACAGCTGCAAAAACGCTCCGTGCAGCTTGGGATGTTTCCGTTTCGACATCTGAAGGTGCAGAAAATGCAAAGAGATTCCGTATTTTATTGGCGCGGATATGAGTTCCATCTACGATGTTATCAAGCGCGTTTATTTATTTTGAACGTTCGGTGAACATTTTATTAATACGTTGAAGTTTTTTAATATTCGGTGGATACTAGAAAATCCAAATTATACCAACTACCACAAAAACAGGCTNTCGCTCCGTGCAGCTTGCGCTGTTTCCGTTTCGACATCTGAAGGTGCAGAAAATGCAAAGAGATTCCGTATTTTATTGGCGCGGATATGAGTTCCATCTACGATGTTATCAAGCGCGTTTATTTATTTTGAACGTTCGGTGAACATTTCATTAATACGTTGAAGTTTTTTAATATTCGGTGGATACTAGAAAATCCAAATTATACCAACTACCACAAAAACAGGCTTTTAAGAATTATAGGACATAGAATAATCAACAAGACACTTGTGTCAACCTGACTGTAAAAGAAAAACTGATTATAAATATTATAATAAGGAAATATAGAAGAAATACCGTAAATAAATTAGGGGCTTATTAATAAAATAAAATTTAATACTCTTACGTGATTTTGAAGAGAACCATAATCATTATTTGTTTTCTGTACCTATGTTCAGTATTTGGTGAGTCAATCAAGTATCAGATGCGAATAATTCTTTGATTTAAAATAAAGAATAATTTGTAATACGTATTACCTATGTACAGAAATTTTTTATAAGTCACCAATGTTCTTTCGCGTAAAGACTGACGTGTTCATCTGTGTCGTCCACAGTTATTCGTGTACACTATCCTGTATTTCATCATCTTTCTTTTGTTTAATTGCTCATTCTGGTCTTTTCTGTTGCGTTTCCTTTGTGATTACGCTATTAAAAATTTCTGTAGATTTACGGAAACTTTTACGGAGATGTAGAATTAATTTACGGAAAGGCACTCCGTAATGACGAATAACGGAGATGAGCTACGTAAATATAGAATACGGAAGCTCTTAGTATTCTTATGGCTTCAATTTTGAGACACAAACAATGCCTATCCCTGAAGAGTATAAAATATCATCTTCACAATACTACTTCGTGTGAAATAAGTAGTAGGTGAGTGGCGAACCACTCGTGGAGTGCCAATTCTTTGATTCTTGTTCAAATTCCGCTACAGGAGAAAACCTTCCGTATACACAGCGAAACACGCACATGACGAAAATAAAACTATTTTTCGTAACCTGGTTTTATAAACCGCAAATTTAGCAAGCGCTCTAACACGACTCGGAACTAATGCAAGCGCGTTCGTCACTTTCATGGAAAACCCATATTTACGAAACACTTCGCGTAAATGTGTGGCAGGTGAGTGGTTCGAGTTACCCATTTGTAATTTTTTCGATTCGTGTTCAAATTCCACTACTGGACCAAATATTTAAACGTTTTTTTTTTTCTGTTATACACAGTGAAATACATAACGAAAATAAAACTCGTTTTCTTACCCCTATTTGTAAAACTGAAACAAAAAAAAACATAATCGCACATACTCTAACGTGACTAGAAACTACAGGTGTACATGCATCATTTTTAACAAATTTCATATTTACAACTACAACTCTTGAAGAAGCGTGGCTGGTGGGTAAAAAAGGGGTTTGACTGGCAAATTTTTTTCCTGAGTTCAAATCCCGCCACCGGACAAAATTGTTTTTATAGTCTTTTTATACACTGTGATTCACCCACATAACGAAAGTAAAACGTTTTTTTGTTACCCCTTTTTATAAAAGAGTAGAAGTAAAAAAAAACTTGCAAGTTTGTGGACATGTTCAGTGAATTCACAAAGATTTATGTGAAATTTACGGAGAGAACGTTATTGAAAAAAAAAAAACTAAGAGACCGTAATTTAACGCAGATGTCTGGATAATTTGTAACCGGTTTTTTCGGTAATTTTACTGACATTTTTTAAACAGTGTATCTACGTTGATTGCTTTTGCGGTATTATCTGCGAGTTATTTAAGGATTATTTCTGACGCCAGTTAACCTTGGTTTTTGTTTTGTGTGAGTATATATTTTAAGTCACGTTCAGAATGATCCGCGACACATAGTACAAATCTGTAGTAGCGTATATTCGACATAATAAGAGATTTATTCCCTTAGACTCATCGCAATAATCGTTCAGCAAATACATACGCTGAAAATGATAACATTATGAACCCACAGAAATAATGGGATTTATCAATATTCACAGCCGTCCCCAAATGTTGTTGGGTCCCGCGGCGCTTTCTAAATCAGAGTCTTATGCTAATTTACTTGTTAATTTTTAGCATTCATTGGCTTTCGAATGCTTTCGAAACGAATAAAATCTTCGAGCAAGGAAAATTCCTATTCTAAGTTATATTTCGTTACAGCCCTCCGAGCTTTCGGCAACGTGTGGGTTTCCGTTTGTCTCGTGTCTAAAACATCTCCATACAAATGCAAGATGGCAAAACTACTCACATGAATTTTACAGGAATATGAGAGTTTTTTCATAAAATTACTAATACTTCAGCTTGTAAACATCAATAGACCAAAGCAATAAAGCTCTCAAAATATTTTGTTTACATTTGGAGGGTTGCAAAAGTTAGTATTAAACAAATAATCTGTGCTGGTTAAAAGGTAAATTTCCGTCTGTCGAATGTGTGGAATTTTTTGTCAGCGTCGTGTTTGGCGGTATTTCGTACATCCACTGCACGCGTGACTGACTGAATGTAGTTCACAGCACACGTTGTGGTCGCGTTACCGGAAAGACAGCAGAAAATAACGCTGTATTTCGTGGAAGACAATCATAGTATTCTGAAAGGACAATTCGCAGCGAAATTCACGAGCAGTTTCAATGTTTTTTCTTGGGACGAACTGACAAACTTATTAAATACGGATGCATCAGGACCACAGAAAACCCGGGACAAATTGATGAGAGTACTCATTGTGTGTACATAAACGTGCTGTCACTTCGTACTAACACGTGCTAGGCGTATTTTAGTTACTTAAAGTGCCGAGTATAGTAAAATACCCTCACGACAGCCTCCCTACGCTGTTGCTTGTATGGTGCACAGAACAAAACAAAGATTTCTTAACCAGTGCCATTGGAATATTTGTGTTTGAAATACATTTTTATATTTCTGCATGAGGATACAACATTTCACGATTGTCATCTTTCGCAGCTACAAATAACAATAACCTGTACCACGCACCCGCCATATTTTCATAACAAAACCCCGTAACGACAGCCCGAAGGGCCTCGTTATCGTTTAGGAAGTAACATAGAATATATATATATATATATATATATATATGTCAAACGAACACTTTAAGTTGCTTAGAATACCTTCTTTTACGAGGAAACCGAAAATTTGAGCAGTAACGAATATCTTTGTCGAAAGGTAATAACTAATAACTCAGAATAAGACCTTAGGTTTGGTTAATAGTCTCAAAAGCTCGAACCCTTATGGACTGGTTTTGTTCGACGAATAAATGCTGTGCCTAAAATACGTAAAGCAGCTTTCTGTTGCCAGATAACAGATTTTCGTAACTGATCGTAAGAGAGACGGCTAAACACAAATCTCAAAACTCTCACACATAAACTTTTCTGTGATTCAAAAGTTTTATAATTTTAATATTAAAATAGCAGCTACAATATTATTAAGTTTTAAAAATAATTTGGTGCTGGTAAATTAACTATTTAGATGATCAAATACCAAAATGTCAGTTACGTGTTTTCACGTTGATGGTATCTGACATTTATAGACGAAATTACTATACATTAACGGAAAAAACAACAGGCATTCTCATCAGAAAAACCAAGTGAACAGATGACAAGTGCAGTTGTTGTGAGAAATGAATGGGAACGACCAGCGGCTCAGCTTAATACGCTGGCAAAACATGCGAGTGTCCACACTTGTTCTAGGAGTATGGTGCTATTATCACTACAGTCCCGCTCTGGTTTCCCAGCGACGACAACAAACCCCGTCGTCTTAGGCATTCTCTGCACATGGCGACTGGAAAGCGCATACATTTTCGCCCTGGATAGTCTAACAAGAACCATCGTTTTCTACCCCGACTGCAAGAGTGCACCACTGGTGGCCGCCATGTTGTTTACCGTACAACGGATCGTAAAGCACTAGAATAAAAAAATAATAATAATTTCTAACTCACAAATACATGTAACAGCGCCTGATGAAACAAAACAAAGTTTTGATGGCGTAAGATGTAAGATACCTAGCATCCCAAAGATAGTACTAGTTAATAATCTCATTTAAATTGCATTACATAACTTTTTCTGATGCTCTTTAATTACTAGATGCAATCCACGAACCGCTTTAAATGTTGTGAACTGAGCAGGCCTATAGGTAAACGTACAAAACACAAGTTAACAATAATTGTTACTGTTTATTACCAAAAATTATTAATATACAGATTATATCGTCAACTACCCACTTAATGGCGTTTTGTTGGTTTCTGAATTCTCAAAATAAAGTTTACTACTTTCATGCAATGAAGTCTGAGCTAACGTCAAAATTTAATTTTTGTAATGTGAGCCACCTTCGTGGATAATTCCTGTTACGACCGAATGACACCACTCAAACTTACGTAAGAGTTTTACGAACTTCGCTCGGGGCGCGAGCAGTAAAAAATACGACGCGGCGATTATACAACTTTGTCCCACGGTGTACACACTGCAATTTCACCTCTGCTACGTGTTTATAAAATACCAAATCACTCCCGAAATTTTCACATAATCACTGACATTTCGCCTCATAAATTGAATACTACAGAATTAGTTCCATCCCAGTTTCTGACAGCTCTCACACACGCCAAAGCTCTTTGTACGCTTCCATGAATAATTTACCTCTACAGAACGATTTTATGTCGGACAACTTTAGATGGTTCAGACTCTCAAAAAAAAATGAACTCATAAAAAAACCTTAATTATAACTCTGTACTGTCATTTTTGGCTTCGCAATAGAATAATAAAGAGATAACCCTTCCTTGGCATGTAAGTCCTACCTTAACTAGCTGCTATAATAATAATGCGATGTGAATATTTTTACAGTTCTCCGATAATTTGAAACTAATAAACATTATAAATTAAGTATTTAAGTTAAAAATATGTCTATACGTCACTTTTTGTGTATTTGCTTGTTGTGTTATTACTACTGTAAAATGCACTGTGGCAAACGCACGCAAAACTAAGTATTCAAATAATCCTCTAAAAAAAAAGTTTAAACTTATATGTAAAACTTCTTTGCTGCAATATTTCCGGATAGAAAGTTCCCAAATTTAGGAGGTTTAACGTAATTTTCCGGAAAACAGAGGTTTGAATGCAACCACGATTAGTATTTAGATTATTGATCGTTACTTATTCGGCGATGGAAATCTTTTTAACTGTATTTGAATGAGGGTACTTAAAATTTTCATTCTTTTATTATGTTTCCAGTTTACCAATTCGAAATGTACAACATGCGATACATCTTAAAAGGAAATTGGAATACAACATACATAAATCAAATTAAAATTTTGCCCAAATTTTTTTAAAGCTCTGCCGGAAGTGTACTATAAACCCTTAACTATGTTTAAAACCACGCATAGATATGGATATCTAACAACCATTTGTTCAGCGTTTTGTTGCATTTCCTCTTGCAAAATGCTGAAGAAGAAAATTTCAGAAATAGCTAGGAGATACAGGATCATGAAACAATAAACACCCAATTACAAAAAAAAACTAAGAAAATAGTAATTGTGATTTTTTTTTCCCTGTTTTGCAGTTTATCTGGAAAGCAGAAGAATGCAGTAAAATAATAACACCGTGTTCATATTTAAGAAAAAAATATATACTAACTTTTATATTCTAGTAGAGTGAAAATACACGATTTGTTGCGTGCACGCTTAACTCGTAATACTGAGTATAAATGTTCACAAGGTTTTGTTAACCAGTAATAAGTTTGATTTGTGTTGTTTTTATCACTGTAATACGTACACCATGGAATGAATTTATTATTTAACACTGTAGTTCCAGTTTCTAAATAGTCACCTGTTCCTTCTCATTTGATGATTTGTAACATGAACTTTGTATAACTAGATTATGTACAGCTAAGTAACCTACGTGTTCTAATTGTCAGTCTCTAATATCTCAGCGGCGCAGTATTCGTGTAAAATTGTGTCATCTATCGATTATTACTTTCAAAATATATAAATGTAATTTCGATAGCCACTTCTCAAGTAAGAACAACCATAATTTTTTTCCCGAAAATGCAGCAACACGAGATCGCTTAAAGCAAATAACCACAAATGTTTCCGGTTATAAGTTCTTGTTTTTTTTCGTTGGGGNACAGAACAAGGAAACTTAAACTACTAAATGTTAACTGTATACAATTTTGATTTTTTTTTTCACGCTTACACTTATTGTAATACCGACAGTATTACTGTAAGCGACGTAACGTCGTGCATGTACAGTAACTTTGTACCTATGCCGTGAAGTTCATATCTATCTATATCTTCTCCTTGCCATAAAAAATAACCGCAGCCATAAGATCTTGAAATAAAGTTAATGAACACAGAGGCAACGGGAACAATGAAGGAAATTAATTATTACAGCATTAAAAAAATGGGCAGTTTATTCGGGCAGAACGGTGAAGTTGATAAGTATTTTTTAATACATTCTCGTGCCTCCTGTATCACGGATAAATGATGCGAAACGACCCGGCATGGAGTCGTAGACATCTAAATGCCATCCTGTGTAAGATCGTCCCGTAGTTGTCGCAACTGCCGCTCTAGTGGCACTGATGACCGAGGCTGCCGTACCAGCTGGCTCCGTATAACTTGCATAAGCTACACGTCTGAGAGTGGAATGGCCAGAGAAGGATGTCGACTGCACAAAGACAGTCCTGAGAAAGCCGCGCTGTGGATGGGTGCGCGTTATCGCTCGGTGTAACCGCGCAATGACGCCAGGCCGCGGAGTCTCCTAGACTTACCATCACGCCGTCAATGTTTCCCTGATAACTTCTAGGCAACACAAGAGATTGCTCCACACGCACACCACGGCGCCCTCGCTTCTGGCGGTGTGTCCGTTCGACAACGAAGTCCCTGTTTACGCAGTTGTCCTCCGTACTCGAGAACGGTTGTCATCCGTGGAACAGACCGAACCTGGATTTGTCGCTGAAGACTATGCATCGCCATTCCCTCAGCCGTCCGTGCCTGAGGACGAAACTGCAAACGAAGTCAACCGTTGCCGGGGGTGTCGACGGTAGACGGGCGCCGAGGGACCTTCGAGGATTCACGTCTTCTTCTGGAAGTCACCTAGGAACGGCGCGGATGGAGATCGGGTTCGCTATCGCCGCCGCTGCCCGTCTCTGGTCTCTGGATGGCGGAAAGAGAAACTGCTGGTCCAGCGTGTGCCTGTCTGACGACGAAACTCTCTTCTTTGCTGGTGGGGGTAATTCTGGTTCGCCCGTAGCTTCCTGGCGCGTATTAGATTTCCTGTGTTCTACCTGCTTCCAAATTCGTCGCACAGTTCGATCAACAGAAGTCCAGGTGGCGGGCAATTCAACGGAACGAACACCCTGCGTCCCGTATTCTAATAGTTTCCTTTCTCATAATATGTAAGTTTTTCACACTTGTGTTACGTATGTCGTCGAGGCTCTAACCTACACTCCGCATGGGTGCTGTCGTAATTTATACAGCATATTCCTGTGACCTTTCATGTTACCGTTATAGTAGCGGCCAGTTGCAGCAAAACTTAAAAATAAGTAGCAATATTGCCAATAATAGCTGCATGCCAACTTTTGCCAATTGTGGCTAATTCGTCGAGGTGCGGCTATTTTTATGGCAATGAGTGGAATTTGTATATTGTTCGTAGTATTTCATTTCCGATACAAGTAAAAAAATTTTGTTCACTGGGATATCAGTGAATATATTAGTGCTTACAGATCACAGAAGGCGGTAATCAACACTGCCGTGCGAATTTCTGCCGGTGTACGCCATTTTGACTGTCAGAATGAAAAAAAAAATACGGCTTCTTCACCAGTTCTGAAATCAAGCAGTTATTGCACGAATCCAGTTGACTAAAATAAAGTCGAAGTTTTAGCTGTACGTTGCACAGTGATGAAACGATCTCTTGCTTGATTACAGTAGATTCCGAGCCATTGCGAAACCGACTCGGTGCTCGGAAATTTTTTTAGTCATGTCGATGGGACTGGTTTCAAGCCTATCACTGATTCGGCCTCGTCGTCGCCCAATACACTTACTTAGTCGTTACCCTAGTAGATTCAATTGAGTTTACTTCATGTCGTGTGTTTACTCCTTCCTGTACGTCATTACCTACCCTTTTTGTGGTCTTTAATTCATTTCCCCCAATATTGACGTAGTTTTACAAGCCATCCCCCCCCCCCCNNGGCCGCCCCCCAATCACCCGTGTAATAAGTAGTTAATTTTAATTTCCACATTCGTCAGAAGAGTAACTCTCAAACGTCTGGGATGATGAGTTATTTTATACTACCTTTTGTCATTTACGTATCACTCTTGTCCATCTTATTTTATCAACCGTACGATACGTTGTTACCAGCAAAGAGACTTATCAATCAACGACGCGAATGAACGCTTGTGCTCTCGTGGCAGGCAGTTCTTCGCAAACCGACAATTACGTCAACGTCAAGTAAAGAAGGATGTGATAGGGTGTTGGGGAGGGGAGGTGGTAAATGAATCTAAAGAGTTTTCGATCTGATAATGTTATGTATGGGCAGACACAAAAGCTTCTCCCCGCTTGGTAGTTGGGATTGGTCGACGAGAGAGGGCGTTGTTACATTGTCGAGGTGATGTACTAACTGAGTGACGCGGCATTGTAGACGGTGGCGCTGCGTGGCGGGCGTGCGTTCAGACGTCAGCTGTTCGCGCACGCGCACTGGAACTGCGCCACCCATAATCCACGAGAGACATGTCATCATCGAGGGCACCCACGAGTGCCGCGGGAGGTGTCCAGGGGGTAAGGGGTGCCGACCCGGCGTCAGCCAGTGGGCGTCACACCACGCGATCCTCCCCGCCGCGAGGTCAGCAGGGGTGCAGACACGCCCGGACACGTGGATCTCTCGTACCGTCGACCCCTCGTACGGGGAGGGGGAGATCATCGGGGACCCTCCTCCGAGATACAATTCACGCGGCGGCGTGCTATTTTCTCTTCCTCGAATTGAAAAAACTCGCCCCCTTCGACGCCTTGGGCGGGTGGTTTTCGGTTTGTGTTTGTGGGAGAAAGAGAGGGGGCTGGGGGGTTTACCAGCCCACTTCCTGTGCCCACAGCTGAATGCTCGGTATCTTCTCGCGCACCCATATAAAAAAAATCTTATGGAAGGAGGATTGGGAGGTTACGAATTTCTACCCCNCGGGGTCATTGCGTCGGCGCACAGCTGCAACAAATACCCTGGAATAAAAAAAATAAGTTTTTCTGTTATTGTACGTTTGCACCTCCTCCCACACGCGCTCTTTGACGCGCGGACCGCGAAGGACGGCGTAAAAGGAAGGGCGGGAGAGAGACGGAGTGATGAAGGGGGATAAATAGGGCGAACAGAACGTACCGCCCCGTAAATTCGCGTCTCCCTGAGCGGGGAGTGGGCGGCCATTCTTCCAACAAGCAGCGCCGGAAACAGAGTATCCCTTCGAGGGCCGGAACGGATTTTGTAAGAGGCCGGGGTGTCAGCTGCTCCAGTTCTGCCAGCTACTGCACTCTACATTCACCCACGTACCTACAATGACGCTGGGAATCAACTGTAAAAGAACTTCTATGCCTAGCGTCATGTTTAAAATGTACTTTCGTAAAATTGGCGACCCTTGTAACTACCACATGTTTTGTTTGTGGGCACATTAAGAATTTGCGTGCCGGTAACCGTGTTTTCTAAAAATTTCGCATCGTCGTTTAGGTTACCTTCACTAAAATATTTCAAATAATTATCCAATTTTATAAGAAATGTATTCAAAGTAAATTCAGGTTTCATTTTTATTAGGTATTGCTTTGCAACATTATTGCTTATTTATATGAAGTTGGCTGGGAGATGGCTTACTTATCGCCGTAACTTAAATATTAATCTTAAAGCCATTCACATATTTCTTGCCAGGGATTACGGATATCGCCATTAATTTTTTTAGAACAAATAGTGAAGTTATAGTAAATCGGTTAGTGCAAAGCATTTCTAGAAATGTAAACATCCTGGTTATCTTACTGTACAAATAGCCATCTTCCACTTTCGCGGAATGTTAAAAAAAAATTCTAATTTACAAGTTAGTGTTTTAATTATAATTTTTTACTACCCCTTTGCGCAGTTTATGAAATTAGTTTGACTAATGTTTGTGTCATCATTTGCATTGCACATAAAGTTTGGTTATATCTTCGTTACAAACAAAACCAGAGAAAGAAAAACAAACAAAAATACATTTGTACACGCAAGGGCTCAAACCTATGCGGCACGGTCTTCCAAGGTTACAAATGTCTTACGCATTATGCTTTATACACCAAAAGCTCAATTTTACCCCCGTCATCTGTAAGCATTTCGTGTCGTGGCACATTTTCGAATAAAAATCTGTTCTTCGCTGCAGAAGTAACTATTTCTTTTTTAATATTTGAAAGTAGGGTGGTTTCCTGTGATATTCGCCACAGTGATGCGACGAAGAGATATACTTCTTTGTCAGTCGAATGTCAACACTTTTATGACATAATGTTCCAAATGACATCATATACTTCACTATGACTATACACTTATATAATATTTTTGACATAGCAGTTTATTTAATACTCCAACAGATTAATACGTTCGTCTGCTAATTTGGACATATTAAATGATGGCGTTTGCAATTGATCTGAGATAACTCACGCTTAAATACACATCACCAGAGGTTTTCTAATGAAAACCAGAATTTCGCAGATCTTTCGGCGGTTTATGTGTAAGCATCGTTGTTTTCTACAGAAACAATAACAAACTTAACAAACATATTTTTCTGATTTTTACACGCGAGGACTGGTTTTCAACGGATACAATTCGGATTGAAATTTTTAATATTGTATCTCATTATGGAATTCGTATTTTGATACTAATTTTCGTTGTTGCATTTTCGAAATGTTTCTACAGGGGGAGAAAATGTCAAATACATTACGTACCCTATATGTACTATTTATTCTCGTGAAATCTACTTCCTGAACGTATCTGATTCAGTCTTGCTGAGCAGTCTATACTGATAAGTAATTGATTTCACCGAACCAGGCACACATTCTTAAGTCGACAGGAGCTTAATTCTGAATTTTAAACTTGTAGAATTTCATTGTACGAGATCGTTGACTTGTTTTCAGACGAATAATTAATTGCCCCATGAAATTCGCATTCAAAGTCGTATTCGAAGTGATAGATCACAACCCAACAACGAATAAAAATAAGATTTAACCATACACTATTCGAATATTCAAACTTTTACTGATTTATATGTTTAGTTTCGAAACCGTAGAAATGGAATGACCTAAAAGATATAATGTTGCAGAATAAATTTAAATCGCACTTCTCAGTAATGTGAAGTGGCAGTCTTAGGTTTGTGAAACAAAATTGTGTACTGTATCGTTTTTATTTAAAACGACACGTGCGACTTTAAGGGCTAATTACACTAACAGTTAAAATGAGAGTGATTAAATTCTTTAGTTGTTTCCTCTCTTTGAAATTAAAAAGTGGTTTATTTTTTATGAAAATGCACGAATATACACATAGAACTAAAAAGACGTCTGGTGGAATTTTAGAAATATTTTTTAAGTATTCATTGCCCCGTAATCAATAATATACCTCTTGATTAAATATTCATAATTGTGCCCTAATTCCATCTGTGGAGACACAGAAACATTAATTAATCATACATAAAAATATTTAACTCGAAAACTGAAAGTATTTTTCAAGCTAATAGACATTTTAATATACGAGTATTATGAGTTTTATTACCCAACAACGCAGAGGCACGTAATTTTGATTGTCGTGAAAAGTGATAATTTCACAAACATTTCAATTTTATTTTGAGTTGTGGTTTATTTTTCTTGCTAAATGCGAGTATTTCCGAAGGTTGTTGTAATATTCGGCATCCGAATGGCATTAAAAAAAAATTCAGCTTCAGTAATTATTAAACTTAAAATGAGTTGCATTGAGGAAATTTTACAGGTTATATTTATATGTATGCCGGATTACACGGTCCTATTGCATAGTCCAGGCTGAGTCATTTTTTTGTAGGCTGCTGTACCAATGAGTAACCTCCTTAACCACACACCATGTGGCACGGGATTTGCTCATTGTTCTCTTTCAAGCGTGTTAGTGACTTGGGTGTATTCCAGAAAACTCCAAATAAACTGTGATCCAATTACAACTGAAGTGCGTGTTTATTTAAAGTTTATCTTGTATTTAAATTAATTTGCGAAATTTTCCCAACCTTTAAACATCAGCGCACGTGAAGAAGTAAAACCAGGTAATACACTTAAATCCCAAATTTGCTAAAAAAATTTGAATACCTGAAGACGAATGGAAATTGAATTCAAGAAGAAAAAACAGTCCCATACAAAACTTACATACCTGCATATAATAATTTAAAGCATGTTCCACGTTCTATAAGGTTGGTGTAAGTTTCTTTTTGTTCATGTAGCCTGTACTATGGGTGTAGGTCTGCCCACGTGCATCCACCTTCAAACACCTGAAATGAATATAAACCTGTTTGCATGTTGCAGATCACGTCTATGCATCCTCAGGATTTTACATTTTCGTTTATAATACTTCAATTTATATAACTCAATTCCCAGTAATTACGTTTTCATGAATTCTAAAAAAAATTACTTGGTAGGTTCACTATGACAACAAAAATTTATTTATTTATTTTATATTCCTCTTTTTCAGGCTTCAAATAAAATTGCAACCCGAGAAAAATCGTTTTCTTAGAAAATATTTCGTTTAAATAGACCATATAATATATATTTCTATGGCAAAAAAAATATTTTACTGTGATAACTTTACTCATTTTTATTTTAGAATTAATGCTAAATTAATCATAAATTTTAGAACTCTGATTTTTTTAAATCTATTTCTTGAACACTGACCACTTAATTTAGCCATGTCTGTACTATTTTAAACATTCACGACAATATGAACGCAATTCCGTCAATTTTTTCATGTCATTTCCTGTTTGTTGACCATAAAATTTATGTTTTTACGTCCATTATTTCAGGGTTGGAGGTAATATTATGAAAAATTATGTAATTAATGACCGCAAGAAGTGTCAAAATAGTTCATATATTTCCAGTTTACGGTCACTGATGATCATTGCGTGGAATGTTGTGTTATTGAATTTTCAGTGTTATAGACTTTCTGGAATATTAATTGTTTAATTTTAAGTTTTCAAATTAAAACGTGTTATTTGTAGTTTTCTGCACAAATTTTTGTGATCAAACACTTTAATTTTCCAACCTATTTTCTTCACGATATGTAACAAATTACGTAACTGACTGATCAATTCGTTGTCGTATAGACCCAGCACTGATGTTATACGCCTTAAAAACACTTGTTAAAGTCTTGCCACTTTATTCACGTTCTTAGGTCTTTTCAGATAGTTTTTGTTTAAAAACATCGATAGCGAATACCAGCACAGTCAAGAAACGGAAGCAAAATTACACACACACACACATACACACACACACACACACACATACATATATATATATATATATATATATATATATATATATAATACTGGGTAGTCAAATATTCTATCTAAAACTTTTTTCATATTTTCCAAAAGCACTCAAAATGTTCTTAATATTTGCTGCACCTGCAGATTTAATTTAAAAAACAAAGTTTTCCAAACAAAAATTTGGCAACCATTTTAGATTTTATAACTTAAGTGTGATGATCGTTCATCGTTGTTACGTATTACAGGTTTATTTCAAGACTGGTTCGCTATTGTGGAAGGTGAGCGCCCTAACCACTGCAACCACGACCCCCTGTTTAATCTGTAGAAAACTGACATACAATTTCGTCTTAAACAGCTTTCACGTGGCTTACTCAAGATTCATACACAAGAACTCGCAGTCCGAGTGATTCATTATTATTCCCCGCATTATCATATCGAATAGCAAACGCTTGTTAATGAACTCGGCCACGGAGGTAGAGCGCGTTATTCCACAAGTTTATGGAAGCCAACACAGAAAACCCAATAAAGAGCAATCCTACACAACTGTTCTTACTAACTATGAGAGCAAATATTTTACCAGAGTGGTATATTTTTGCTGAGATATTCACGACGCCTTTTAATATCTTACATGTTACTGAAGCGCAAGGTATTATCCAAAAATAAATACACCATTATGGAAAAAATAGTTGCTCGCAAAGTTTGCAAGTTGCAGGTACTCCGGCCTGAAGAAAGGAGATGCTAATTATACTAATAATCGAGGGGAAAAGCGGCGAGTACCAACATGGAATGGCGGACTAAGAAGATTGAGGACCCAAACTGTAAGGACTGTAAAGTTAGTGGCGCCAGTCACCGGGCTGTTGGGTCCTGCAGTTCTGCAGAAGCAAACCCAGGTTAGAGAAAATACAGTCGATCACAATCAAAAGAACCAATATTCCAAACAAACAGGTCTTTAAATACGTCTTCTCTTATAATAACGTGCTCGCCCCATGGCTGTGTGAATATTAATTGGGATTCTCCAGAACAAGGCTTCCGTACTACTGAGCATTCCGCGGCAGTTTGTTTCTACAGGCATCCACACAAACGTACAGTGTCTGTGGTTAATTATTTGAGTCAGATTGATTCAAGAACATTATATGTTGGAAGACTTTTGCAATTAATGAACTTGTTGCTACTTCTAATTCTGTTATTGATATTTCCCCTAATCCAGTTTTGTATTCTCGTCGTAGGCTTAAGTTTGAGCTAGGCGATGCTCAGTAGTACGCCGGCCTTATTCTGGAGCAGTTCGTTTTGAAGTTGTTGGGAATCCCAATTAATATTCACAGAGCCATGGGGCGAGCAGGTTATTATAAGAGAAGACATGTTTCAAGACCTGTTGTTCGGAATATTGGTTCTTTCGAAGAACGAAGAACAATTCATTCACTGTATTTGGTACGAGAGGGTATATGCATGTGAAACAAATATATATTAACAGCTGAGAAAATATAAAAAATAATAATGAACGGGCTGGATTTTCCGCCCGGCCTGGGTGAGTGGAGGTGATTTCCGTTGCTGGCATGCTACAGGGGGTGGCCCTAACTATAGGGAAAGGCTCTGACCCTCGGTCGGATGGGATATTTGTTGCGCTTTGCGAAGAGAACTGCTGTCCTGAGAAGTGTCGCGGTTATTGCCAACTCTAGTAGTGGAGGACAGTAGGTTCACAAGACACGGAAGGTGCTAGTCAAATGCAACTCTGCAGCCTCCGCTAGCTCATGGGAACCCACGCCTCCTCGTGGTACCGCTGGGTGACCCAAGGATGGGCAAGCAAACGTGGGGAACTCCCGGGCCTTCTCTATGCTATGTTTGACCAAAAGTGGCACGTGCCTCCTTCCAGGTCGAGCTTGAATCACAGGCAGTGGTGAAGGTGTCGCCCTGATGTTGGGTGGGGCGACTCTTCTACGGCCAGGCCGTTGGGACCCGAGCAGGAATTTCAATGTGAAACAATTCAGCTGCATGGAAAGGGTCGAGATGAAGGGAGGGACATTAGACATTTTTTTTTTTTGTGAACCCACGAGTGCCATGAAAAAGAAGGAGCATGGTCTGGCTTCGGCAAACTGTTCTATCCCTTCGTCTTTCAATCCTGGTTTCCAGAAACCTGTGAGTTTCGAGAAACCTGTGGAAATCCTCCCCAAAGCGTAAAAGTAATGAACCCGTAGAGACGCTGGAAAACGGCGAAACATTTTTGAGCCATCGTATTTTCGATTAACACTAGAGCTTTATTTTATCCTTATGAATCAAGTTATTGACACGGCTAAGTTCTTTGCTTGCCAGTCACAAACATTCTGCTTCAGAGTATCATAATTTCTCATTCACCCAATGAAATAGGGTAGTAGCTCCATACATGCATAACAGCGAATAACTAAAGAAAATTGTCCGATACATGTGTGCAGTACTTTGAAACCTAGCAAACAGTCAACTTTTCCTGCGATGAATCATCGTCTCCATGCATCTGTTACGGCGGTAAGGGTCAGTTCAGCACGGAAGAGCGTTAGTTCCTGTCCAGTTTTCCGTGAAACCACACCGTAACGTACGTAAATTTCATCATGCAAATCGATCAGTATTATCTCCAAAAATTTGTGCGATGGACTCTATAAAAAATTTATTCAAAGTTTTCTGTACGGCAAAGAAACCTATTGCTTTGATGCTATTTTGTTTACAGTAACGCAACGTTGCTTTAATTCAAAGAGAAGGTTAAAGAAAATTACGTTTCCTCTTAATAAATATTTTCTTTATGCGTTTTCGTTTTATGACAATATCACCTCCCTATATAGACGAGAAATAAACATTCGCTGAGCTGCTAAAGTCCAAATAAAATAAATATTACTTCGTATCAAAGGTAACGGTTTAAAAATATTTCCTGCCGTACATTGCATTTTCAATATGTATCTATTGTTCTTACGCAAACATTCTTAAACCAATATATTCTGCAGTCACGGAACTGCAACTGAGAAAATGGTTCTCCTGCAGACATTTAATGACATTCTGAAGTACAGTTACTCTCCAAATCACTTGACATGACATACATATCAAAGTAATCTGAACTTAACGAGACATAGTGGACGTATGGTGAATAACGTTAGGCTAGTATCACTGGTGTGTGTGTGTGTGTGTGTGTGTGTTCAAGTCTCAGAACCGACCTGCAATTTTTTTTTTTTAGTGAAAATAATTTTGAAAGGTTGATTTACTCTCTCTTACTTAATATTTACTTTTGTTTTCCAGGGCACAAATATTGTTTACCGTGTAAATGACATTACCACAAAGACGTCTCCTGAACTACTTAAACGACAATGCGTGGTTATCGTAGTCGTTACTATATTGATCAAAAAAATTATTATGTTTGTCGCAAGCCTACTTTGCAGTGATTTTCGCATTTAAACGTTTTCTTCGCGGTGACAAATCGCGTGTTCCAGCGAAGAAAGCGTTTTTTACAGTGTGGCCCGTAGTTCAAGAGCAATTCAGTGGGCGAACGTCGTCTTGAAACTCGCCACAGTCACCCAAGGCATCTTGGTCCTATGGCAGCAGACATCTCCGCAAATCAATCTTGAATATAGCTACTCCTGTACTAAAGGTCGGCTCACTATCAATTGCGTGTAAGCAAGTGACGTTTGCATGGAACGATTACAAAAAATGTTCGGATCATACTGAACGTACACGTCTTACGTTAAACCTATATCACACACGACTAGAAATAAACTTGATTTTAGTGTAGTGATTTGTTATCAAATGTAATAATTTAGACGTGTTTTAAAGGTGTAAAGGAAAATAAAAATCTATCTTTTCTTAGAATAAATACAATATTCTTGTTTTCTGCTATATTTCTATTGGCTAACTGTCCTACGCACACGACACGAAATAAAATGTCGCCATTTCTTAAACGTCTACATGTGGATGACGTTCCTACACGACACGTAACGCAATGACCGTGAACTGTTTCGTAAGAATACCTTATTTCATTTCGATACGTACACGTTCATTAAGTACACGCTTTTCATCATAAACCGACCTTAAACCGGGTGAGGTATAGGCTGTTCACGGTAAACTGAGCACTTTCAAAACCAACATTTTAAAAATACCACTGTCCCTACCTGCATATATTCTAATGAGAACACTAGCAGAAATGCGCGCATTAAAATTGGTAACGATGGAGGGAAAGTAGTTCCATGCCTTAACATTGAACCAAAAGCGTTAGGTAAACATCTATGAACATTGAAATTATTTATTTTATTTCCTGTTTTTTTTATGTATAAAGTGCAAGCATTAGAACATTTTGTTGAATATTTACTTTAGCAATAATTTCACGGTTTCACTTGACCGCCGCGTAAATAAAGTGATCGGGCACAAGGCAATGTTCATTTTACACACGGCGGAAGAGTAAGCGAAAAGCATACAATTAGAACTTGAGCAGGGCTTCCAAGAGTGCTCAGTTGACCGAGAAACGCGCACGAGAGTTCTACATACGGTGCATGGAAGACTCTCGTTGGAGTCAGTTATGTTTGAGTGTTTTAAGTGTTGCTTACTGTTGCAAGTGTGTTGTGCCAGCAGTTTGGTTCGAGTGTTCTAAGTGTTGCTAACTGTCGCAAGTGTGTTGTGCCAGCAGTTATGTTCGAGTGTTCTAAGTGTTGCTAACTGTCGCAAGTGTGTTGTGCCAGCAGTTATGTTCGAGTGTTTTAAGTGTTGCTTACTGTCGCAAGTGTGTTGTGCCAGCAGTTATGTTCGAGTGTTCTAAGTGTTGCTTACTGTCGCAAGGGTGTTGTGCCAGCAGTTATTTTCGAGTGTTCTAAGTGTTGCTAACTGTCGCAAGTGTGTTGCGCCAGCTTCTGGTGTTTCAAGGAACATGTCTTGGTGGCGTGGATAACTTAACTGCCGCAGAAACGATGATGTTCTGGTGACAGTGGCCGAGAAAGCGTCGTGCAGACTCGGCTTTGCTCTCGGATGCTTCCGCCTTTTCAGACCGGCTTGCCACGTCCCTCCGAGGACGTGCGATCGCGACGTGCAACTATTTGCGGTGTCTGTACACTTTGCGAAACAAACCTTTCAAAAATCATCCCATGTATGACGTGTTTTATTGTTTCCTAAATACCATATTAGGTAGTTCGTGGATACGGACTGCGCCACACGAATCTCTGATCAAAGTTAAGTAGAAAATACTCTCTGGTAAAAATGCATAAGACCCTTCGTTTACGAGAAAAACGACATGAAAGCCCAAAAGCCATTGTAGCAAACATGTGGTATCCCAACTAGGTAAGGGTGAAGTGATGTGGCAATGCTGCAACTAATGTGTCCGTCGTAAGACACACGGCAAGGGAACAAGCAGAGCTCAGTACTGGCAAGGAGGCCATGGAGTTGACATGCAGTGAGCACTGGCACATGGGTGCATCCGGCGGCCGAGCCCCGTGCATGCTGCGTGCACACAACGTGCGAGAAAGTGAATTGCTATGGGCAAGAGGAAACTTTGAACACACCTGTCATGGCGTTTCGAAGTTTTGTATGCCGATGCTGTATGCTGTGCTTAACGTAAAATAGTCATTAAATATACTTTAATGTAGTTTTTCTCGTAAACTATGGGGCCTTAAGCTTTGTTTTTTTTTTACCAAAAAATATTTTCTACTTAGTTTTGATCACAAATTCATGTGTATCCGCGAATTTCCTGACATCCTATATGTCATGTATTACAATAGTTTTATGCCTGTGTTTACATAAAAGTGTCTCATTTTCGGATTAATTGAACTTTTACTTACATTCTGTCTGTAAGTTATAATAATTCATTTATAATTAATGTGAATAAAAACAGGGAGAAAATAGGTGTGTCGGTAATGCCTAGTAATAAACAGTTCTGATGAAAAAATATTACTAACTAGTGCGCACGAATGCGGTGCGTTGTCCCTTTCGCATAATTTTCTAGACCTAGTCAAAGCTATGTCTGCACGAGGCGGAGGAATATGCTGAAAGTAGACCTTGGTCAGGCCTAAAGAGACGTTGAAATTAAACCATGAATGGACTAAGTGTTAACTCTTCTGTGTCGAATGTTGGGATGCCGGCTCGCTGAACGCTCGGCCAACGTGCTGCAAATTATGGATGTTGATAATGTTTACACGTTGATTACGTAATTATTTCGAGCTCCTTTTGAGTAGTCGGGTAAAACGTCTGACAGTGATCTATACACGTCGGGCGGTAACGTGATGTTCATGAATGTTTTATAAATTTTAACGGTTGCTACAAAATAATATTTTTATTCCGGCGGCCGCTAATCCCATATCATTCTTCGTGGTAATCACTACCATCCGAGCGCACGCCCTTGTGTTTACATTCTCAAGTGCACAGCGACGTGAACGCACGAGCGCGGGAGAAGCCAAAGGTAAATATTATTTAAAAAGCGTAACAATATGTTGAGACGTAAGCTGGCAAGTTAATGATATCCCCGAGGTCGACATACGTTCAATGTCTCCCCGGGGCACGGGCGCTCGTAAACACGGGGTTGCTCGCCCCGAGGTTGGCGCAAAGCATGTGTGTGTGTGTGCGCGCGCGCGCGTGCGCGGTTGATGCGGTACTAATAATATTAATAATCGAGGGAAAACGTGTGAAGCGGCGAGTACGAACCGCGACGACAGTTGACATGCCGGGTTCCCTCTGGGCGAAGCTCCGCTGCATGGGTTGCACGGGCCGTGGAA
>NQII01002338.1:144454-163756 GCA_002778355.1 Clitarchus hookeri
CGGGGCGAAACCTTTTTATTCTGTTTTATAAATGACTGTACGAGTTTCAGGTTATTGGCTGCCGGGTCGCTACGTTGCCGTCGGTAATTATAGGGTTTGCGTTATGTATGAGAGTTTTTCGCTCTCTTTCTTTCTCTCGTGCGCGGGGGAATGGCTCATTGGAGGAAGTGAGGGGGAGACCCCCCGCCATCTTGGCGGCTCCTCCCTCCCCCGCCCCAGCATGCATTGCGCGGCGCCCCTCGATAGCTTTTCTTTTGTTTTTATTTCTCCGCCCCTCCGACCTCGTTTTCTCCTCCTTTCGTCCCTTTTTTTTCCCCTGTGCGTCGCGTGAGACGTCGCCGGGCGTCACGAAGCCGCGTCCTTCGCGGGTCGTCTCCGAACTACATGGCGGGCCGGCAAACAACCGCATGGTAGGGGGAGGGGATCCTTGGTTCGAATCACTAGCTAGTCGGCTGTGTTGGCCCGCGTACCGGCGAAGAGTTATCTGTCTTGTCGCCGACCGTCTCACTAGTCTATTCCCGGTTTCTTCACACTCTTTGAATCAAACCTTTGAGAAATCACACCATGTTTGACGTGTTTGGTAGTTTACGAAATATGTCTTATATCGTATGCGTTTTATACTTCTGTTAACCTAGAAGTAACTTTTTTTTTATTTAAATTAAACTTTTACTAATATTTTATTTATAAATTATAATATTTCATTTATAATTGATACGAATAAAAACAGAGGGAAAATACGTTTGTTGGAAATGCTTAGTAATAAATAGCTCTAATGCAAAATAATATCACATGGAGTGCGCACGAATGCGATGCGTAGTTCCTTCAGTGTAGTTTTCCAGACTCGGTTAAGCTTTGTTTTGAACGAGACGGAGGAATATCGTGAAAGTAGAACTTTAGCAGGGCTGCATAAAAGTTGGAAGTAACCTCGAATCGACCATAAAGGTTATTCATTGTTAATTGAGCGCTTTTGAAATCAGCATTTGAAAAAATGTCACTGCTCCTGTCTGCATGTATTTTAACGGGCGCACTTGACCGGTGTGCGCTCAGTAAAGTTGGTTAAGGTGGAGGGAAAGTAGTTCCACGTCTCAAAGTTGAGTTAGAAGAGTCAGCTAAACATTTGTGAAAACTGTAATGATTTATTTTGCTTTCCGTTTTTTTTTAATGCACTTAAACTGTTAGAATTAACAAATTTGTGAAATTATTTATTTTTCTAATAATTTCACAGTTTAGCTTAACCGACGAATGAGTAAAGTTATCAGGCTCATTGCAGTATTAATTTCAAATTTATCACAATAATACACAATGTGTATGCAAGTAGATGTTAATCAGGGCGTTCAAAAGTGCTGAGTTTACAGTGAACAGCTTTTACAAAGAATACTGCTGAGTTAATTTGCCGGCGTGTCTCACTATACTTTTTAAATAAACTCTACTGAAATGCATGATATATCAGAGCATCAGTTTAATTTTGGCATAACTCCCTTCGCTTTCAGAACTCATAGTACACAATTTCAGATACTTTTTGTTTGATAGCAGACACATTGTCCGCGTGGCATTATACTCAGAATTTAATTAAATTTGTCAATTTCCTATCGTGGATACAAAAATAGGACCAAAAAAAATTATTAAAAAAAATTGAAATAAAGACAAAATAAGAATTCTTTACTTACAGACATAAAAAAAAGGGGGGTGCATATGAATGACTCAGCTGGCCGCAAACAACAAAAATGGTTTAATAAGATTGAAATATTGTAGAGAATAAAACGTGAATATTATTGAAAGAAGGCAAAAATATATAACGGAAAAATTAATTCCTCCTATTCTAGTGTTATGCTTTTAACACGAGTCTAATTTGGGCTACACAGTAAAGCTGCATCAATATAAAAGAAAAATATATAATAAAACACTGCACAATATACAACGAAAACCAATAATATGTAAAAAAAATAATAATACATGGATGGAGGAATTTTGATTTAATCATACGTTACACGCTGAAACCAACAGTTGTATCAAACCGTTGAAAAATTCTGCGTATATTTTATCTGACCATGTTTGCGAACATACGCTATCGGTGCCCACACGTTCAGACAAACCCAGCCCGTGTGAACGTAGAAGTGATACCACCAGTAAACAGATGAGCTGCGCTGCAATCGATTTCTCATATTTTACGAGTGGAACTGTCAAATCTACGTCGATTGTGTTAGTGCTCAGAACACTGTTAATAATCAAATACCGTATTCGTAACTTTAGTCCACTTCATATAATAGAATTTCGATGCAACTAGCGTAAATTAAAGTTACGCGAATTTTTTTTATAAACACACAGGTCTTTTTGAAACTAAAAACTTGAACCATACGTCCGCATAATGGTTAGAGCACGCGATATTGACAGTCCTGCTGGCTGGAGACATGTCAATAAAACGTAAATCTTTCTAACTCAACTTAAGCCTACGCTTACGAGTTGTGGACTATTTTTAAAGTGTCGAACATTTCTTACCAGCGGTAAGGAAGAACACAGAAATTACGTTTATTTGCTTAAAGGGGATAATATAAGCCGATGAGAATCCTCGTATGCACACTTTAAATTAATGCATTGTAAAGATGTGAAATCACGCAAGAAAATTTTGCGTCTTGTTTTATTAATTGTAAAAAAAAATACTATTCCGAGTAATGAAAAAAAACATAGATCCTGGGATACCTACTCGTATTCCCTTTAAGATAGCATTAAGGGGCAGTAGGATTTTCAAATGTAACAGTACATCTCGTAATAAGCCTAATTAACTCGTTGCAACTAATTTACACATCTTCCTTTTTTCAATCTTTCCCCTCTTTTTGTAATTTGGAAAAGTTATTGCATATAGACAAATACTTCGTGGTGCGAAAATTTTGCCAAATTCGATACCAAGTGATAACGAATGTCTTTAACACACGAGTTCGAAAAATACTCTTGTTAAAATACTCATTGACTTTGAAGAGCAAAGAACAGTCTGCCAGATTACTATGTTAAATTTGCGTAACAATCACATGCATTGCACATTTCTTTCAGACGTTCTCTACTGGACGATATTCTCGTATATATACACATGATATCCATAGCTATAACTGTAGACATGAATTGTGGCAAGCTTCGTCAAGATATTTTTCAATACAGTGCTTTCAAGTTGACACATTTCATAGTTGACGATTATGACGAGCATCGTGAAGAGGGCATGCTTCAGAATCATCTCATTTCCCACTAAACCCGGCTTGACGAAGCAGTTGTTGAGCCTCGGAAAGAGGAGCGAATGCTAACGGTTGTTATCGAACGTTCACGATTGATGCTACGAGTAACTATAGATTTTAAAACGCTCTACGACTTTTATTTGGAACAATTTTTTCCATATTTAATGCCGCTTGAATTTAAATCGCTGAAGTCTTGCAACTTTATATAAAAAAATATAAAACATTTTTTTAAAGGCAACGTAAACGAAAAAAAAAAGTTATTGAATTTACATGTACATGCAGTAATCTGTGAGCAAGCCACTTCAATAACGAATATTTTATTTAAAAAATAAGCTCAAAATGAAACAAACCGTTTGATTGCAAACATTTTTTCCTCCTCCAAAATCGACGGGAATTTAATATGACCACTTAACCCCGACACCGAATTTTTGGAACTATTTTGGAGACGTTCAGGAGAGATAAACTAACACATCTGGGAAGGTTTAGACTTGTTTTTTTAATGTCTAGGTTAACTTCTAGTTGCACAATACTAAATGGAAAACATGCACCAAGACTTTAATCGTACAGAAATATTTCATGCACTATAAATAAATGTGCAACTGTAGGAAGACGCTTATTCCACATCCGCTTACACAATTCACATAATCAGTCAAATTTTATAATGTAAAGTAATGTTCAAGATTCTTTAATGAGGACATTATTTGGTTGTTAAGTATCACGAAAATTACATTTTTTTTTTGTTTGCTACTGAAATAGAATATGTACTGTCACAGCAGGCTACGAGATTAAAAATATAATTAAGAAAGAAAAATAGTGTATTATGATGTAAGGTAAGTTCAGTAACGTTAGTTTTATAACAATAAAAATATTTTGTTCTATAAAAAATTCTGTTGGAGTTGTTGAGGTCGAGCCTCCCTTAAAAACGTGAAACAATCCCACCACTTTAGTAAACTGGCGTCCTACCAACTTTTTTTTAAACTTACATTATTATTTTGACAGGTTTCAGCTCTGACAGAGTTTAGCGACTTTTCCCAGGTAGCGGTACTAATATACAGAAAAGCTGAGACTAATATAATTTTACACACATGCCATAACCCGCCTTCGAACCTGGACTTCTACGTGTGTTAAAGACTATTTTTACTATAATTGGAATTACTTGCCTATTTGAAATAGGTACTGCAATTTAAGATGTTTGGGTTACATCGTAGATATATGAAATTAATTCGTATAAATCGCATGGTAATTTGCTCGGAGCTCGGAGTTGTTCATGCTCTATCATTCCGGTCCCCTGGTGGCCATTTTTCCCTAAAAAAAATTTCCACTCAAATTAGACCATTTTCCTTTAAAATTTCTTTTTTCAATAAAATTTCTCTTTTTCCCTCAAAATTCCCCTTTTTTTCCTTGAAATTTTTAATTTTTCCTTAAAAAGGCACCGAGCCCCCCCAGTTGCTAAAACGAGCCGCAGAAAGGATATTTTCCATCCATCGGAATTATGTGGGAGTCTCGCTTCTCGAGGGCAGAGCATTGGTGGCCATATTGGTTTTATGGGCATAGGATATGCCAAATCGGGACACAGGATCCGGAGTCAGACCTAATCATCAGCCATATTGGTTCTGTCAACCATTTTAACCACCATGTTGGGTGTAGGTGACCTTCGACCTTGACCCAAGTGACATTTAACCGTTTTTAAGCCATTTCAAACGAATCCGCGTGTGTCTGAATCAAACAACGGAAAATATAAAAGCATTTATTACAGTTCTAAATTAATGCATAGTTTGATAGATATAACAATATAATTGAAACTAATGTAAATTTAAACTGTCTGAAAAATATTATGAAATTATGTACCAATATACCAGCACTTATATTCAGTTTCCCCTGGAATATATTATGTGCTTATTGACACTCACTCGCAGTCGCATGGAATTAATGTAAAATTTCTTGTTGGTTTATAAATTTCACATATGGCATGGTAAGAGTCACTCTGTACAACTCGTGATATCAGAATAAAGTGAATTTGTTTCACTTTCATCTACAACATATCTTAAAACAGTAACCGTTGTTTTTTTAAGACTACTGCATAATACCATGAAGATTTGTCAGGAAGATGATCAGCTTACTAGGACACCTTCAGTACTACCAAACCTCCTTAGTTTGAACAATGAAACAGTCGCCTGCAGGACATAAAAAATTTTAACTATTCTTTAACATCCTCTGCTTTATTAGTTGAGCATTCAGCAAGTCTGTTCAACATTGACGTAAGTTGGCTTGCAAACTACTTGGGGCCAAACGGAACTGAACAAATGCATGCGTAGCTCATAAGGCGAGTATGCACAACCACCCCTTTACAGGCAGCCTTGACCAGATGAACCATCAAATAAACCATTTTAATGTCATTTCAGAAACCCCATAAACTAAATAAAATTATTCTCACTTTATTTTAGAAAGCGTTTTCTGATTCGCAAAAATAAAAATAAAAATTGTTTTCATCTATTTATAGTGAAATTATGTAGAGTACTCGTATTATTTGAACGAAACAAATAAGTTCCTGCAATGGTTCACATGGTTGGCAGCAGAGTTGTGAGTTTTGCCAAAAAGGGTTACTATAACGAAGAAGTTAATCATTTGGTAAGGGAAAACTTATATCTCACCATATGTAATGCGTTCGGTTTAGACTTCAGGGCTACGCATGTTAAACAGCTCAGCCTGAATATCTAACTGAAAACCATTCATAATAAGTAAGTAGTTTTTTTTATAAAAATGGCGTGCATTAGTGTATTTCTATATAAGCATAATACCCCGAAATAAAGAGCGATCTATGATATTTTTACCTCTGAAGTCATCACTGTGTATTCAATTGCGAATATGAGTTTAGATATATTAGTACTGCCTTGGATAAAAATTCATCTTCTTTGAAACACTCCTTCAAGGATGTCAGTAAAACGGCTCTACACTAGTAGATACGAAATTACCGATCCAGAACGCCGTTTTAGGTCTTCACCACACTGTTAGAAATTTCTCTAGAATTTCAGAAACTTTTACGGAGATGTATAGTTAATTTACGGAAAGGCACTCCGTAATGACAAATAACGGAAATGAGCTCCATAAATATAAAATACTGAAGCTCTCTGTATTCTCATTGCTTCGAACTTGAGACACGAACTAGAAGCGTATAAAATCTTATATTAACAATACTATTTCGTGTAAAATAGTAGTAGGTGGGTGGCGAACCAGTCATGCTGTGTCAATACGTTGATTCTTATTCAAATTCCGCTACAGTACAAAACCTTCTGCATACACAGTGAAACACGCACATGACGAAAATAAAACAACTTTTTTGTAACCTCGTTTTATAAACCGCCAATAAAACAAAATAACAAGCGCTCTAACACGACTTGAAACAGGAAGAGGCGCGTTCGTAACTTTACGTAAAGTCCTTCGTTGCGAAATACTTTGTGAAAGGATGCGGTAGGTGAGTTATTCGATTTAATAAAAAGTAAATTATTTGGCTCGTATTCAAATACCACAACAGAACAAAATATTTAAATGTTTATTAATTTCTCTATCATGCACAATGAAATACATTACTAAAATAAAACTATTTTTCTTACTCCTGTTCGTTAACCTGAAATACAAAACAAACTAGCTAACACTCTTTGACTAGAAACTAAAGAGACGTACATGCATCATGTTACATTACTCTTACACTAACTTGTACTCTTGTATAAGCGTGGTAGGTGAGTGGATAATGTTTTAGACAGTCACGTAATTATTTTCGAGTTCAAATCCCGGTACAGAACAAAATTTTTTTTAAACTTTTATAGTTAGTTTTATACACAGTGAAACATCCACATAATGAATAGAAAACTTTTTCATGCACATTTTTATTAAGGGCAGATTTAAAAAAAAAAACTTGGAAGTTTATGAATACATTCCGTAAATTCACAGAGATTTATGTGAAATTTACGGAAAGAACATTATTGACCAAGAGTCCGTAATTTAACGTAGATGACTGGATTATTTGTAACCGGTGTTTTCCGTAATTTTACGGACATTTTTTTCTAACAGTGCATTTTATTGAGACAAAATAATTCTTCTGGATGTAGTGAGACAGGTTTTAAAGATACGGACCTTATCAATCCGTGTAAATGCAGAACTAAATCTTGAAACTGGTGTGTTGTTGTGTTGTCCGGCACCGCTTCTTAAACACTGGCCCATAACAGCACCCGCAGGGAATTTTCACAAGAAGAGCGTTGATCCACATGTGAACAACCTGTGTTCACATCTCAATAATGTACATTTCATCAAGATGCTCCATTAAATGTCAACTTTAAAGATTACGTTGCACCGCCTCTCCGTTTTATATTCTGTGAAAGTTCGTGTGTGTGTCTACCTTGGCTGCTAACAGTTTTTCGACACTATAGTTGCGAATGTTACCTACCTGAAAGCAAAAAATATATTTAATTAGTTGCACTGTGTCTACCATAGGGGTAACGATATATTCGAGCCATCCTATATATATATTCCCTACATAACCTTCAGCTATTTTTTTTTTACCAACCTGGACTAAAATTAGCGTGTTTACCATTAACGACACCGATTGAATAAAAACTGACATAAAACTTTAACATACTATTTTATTAGACCTCTTTCCTCAGATAAACTTTGAACTAACAGGACTTTTGACTTTGAGTGACTGTAAAAACAGTGCAACTTGCTTAGTAATTATTTACAACTCTGCAGAAAATACAGGCTAAATTGCAATCTGGACAGCAAAAAAAATATAACTCTCGCAGATTTCAAATAATTTTAAGTTCTTATTCCATGGAAGAAACGGTACTTCTTCAGAGAGGGACGCTAGAAAATGCATACAATTTTACCCTGGAGTATTGTAAATTGCGATGCATAATGATAACAAATTAACAATCGAAAATACATGAAATTAGTACATCGGAAAAGTTGGTACGCTTCATGGTATACTGAAGAGCCGAAAAAAACTGGTACACCTGCCTAATATCGTGTAGGACCCCCCGAGCACGCAGAAGTGCCGCAAGACGACGTGGCATGGACTCGACTAATGTCTGAAGGTATGCAGGAGGCAATTCACACCATGAATCCTGCAGGGCAGTTCACAAATCCAATCTGCACCAATTTGAGAAAGGGTTGCACGTCTGTCACTTTTAATTGTTCTCGTCAGTCGTCGTTTGTCCCGTTCGTTCACGATCTTTTTTCGGCCGCAGCGATGTTGAAGATGTGATGTTTTGCCGGATTTCCGATATTCACGGTACACTCGTGAAACGGTCGTACGCGAACATCCAAATGTTATCGCTACCTCGGAGATGCTACGTCCCATCTCTCGTGCGCCGACTATAACACCACGTTCAAACACACTTAAATCTTGATAACCTGCCATTGTAGCAGCAGTAACCGATCTAGCTGCCGACCGCATCGCGTTACTCTGATTGGTTCCATACCTCTGTTATTTGCATACGCACGCCTATACNTTTTTTGGCTCTTCAGTGTAGTTATTGTTTCGTTTTCACAATTTATTAAAATGCTGATATTCTCAATATCGCAAAGCCGGATAATCCAGGCGAGTAAAAGAAAAATATATTTGTGTTTAAACTAATCATACCTGCCTTAGGCAGGATCAGTATAGAGGACCACACATCAGGAGCGTATTGGAGCCTTAAGACAGGGTCCGTATAGACATAAATCCTAAGGAACACGTTGAAGGCTTTAGCAGAATCAAAATATATCATGTATCAGGCTACGAAAGAAGCAGGTCGGAGTTTCCAACGGAATCAATGTGGATGGAAATATGAAGGAGCATGTTGGAGTTATATCCAGGATCGGCATGGACAGAACTCCAAGTAAACACGTGGAAGCCTTAGAAACTATCTCTCCGCAAGCGGAACTTGGAGAATGTTGGCTGACTGGGCAATAAAGAACGGGAAGGCAAGAGACCTTTCAACTTAGTCGTTTGGTCTGAGAGATGGGGAAGAAGTAGCAATATAGGGCAAACATGTCTTCTGGAAGACAGTGTTGGTCGTTTTCAGGCCGTAAGCTTTGTATAGTTATGCAGTTTGAATATAACACGGAAATGAGAATTACTTTTTCATTATTAAATATAAAAAATATGCTCTCATATTCTTCCACTCAAAATCTGAAACAGCGACAATTGAGCCAAATCAGTGAAAATAGTGAAAATTGAGCAACCGATAATCAGTGCCTGATAACTAATTAAAATTATGGTGGAATTTCACTGATTTATTTGTTTCCCATTGGATGTCGAGAATTCCACTGCCATAGGTCACTTATTCCCAGTTCATTTCCTTGATTTGCCAGTCGGCAGTAGCTTATCAAGTGACTTTCAGTGAATATTATTTCACTGATTGATATCACTGATTCGAACTTGGAGTATGGAGTAGTTATATGATTGTTTCAAGTGTAACCACGCCATACTTCAACTCTGCGGACATGCAGTTTATTAGGCAAACATTGTTACCTAGCGTTTACACGTTTGTTTAGTTTTAGTTTTCCAACAGACTTATGAATTTATTGGAAAAAAACAACTTTTTGTGTATATACATATATATGTGCATATCTATATTTATGTTGCATTAGCTCAAGCTACATTGTTTTGGCAGCCCTGTTGGCAAAAAGCTTACGTCAACGTTGAAACTCGACAATTGGTTATTGCGTAGCTGGCATATTCTCTCAAACCCAAAATCACTCTGGGTTGACTAACAACCTATCAGTGAGTAGCATTTCGCTCTTTGCAACCGCCGATTGTACTACAGTGTAATGACTAGCAAATTGCGAAATTCGCGATTACATTAAGGTCGTACAAAAGGTAAAAATTATTTTCTACATTTTTAACATGTCACATTATTTTTCGCTGAGCTACGAAATAATAGCCTGAAAAATGTAAAAGAGTAAAGATAAATAAATTTATAAAAAAAATTAAAAATTATTATATTTTTATACAAATATTAAAACTGTACGAAAGTAATGCGTTAAGCTATCGCTCAAAAATGATTGTTCGCGTTATTGGAACATCACGTTTAATATTTCTTGTAAATTTGTCATGCGATCGTCCACATATAGGGTATTCGCGGCAAACAGAACATTTTTGAAAGCCCTGCTTAAAATCTACTTGCATGAACGTTGTGTATTCTTCCGCCTTATGTAAAATTAACACTACCATGAGCTTATCGCTTTATTCGTGCGTCGGTCAAGTGAAACTGCGAAATTATTAGAAACGTAAATATTTTACAAATCTGCTCATTCTTACACTTAAATGCACTATAAAACAGAAAGCTAAAAGAAATGATTTAATTTTTCGTAAATGTTCACCTAACACTTTTAATCTGACGTTAAGACATGAAATTACTTTCCTTCCATCGTTACCAACTTTACTGGGCACATGTCACTCAGTGCGCCCGTAAGATGTAAGCAGGTAGGAGCAGTGACATTTTTCTAAGATTGATTTCGGAAAAGCTCACTTTATCGTGAACAGCCTTTACCAAGTTTAACTTTTGAAATAAAATGTAAAGTCAAAATAGTTTTTAAAAAATTTAACCCTTACAACAGGTCAACCAAGAGTCGGATTTCAAAGAAATTACTTGAAACGAAACTTTATGTTAAAACAGTTTTCTTTTTTAATTTGTATGAATTAAGGTTCTAAGTTAAAGTTTTACTAATTATGCTAAAAAAAACATGATAAACGTAATTTTTAGAATTTTTTTTTTCAAATTATCATCAGTACCATGTCAAGAAATTATTAAAATTATTAAAATCTAGAAATTTTTTCTTTTCCTCTTGAGTAGTACTTAAATATGTGTCCGTTTGCACGGCATTTCTCATTGGACCATATATTTCCGACGCGCCTTGGAAAACTCATCCCAATGAATAAACACTCGATATTTGTGTGATCCAATCATACGCAGTTTATGGTTTGCCAAGCAACAGCCAATGAACAAACCCGGCATTGACTGGAGTAAGTAGTCTAGCAGGATTCCAGATAATAACGCGAATTGTGTAGATCCCTGGTGACGATTCCTTCAGAAACGTGTCCTTGAACCATTTTTGCACTAAAAAACACAATTTCAGAGATGAAACGTGAACTATAAACTTCTCAACAGGTGTGAATCGTTTATTAGATGTAATTCTTAAGTTCATCCCACTAAACTATATTGAATAATTTAAAAAAAAAAACCCTACATTGTTAAATATTTGAAAAACAGTAGGATGACTAAGGTTGGTGGATTTAACTGTTAATGAGCCACAAGACAGTTCACCAGATGCAGCATATGGTGAGAGTGAAACAGCAGAATGATGAAGATGAGGCAACGTTTCCTAAACCACCTTACAACTAAACAACCAACGTAGGTCACAAGCGATTTATAACATACCAGTACCCTTTAAAAAAAAAAAAAAGAGAGACAGTAAGCGCACTGCAGAAATTAATGCTGTTGGATGAAATGAAGATAAGCTATTTCAAATAGAATTCGCAGAAATTACAAGATGGCGATCATTATTTTGCTTTAAGGCGCCCGTCTACCTGGCACTTGAGCTGCGTTGCAGAGTGTTCCAAATACACGTTTTTCAACGAAACTATTAAGCGTGTGTCCAACGTGCTGATCTACGAAAAGAACACACACTTCAGACGAGAGCTGTTTAGTACTTTCAAAATATCACGTACGTTAGAAACATCAATTCAGAGTACTCCAAAACCGCTAAAAACGGCCTTTCCAAGGCGCAGTAGCTCAAAATGCACGCATCATATACATGCAAAACTACTATAGGGGCCTGCACTGAACCTTCCTAAAGACTTCCCAACTAATAAAATAATATGGTCACCGCTGAAAGTCCCATAGGTACACGCAGCACGACGAGAACACTGCACGCCAGTTCAGAGCCTTGCGCTTAGCGGCGATGGCGTACTTGATGCGCGTGGCAGTGTCGCCCTTATCGCTCCCGCGCTTCTCGGCCTAAACGTGGGAAAAAGTTCCAGGTAGACGGGGGCCTTAAGCCTTGTTACAGATCTCAAACAACTATCAACACCTCGTAATATGTTTTCTAGAGCAAAATTTCAAGAAATTCTTACTCGAGAACGAATTCGCAGGGGTGGAGAGAGCCGACTTTCGCGCCTAGTTTTCTGTTCACTATTCCACAAAAAAATCCGGCGCGATTACTAAGTACTTCTCCTTCCCAATCACCCTTCTGTTAGATTAAGTTCTCGATCGACCCCATGCGTGTAGAAGGAATGAAGTTCATTGTTAACCACACGCTCGCCGCAGCACCGCCACTTTCAGAATACGTGGCGATGTTTTAATCAAATTGACTGCCGCCTCCAACGTAACAAGCTTAAAGCTACGGAGCTAATTTCCTGGGGGGCGCGAAGACGCCACGCCAGCTGTTGCCCAGGTGAAAGTGAGGAAGTGGGGAGAGGGGCTGGTATGAAAAGGGTGAGCTTTGCGGTGGGGGGAAGGGGGGCCTTTCCTGCTTATCACTTTTCCCGATAATGCACCGTGGCGTGGAAGTTTTTCGCCGCCNCTGCCGCCTCCAACGTAACAAGCTTAAAGCTACGGAGCTAATTTCCTGGGGGGCGCGAAGACGCCACGCCAGCTGCTGCCCAGGTGAAAGTGAGGAAGTGGGGAGAGGGGCTGGTATGAAAAGGGTGAGCTTTGTGGTGGGGGGAAGGGGGGCCTTTCCTGCTTATCACTTTTCCCGATAATGCACCGTGGCGTGGAAGTTTTTCGCCGCCNGGTGGGGGGAAGGGGGGCCTTTCCTGCTTATCACTTTTCCCGATAATGCACCGTGGCGTGGAAGTTTTTCGCCGCCAACCCACGGCAAGCATGCTAATAACTGATATTAGCCCCGGCAGCTGGCTCATGCGGGTTCGCCATTACGCTCCGGGACGCGCCTTTTTATAAACAAATGAAGGGCGGTGTGGATCCTTTGCGTACAACCTTCTTCTCTACCGCCCCCACAAACACNGTAATTTAATTTCGATGCTTCGCCGCCCGAACGTGCGGAAGTTATTTTCCTGGAATAAACGAGTTGTCTTAATTTAGTCCGTGTGTGGACGCCGAACATTTACCGCAGACGGAACGGCTGAAGATCGGTCGAAACAGGCAGTAAATGTGTCTGTACTGTTATAACGTCGTAAACTTATAAATGCAAGCGGTTTTGTGTAAACTCGCTTCACAGACGTCAACATCCATCCCCAGGACGCATGATAAGAGTAAGAGTTCATCAAATACTGATACGTTGTCAGCATACTTAATACATTTTAATAAGAATGGAGGATGTTTTTAGGGTGTCGAATGCACGTGCCGATTGCTTATAAAAAAAGGACAAAAATTTGCATCAAGTATAGTTTAACGTGATACCTAAAGCATAGACTACGCCTTTGACAATAAAAATGGAAAGTTAGTTTGCTTATACGAAATCTAATAAATTATCTACCACTAAGCAAAAACGGAGATGGCGACCACTGAACATTTAATTATCTGCAACATACATATTTTTAATAATTCTTAATATAAAACTACGAAAGTTCTTACAATAAAGTAAAAAAAAATTTTGTTTGGAGTAAGAGCGCAGCGTACTTGGAGATGTTAAGCCGTTTTGAGGCTCAGAGACGCGAACGAGCAATAAGGGCGACAGTGATACCCGCATCTAGCGCACCATCACTCCTATGCGCAAGGCGCTGAACTAGAGTGCAGTGTTTTTATCGTCCTGCTGTAACAGTGCACGCGATTTCAGGAGGTGACCCTATAATTTCATTGCTAGGAAGTCTGAGACTAAGTTCAGTGCAGAACCCTATCAAAGTTCTGCACGTTTCTGAACAATCACGAGATACAGCTGTGCGAAAAAAAAATATTTTTTTTTTTTGCTTGGAAGTAGCATTTATAATGTGCACGACGTATTGAAAGTGTGATTCGTCCCTTGCCTGAAGAGTGTTTTTCTTACTGGTATAATAGGAATAGGTTTCGTGGTTTCGTAAAAAAAAATAACGTGAATTTTCAACACACCGCAACGGAATTCAGACACCACGTAGGCACTCNTAGAGTGCAGTGTTTTTATCGTCCTGCTGTAACAGTGCACGCGATTTCAGGAGGTGACCCTATAATTTCATTGCTGGGAAGTCTGAGACTAAGTTCAGTGCAGAACCCTATCAAAGTTCTGCACGTTTCTGAACAATCACGAGATACAGCTGTACGAAAAAAAAATATTTTTTTTTTTGCTTGGAAGTAGCATTTATAATGTGCACGACGTATTGAAAGTGTGATTCGTCCCTTGCCTGAAGAGTGTTTTTCTTACTGGTATAATAGGAATAGATTTCGTGGTTTCGTAAAAAAAAATAACGTGAATTTTCAACACACCGCAACGGAATTCAGACACCACGTAGGCACTCNTTTCGTGGTTTCGTAAAAAAAAATAACGTGAATTTTCAACACACCGCAACGGAATTCAGACACCACGTAGGCACTCTTGATGTATTTCTTTGTCAGCTCTGACATATTAAAATGCTGAACGTTCAGTTTCCCAGTTCAGGTGTGTAAGTCCGTTGTCTTCCCCAAAAAACATCTGGTATAGTTTATTCGCAGTGTCTTTAACTCATTAAAAATAAAACCTTTTGAAAACCACCTCGTGTATGACGTGTTTGCTTATTCCCTAAATATGTTACGTACCACATGAAAGTATCTTACTTTTGGATAAATTGAATTTTATTTATACTTAACGGATAAATAATAATTTTTCATATATAACTAACACGAACAAAAACAGAGAAAACAGGTGTGTTGGTAATGTTTGGCAAGTAATAGTTCTCATGCAAAATATTGTTAAACTGAGTGCTCACAAACGCGGTACATCCAGACCTAGTCAGCCTTTGTTTGCATGAGGCGGAGTAATAGCCTGAAAGTAGAACTCAAGCAAGGCTTCAGGAAAGTTGGAAGTCGCCGTGAACGCACTGTAGCGATCAGATCTCGTCGCTTCATATGCCCGTATGTCACGAACGTCAGCCGCCCCCAACAAAACCACATGTGTTGTGGCCGGTAAGGTAATACGTGGGCCATGATCGTTTTGCCCGAACACACACACACACACACACATCCCTGTGGCATGGCACAAAAGCATGCTCCCGACGATCGGATAGCACAGATTAAGTTTCCTTCTTAACGACTTTGATCGTCTACCTCCGTCATTTCCAGGGCCCCTGTTACTTGCCTATCAAGGGTTCCGAACGCATTAAAGCACAATCTGTTCGACGACCCGATGGCGTTTAAATTCGGTAAGCGTAGTTTCAGATTGCTATATTACGCATGTTAACTACATGGGTTAACTTCCTTAGTGTAACGACTCCTCAGTTTGAACATGGATATTCCTATGGGGAAAAGAATATCAAGAAAGGGATTTCGTGATTCTTCTTGAAACAGTCGTAGCACCAAGAAAATTACCAAATTTTAACGCTTCTACTCCGAAAAAAAAATGTGAACCCACAAAATATTTTGTGGTGGAAATTCGCTTTGCCATAAATAATTTTTCTGTTTAGCATAAAATAACTTTAAAATGATAACTTTTTTTCAAGTTATTGAAATAGAAGTGCTTATTTTGTGACCATATAAACAAACGGGTTTGGTAAGATTAAAGAATATTGGCTGGTAAAATGTCAGATCCTTAAAATGCAGTTCTAATTCGAGTAAAAGTGTAATTTCAAGTTATAGACGAATTTGCCTTAATTTCTTACCCACGCAACTGCCCCTTCAAAAATTGTAACTAACTTAGTAAAAAATTATTTTTTTATGTTTGAATCGATTTACAGCCTTCTATAATTTTCTATCACTACCACAGTCAACATCAGAATGATAATCGCACCAGATCTGCTTGAGAAATTAATGTTTTTTTTTCTTTCTTTTTTTCATTTGTATGATAGTCCATACCATATACCATGGTATACAATTATGTTGATTAAGAATTATTTTTGGCAAAAGTTTGTAACTCTCATAGAACGAATAACGTAGGCTTAAAAATTATTGGCAAATGAACTTACCTGATTTTAAACGAACGAGGTACCGCAGTTGTTACCAGACGACTTGTGTGCGGAAGAACTCAGGTTCGATTCCCGCTTGAACCGTTTCGATTTCGGTTTTCCAGGGGTTGCCAAAATCACTAAGGGAGCATACGGAGTTGGTTCCTTTACACAGGTTCTGTCCAACTCATGATTTGATAGTGTACCGTTTATAATGCCTTCTCGCTTNACGGAGTTGGTTCCTTTACACAGGTTCTGTCCAACTCATGATTTGATAGTGTACCGTTTATAATGCCTTCTCGCTTTTCAGGGATATTTAAAACACCCAATAAATAATTATAAATAATACACAGATATTACATTTAGAATATACTAACAAATCTATATGTCATTCCTTTCATCACGAATAGGGTTTTCCAGAAAACTGCTAAAAAATAATCCTTTGTCTTGTAATTCTTCAGTAATAATAAAAAAACTCGCGAAGTAATATGATTTACTTGTTTTCTTCACTCTAAATGTAAGCACGTTCTGTGAATTTCTCCGAAATGAAACCTACCCTTAAAATAACTAAAACTAAGGAAGAATACAGCATGCGAATAATAGTATTAATTTTTAGGTGTAGCTGCAGTTCATTGAAAGTGAAAATTTACTGTTGACCATAAACTGACGAATTTAATTGCGGATTAGGCTTCTTAACGTACGAGACGGCATCCGTATTTTACCATACGACGTATTTGATCTCCTACGAATATCACACATTGTCGCGGTGGTGGTTGTATACAGTGGCGTAAAAATATTATTTTCCAACTGGGGTTTTCGTTGATGCATCTGAACTGACAGCTCGCATTTTGTAGCGATGATGTGATTTATTGATGCAAGGGCCGGCTGCTTACTCGCCACAGTGGTCTCGCTGCTTGATTACGCAACATCTTCGTAGGTTACAGCTGCATCTTCTTCTCTTGCTCGTTGGGAATCCAGCGCCCTACGTCGGTCATTTCGAGCCAGCTGGACCGCAAATTACCGGTGGCTCCTCCACACGGTCATCTTCACCTCACCTGGGACAAGCCTTCAAATCGCTCGTTGCTGCAGAGTCTGTTACACTCAGTCGCCCCAACTGACCGAAAGAAAACACCACTCGCTGGAAATGTAACGGTTGTCGTATTTCTGCAACTAGGAGTACATGTTTTTCCGGAAAACATGTCCGGCTCTCCGCACCTCCTCCCCTCCTGTACCTGATTCTCCAAGGTATCACAGGAGACAACTTTCAGAGCTTAGTTTCTTATGGACAGTCCGGTATTACTACCTTGAGTCTCTCCAGGAAAACATGCCCCTCCACTTGACTGCCACAACAGTCAAGCTTCATAGGCCTGAATGACTTCCACCTAGCATGGAAGACGGCTGACCTTACAGTGATAACTAGGAGTACAATCGCGCTCTCTTGACACGTGTCCACTCCAGCATGGATGTGTGTGTGCCTTCTCTCCAGACTCAAAGAAATACGAAAGTTTGTGAACCGCCAAGGCCGTGTCTCAATTGTCCCAGAGAGCACTCTCTCTCGTGCTCTCGCTCTCACGATCACGACATCATGACGTCGGTGATAACGCTCTCTGGTCATCTCTATTCGTTGGAGGGAGCGCGAAAAAAACAAAACGAGAGCACAGAGCGAGCACGAAGTTACTCGCTGGCTCTCTCGCATACTCTCTGACCAAGCGCCGTATTTGTTTACGATGTTCCAGTGTTCGAATAAGGTTATGGTGATGTCCTGGGCCCAAAACCACGCTGCATCTTACTTGTAAGTGAATAATTTCAACTGTTTTAGTAAACTAAATAACTTAACGTAACACGTATTTATAGAAATATAAATTAGGATTTCTGACAGCGCCTCAAATTTGTTTCACTTTGTCACGTATTCCGGTGGTGACGGTGAATAAGCTACAATGAAATTATTTGATTAGGGTGAAAAAGCTAAAAAGAAAATTTTATATAAATTAATTTAAACTAACGGAAAGTTTGATTAAAAGATTATTTTGATGTAATAAAAAATTTAGTAAAATATTACTTCCCTTATACTTAATAGAATTAAACTATTACCTGAAGTATCAAAAACTTGTATGCATCATACAACAAAGCATTTCTGAATTTTTTGAACATATATAAATTACTTCCAATATCTGTGGCCGTGATTTTTAGCCTAACGTGATTTCGCGCCTTTTTGGCATCAGCTGTCTGCGTGACGTCAGAGAGAAACGAGAGAGTGGTTGTCTCAATTCCACAGAGCGAGAGCGTGAGGGAGCGCGAAATAGTGCTCTCTCGAAAGAGCATACTTTATATCGAGATGTGGCCCTACCGCTCTTGCGTTTATGCCCGGCTATCATCACTGCGCATGCGCGTTTTTGCTCGCCGTTGTTCAGCATAGTATACCAACCTACGATAAATAAACAACTGGCCAAATATATACATACTTTGTAGCACAACAGGAAATATGGAAATCGATACTGGCGGTAAAGTTACTTCTACAACCGCGAGGTGCGCTTATGTCGCCAAGATGTAAATTGTAACATTGTGGTAAATGGGAGAATTCCGTTTGCCCTGAAAGCCAGACTGTGGTCCGGTCTGCGCGTGTAAGGGGGGGGGGGACTACGTCCTGGCTACTTGGTTGAGCTGACGTGACTATTGGAATGTCTGCTCTTGTCGGCTCATCCCCCGGCTCAAGCTCTAGCAGTAAGTGACCGGCGTAAGTGTAAAAGCGAGCTGGTGTGCGGTGCTCTTTTCGGCTTCAGGTCGACTGGGTGCCCGCGTTGGTGAACTCCGGTGGGGCCCGCTCATTGTTGATTGGGCGTTCCCCTGCTGCTGTGAAGGCTGCCGACTCAACTCCTTAAATGGAGCAGTGATGCGAATATATAGCCTAGCACTGCTCAAGTCCATCTCCACCTCCTCGCGGTAAGGGCTGGTAACATGGTGGCCACACCATGGCTAACGGAGTGAGGGCGACTGAAGGCGGTAACGGCCTGTCTGTGCACAGATAATCAGTTACGG
>NQII01002338.1:172342-207434 GCA_002778355.1 Clitarchus hookeri
AAAAAAAAAAAAAAAAAAAAAAAAAAAAAAAAAAAAAAAAAAGCCTTGGCACCGTTGTGAAACCGACAACTGGGCAGTGAGCGGGGAAAACACGTGCCAGTTCCCAACCAGAATCGTCGTGGGTTTTGTTTCCCGTTCTTACGTGGACGTTTTTCTGCGTCTGTTCACATGTCTGTGGTTGTTACTGATCGTTCCGGTGCGCATCTTCAACACAGTTCGTGTGCGTATCTTCGACACAGTTCGTGTGTGTTCCTGTGCCCTTGTACGCTCTGAGAAATTGTTCGGTAATTTACCACGTCAAGTGCACACGCGTACAGAGATAACACGAGTGGTTGAGTCTCTCTCTCTCTCCCCCCCCTCCTATATATCTGTGGTATAGGCTGTTCACGGTTAATTGAGTACTTTTGAAATCAACCTTCGAAAAAATTTCACCATCCCTATCTGCACGTATTTTAACAGGGCACACCGACTGGCATGCGTTCAGTTAAGTTGGTAACGACGGAGGAAAAGTAGTTCCATGTCTTAACACTGAATTAAAAGTGATCGGTGGAACTTTTCTGAGTAATAAAATTATAACTTTGGCTTTCTGTTTTTTTTTATTTCATATATATCAGTATAATAATGAGCACATTTTTAAAATATTTACTTTTCTAATAATTTTACAGTTTTACTTAACCGACGCACGAATAAAGTGACCAGGTCCATGGCAATGTTAATTTCACATATGGTGAGAAGAAATAAAACAACGTGCATACAAGCAGATCTTAGGCAGGGCTTTCAGAAGTGCTCAGCTTACCGTGAACAGCGTATAGCTTCACTAAACCTATTTAGGAAAGAGTTAGTTCCTTAGTGTTATTCCCAAATGTGTATAGCAGCAACGCTCAATGCTAAGTTTCCCAAAATTATATGCAAATTAAAAATTTACGTAACTTTTAAGAAAGTAGATAAAATATTATTTCTTAGAGGGATAGACTTTTCACGGTTGACTGAACGCTATTGAAATCAACGTCTGGAGTAAAATCTTGCCCCTATATTCATAGATATTTACGTAAAGGCAACCTCTCAACCAGAGGCGCTTACTCGTAACCTTCAGACACTTTTCGAGTTCTAATGCTGGAGAATGTCTGAANGGCAACCTCTCAACCAGAGGCGCTTACTCGTAACCTTCAGACACTTTTCGAGTTCTAATGCTGGAGAATGTCTGAAAATTTTTCAGTCTGACGAAATTTTAGCTTTCATTAGTGTCTAAACTCAGCCGATTTCACGATATAAATCGCACATAGTTTCTCCCGTCATTAACAGGAAGGAGAAAGACTATGCGCCAAAAGTTCTCGTTTCCACATAAAAATTAATATTACCATTTTCTAAACATATAAGATTTACTAAAGTTAAATACTAAGTAAACAGGAATAATTTAACTACTCGTACTTGCTGCCTCATTGGAAAACTCCATGAATAATTTTCTTCCGTAGTATACTTTCTTGTCGTTTTCTAATTATTTTATAGGCAAGGACTTTAAAGAGTAAAAATNGGCAACCTCTCAACCAGAGGCGCTTACTCGTAACCTTCAGACACTTTTCGAGTTCTAATGCTGGAGAATGTCTGAGAATTTTTCAGTCTGACGAAATTTTAGCTTTTATTAGTGTCTAAACTCAGCCGATTTCACGATATAAATCGCACATAGTTTCTCCCGTCATTAACAGGAAGGAGAAAGACTATGCGCCAAAAGTTCTCGTTTCCACATAAAAATTAATATTACCATTTTCTAAACATATAAGATTTACTAAAGTTAAATACTAAGTAAACAGGAATAATTTAACTACTCGTACTCGCTGCCTCATTGGAAAACTCCATTAATAATTTTCTTCCGTAGTATACTTTCTTGTCGTTTTCTAATTATTTTATAGGCAAGGACTTTAAAGAGTAAAAATNAATAATTTTCTTCCGTAGTATACTTTCTTGTCGTTTTCTAATTATTTTATAGGCAAGGACTTTAAAGAGTAAAAATGGATGCAATGTTGCCTGTTTAAAAGGGAGTTGCTTAGGAATAAATTTTATATGATTTTTTTTTTCAGAATAAATTGTAGTCTTGCGCCTTAAGAGTTTTTTTTATAGTAAAAGTATATAATTATTCTAGGAAAATTCTGAAGAGAAACGATTATACTTTGATAAGAACAGCAGATAGAAAGGTATTTTCTTTATGGGCAACGTCACTCTTCTAGTAGTGATAAAAGTAGGTTAATTACAAGGCCAGGAGAAAATTTTGTTGTCAGATTGATAGTTATTATTGGCTCTTGTGTTCAATTCAGCACGATACTTATCTGCTCAAAAGGATATATTATTAAAGTCTGAATACTTTTATTTCAAATAATAGTTGCCGCTTTTAGAAGATTGTTATTTGCCCATGAATGCAAAACATTGCTGATACTTATTTATTTACAATAAGAATTAACACTATTAAATTTAAAAAATGGAGTCGTAGGACGAAAAGAAAGAAATAGTTTTGATTTGGGGTGTAAACTGAGATTTTGCACTTCGATTTTTATTTACTTTGAGTTAAATAAAATTCGAACCGTTTTTATTGGCTATCCCCACGGGTAACTTGGAGACAAAGAAGAGGACAGAGGGAGAAGACAAGAAGACTAATTGAACAGCAACAACGATACAGCTATAAACTGTCTTTGTTTTCTTTACAAATCAAAGCTTATGTATAGGTATACCCCAACAATTACAGGTGTTAAGTTACAGACAAAATCAACTACTCTATTTGCCACCGTTACATGTGTTATGATTTCCCTTGCCGAATGAATATGAAATATGCACGAAACGTATTTTGCTGAATGCTTTCCGTGCTTCATATTCAGGCACCGTATAGAGCTATAAACTCATCAAACAATAAGCATTCACATGCAAACTAACTGAATTCGACGCCTTGAAGGACAATAACTTTCGTATCTTTCCGGTACTTGTTAGCTTATGTTAAGAGCGCAAAATGTAATCTGCCCCTTTCAACCTAAAAATATGCTACAATCTACATAATTATAATTAAACNTATGTTAAGAGCGCAAAATGTAATCTGCCCCTTTCAACCTAAAAATATGCTACAATCTACATAATTATAATTAAAAATTTCTCCCGATGTGAAATAATTGAATCTCAACAAGCGAAAAGCACTACAGAGAGCAAAAACTGAAGTAAGTAACAAACCAAAAAGTTGTGAATAGGCTGTCCGAAAAAAAAAGACGTTAATTATTTTATTATTTAATCTTCATCCACGTTTAATTCGTTTTAATCAAACCTCCAAGTTTAAATTATAGCCCTAACTCATATTTTTCTTATAAGCTCGCTCAGATCAAAGNTATTTTTCTTATAAGCTCGCTCAGATCAAAGTCATATCTACGATTTAAAATTTGATCCGTCTTAACAACCGTAACTAACAGAAAAATCAGACTATTTCTTCAGAGCCGAAGGTATATGTTTGTAATTCGTAGCTCCAGCAAGGAAAACGCACAAAATAAAATGTTGAGCAAGTTCTATACAGCCATTTCCTTCTCATGGTAGTTGGAAATTTTTTTATTTAGCTTTCGTGGTAGAAGTGNTATGTTAAGAGCGCAAAATGTAATCTGCCCCTTTCAACCTAAAAATATGCTACAATCTACATAATTATAATTAAACATTTCTCCTGATGTGAAATAATTGAATCTCAACAAGCGAAAAGCATTACAGAGAGCAAAAACTGAAGTAAGTAACAAACCAAAAAGTTGTGAATAGGCTGTCCGAAAAAAAAGGCGTTAATTATTTTATTATTTAATCTTCATCCANCGTTAATTATTTTATTATTTAATCTTCATCCACGTTTAATTCGTTTTAATCAAACCTCCAAGTTTAAATTATAGCCCTAACTCACATTTTTCTTATAAGCTCGCTCACATCAAAGTCATATCTACGATTTAAAATTTGATCCGTCTTAACAACCGTAACTAACAGAAAAATCAGACTATTTCTTCAGAGCCGAAGGTATATGTTTGTAATTCGTAGCTCCAGCAAGGAAAACGCACAAAATAAAATCTTGAGCAAGTTCTATACAGCCATTTCCTTCTCATGGTAGTTGGAAATTTTTTTATTTAGCTTTCGTGGTAGAAGTGNTTGAGCAAGTTCTATACAGCCATTTCCTTCTCATGGTAGTTGGAAATTTTTTTATTTAGCTTTCGTGGTAGAAGTGACCTTGGCGGGGCCATTTCGCGAGACCGGAGATTCTGCAAATGCAGTGCTTCGCCGGCTATGCATTATTCATCGCAAGTTTATTGCGGCATGCAGAAATTGCACGTCCATCGCGACTATTTCCATCTCGCGAAATTAATAAGACGCATTGCATTGGAAAGTTCAGCTGGAAACCTTCGAGCTGAAGCAACACGCAGACCGTGTTACAAAAAAAAACACTTTGAAAATCCTTAAAATTTTATAATACGACGGCAGAACGGCGTGTGCAAGGTCTTAATTGTGAGTTAACTAATAGTATTTCCTGCATCCTAAAATATTCGCTTCAAAAGTACTTTTATTATTCACTGAAAAAAAATTAACGAGGCACGTGAACAAAAAATAAAAACATGAAGTGGCAATTTGACAAATTATTTACCGAGAGCAAATATATTTAATTTATGGATAGTCAAAGACGCTATGGACCTGTGTTTTAAAATCGGCAACAATTTTTTGGTTGACTCCTAAAGTTCTAGGAGTTCCGTTAGGTGGCGCTCGAGTTCCTTGCTAAAACACTCGGTCTAGTTGCCAGCGGTCACCTTATCGCTGTCGCCATTTTACGTCGTTCTGTTGCCAGTTGCTATTTGCTATTACTGAGCCAGGTACAAACTACTCGCANTTTGCTATTACTGAGCCAGGTACAAACTACTCGCAACAGGGGTGTCTTGCACAGAATTTGTAGTTCTAGTGACATGTGTGTGTAAATACACCTATTGCCTCCTTTTTCCCACGCATTTTGACACAAAATACTTATCATACCAGTATAAACACTACTATTCAGTATTTAGGTTAACATTATTATTGATATTTTTAACGACTGTTCACGGTTAGTTGAGTACTTCTGAAATCAACCTTTGAAAAGTATCACTGCCCCTACCGACATATATTTCAACAGGCGTGCTAACTGGCAAGCGCCCAGTAAAGTTGGTAACGACATACAGAAAGTAGTTCCATGTCTCAACGTCAAAATAAAAGTGTTTGATAAACATTTGTGAATACTGAAATTGTTTCTTTTGCTTTGTGTTTTCTTAACGGACGTTAGTGTATGAAAGAGCAAATTTGTTAAGTATTTACTTTTATAATAATTCTACATTTCTACTCGACCGACGCATTAATAACGTGATGAGGCCCATGGCAATGTTAATTTCACGTACGGTGGAAGAATATAGTGAGCATACCAGTAGATCTTAAGCAGGCCTTTCGAAAGTGCTCAGTTTACCTTGGACATCCTATAGTAAATCTACGTAAAGTATCAACTTAATCACCATTGCTTCTTCGTGGCGTCGTTTGCTGAAGTTTTTGGCGCACTGTGGGCTATTCACGGTAAAGTGAGCACTTTTGAAAGCCCTCTCATTTGGAATGATAGTCAATAAACATATTTTATTTTAGCATTAGACGTTAACTTCCGGGTGTGGTGGAATCTACACACTGTGAGTATTACTTACATGGTAATATTTATTTTAAAAGGTGGTTAAAGGATAAAAAAAGTGGCTGAAATAAAAATGCGACTAGGGCCTCAAAAGTGCTCACTTTACCGTGAACAGCCTAATTTGGAGACTTCGCCGGAGGGGAGTGGCCATGTTCCCTCCTCGTGCCTTCTGTCCGACACTCCTGATTCTCCAGCAAATGCATATCTTTATTACGTAATTAAGCTTACAAGCTTAGTTAAGCAAGGAGCAGATACGTAATTACGGAACTGTGCGTCCCGCATTGGAGACGTAGAAAGGACAAACGTCTTCGACACGGCGGGAAACTTTCACTGCACAACTACGAACTACCGTACAGCAGCGCTGGCCACGTACAGCTGTTTCTGTCCTGNACGGCGGGAAACTTTCACTGCACAACTACGAACTACCGTACAGCAGCGCTGGCCACGTACAGCTGTTTCTGTCCTGGCAGGACTAATTAAAATAATATATATCTGATCGCTGTTAATTCAGCACTTTGGATAGTCTTGTTTTAAAATCCACGTTCCTGTCGATTTTTCTTTTATATTTCCATAACGTGCGAAATCGACATCTTCGTCGACTCCGCGACTGTGTTCGTGCGTCCACCAATCGTGACTGCGAAATTATTTAAGCGCATTTTTACGTTACTGGTATGCTGAACCGTACTCTTGAGTGCCTAAAACAACCGGGAACATAGCCAAATCAACTAAGTGTGTAGATATGTTGGCGTAACGCTGATAATACTACATCAAGACACGTAATCACTGTGGTCTATTCGCAGTTTCTCCACACTTTTTTGAATTAAACCTTTGGAAAATCACCCCCANAAGACACGTAATCACTGTGGTCTATTCGCAGTTTCTCCACACTTTTTTGAATTAAACCTTTGGAAAATCACCCCCCATGCATGACATGATTGGTTCTCTTCTAAACATGTCATGCATCATAGGCGTTTTATACGCCTGTTAACATAAAATGACCCAATTTTTTTATAAAGTTAAATTTCTACTTATATTTTAATAATATGTTTTAATATTTCATTTATAATTAATGTGAATAAAAACAGGGAGAAAATATGTGTTTTGGCAATGTCCAGTAAGAAATAGTTCTTATGTAAAATATTATTACACTGAGTGCGTACGAATACGGTGCGTTGCCCTCTGATGTAATTCTCTAAGTTATGTTTTCACGAGGCAGGGGAGTATCTTGAAAGTATAACTTAAGCGGGGCTTCAGAAAAGTGTGCAGTAACCTTGAATTACCATACTTATAGATCACTGCCAGCTTTGTTGTAATCCTATTAGTTCAGTGTTCCATTGAAATGTGTGCATTTCGGGCCAGGGATTTTCCAAAACGTTATTTATAGAAGTGCTCATTTTACCACGAACCTGTTACATAATTTGTGATTTTTTGTTCGGAAGTTTGAATTTTATGGACTACATCGTAACGTGCTGTGGATTNAAGACACGTAATCACTGTGGTCTATTCGCAGTTTCTCCACACTTTTTTGAATTAAACCTTTGGAAAATCACCCCCATGCATGACATGATTGGTTCTCTTCTAAACATGTCATGTATCATAGGCGTTTTATACGCCTGTTAACATAAAATGACCCAATTTTTTTTATAAAGTTAAATTTCTACTTATATTTTAATAATATGTTATAATATTTCATTTATAATTAATGTGAATAAAAACAGGGAGAAAATATGTGTTTTGGCAATGTCCAGTAAGAAATAGTTCTTATGTAAAATATTATTACACTGAGTGCGTACGAATACGGTGCGTTGCCCTCTGATGTAATTCTCTAAGTTTTGTTTTCACGAGGCAGGGGAGTATCTTGAAACATATTGAATTCGCCCCGAAGTCTTTTCACACGTCATTGGAACTATTACCATACTTATAGATCACTGCCAGCTTTATTGTAATCCTATTAGTTCAGTGTTCCATTGAAATGTGTGCATTTCGGGCCAGGGATTTTCCAAAACGTTATTTATAGAAGTGCTCATTTTACCAGGAACCTGTTACATAATTTGTGATTTTTTGTTCGGAAGTTTGAATTTTATGGACTACATCGTAACGTGCTGTGGATTNGAACCTGTTACATAATTTGTGATTTTTTGTTCGGAAGTTTGAATTTTATGGACTACATCGTAACGTGCTGTGGATTGTTTTCGGAAGGCATACGCAAGTTCTTACTTACAAGCCTGTACGTACATAATTAATGGAAGCAAAAATTATATTATTTTGGTGTTAAAAAAACTAGACAGTAAGCTTCCATTTTTAACATGACAGTAAAGAATGGATTTACTTCTCGTACATCGCTACCGGCTTTATTGAAGGCATGCAAGTGAATTTGCTCGTGGGCAATGTGCGCAATTACGAGCAGGAAGTTTTTTTTTNACCGGCTTTATTGAAGGCATGCAAGTGAATTTGCTCGTGGGCAATGTGCGCAATTACGAGCAGGAAGTTTTTTTTTCCAAAGGTTGGTTTCAAACGTTTTTAATTAACCGCGAACGAGCTATAGTTAAGGAAGTTCCGTCGCCTTCGTGCATAACTATGCTACGTCAAATCCTGAAATTTTAAAAATCCATCCGGCTGCAGTAGTATAGGAACGATATTGATTATACAAACACCAAAGCTTTACTATCCATTCTGTGCGAATCTGAGTCTTCACTGGTAATTTTTAATGTACATCAGTTACAAAACGCAGGATTTATAAATTAAGAAGTCAACAGGAATATTCATGGCAAAGTTAAGAAATATATTTACTAGAACTAGTTTTACTTTCTTTGTAGAAAAATAAAATACACAAGAAACTACTTAGTAATTCACCTGGGTTTGTATTAAAAATTTTAAACCGAAGTTGTTCGTCGAAAAATTTTCCCTAGCCACTTATGTGAATGTTTTCTGTAACCGACGTTACCTCCGTGAACGAAAAATTTTCATGCACAGAAATTATCATTGCANACTTATGTGAATGTTTTCTGTAACCGACGTTACCTCCGTGAACGAAAAATTTTCATGCACAGAAATTATCATTGCAATAAAGATATACCGTAATTCTGCATTGAAAAAAAAAATCTATAACTAGCTTGGCAACCTTGGTTCCCAGATGTTAATCGCTTCGAGGCCACGAGAATGGCAGTCTAGAATAACAGCGCATAATAGCAGCCACGCGCAACGTCCATTCGTTTATGCCCGCGGTTCAAAACGATAGCACGTCTTAGTCCGAGTAAATAAAAACGATATATTGCGCTCTTTCCGAAGAACAGCATCGCTATCTTCCATCTAAATCACCGCCTTCGAATTATCCTCGCAGATAAGACGGCGATGAAACGTTTCGGTACGGTTATGATAGTATTCGAAACACTCCTATTTCTGCTTTGGGTTAGTTATTATTCCGCGCATTGTTGGTTGCAACTCACACAACCTGCACTTTCCTACCGCGTAATTACAAGATAAATATTTGTGCGCAGAACAGTTTTATCGTAGCAACCAGCTCCATAGAGAATAAAATTGAGTTGAGAGATTTGAGCGGCTCTTAACAACGAGGTCTTTAGAGCCGAACAGATAAATAAAACCTTGAAAGCGTTTACAAGTTCTAAAATTCCTGATACGGGTCTTGTCTTTGGCAGNGAGCCGAACAGATAAATAAAACCTTGAAAGCGTTTACAAGTTCTAAAATTCCTGATACGGGTCTTGTCTTTGGCACAGTCAAATCGTTTCGTGTAACTTTTATATTTTTTTTCTAGAATTATGGTAGGCCAGGAAAGTTTTCACTTGAACAGAAAATGCTTGACGTTGAACAGGGCTTGTAAAACACAAAAAAAACTTACATTTTAATATAGAAACCGTGTGAAGTAAATTACATTTATTTGATTTCATTATGTAAGCGAATTNAAAAAAAACTTACATTTTAATATAGAAACCGTGTGAAGTAAATTACATTTATTTGATTTCATTATGTAAGCGAATTTTATATAATGCACCGAAGATTACCCGAAGTGAATACACGTAAAAATAATTTCTACCTGTGGGATTTTAGAGACCTTAATTTGACACAAAAATGACATCGAATACCCTGAACAGTTTATTCTCAAAACAAATATGCTGTGAACCCAAAATGTATATAATCAGGTCAACCATCAAGATGTAAAAACCTTAACCTTTGAACTTTTACCGCGGAAGACATGGCCATATCCAAGAAAAGAAATGCCACTTTAAAGTAACACATTTTCTTTGCCACTCGATAATTTGATTTAATTTCAATTGCGAAACTTTAATTCTGGTTATTCCCTTAAACAGTCTTGTTGTAAAATGCATACAAAAATTAATTTCCATGAATTCTAAATAGGGGTTAACGACTTCCGATTATACTAGTAAACATAAGAATGTACGCATATGTACGTAATAAATTATTTTTTTTTGCAACCTGTCACATTGTTTTGTGCAGTAAACGTGGAAAAATACCACCTGGCTTCGCTTCACACGCCTAACCAGGAAAACAGCACACTACAATAATAATTTCCAGTAAATGGTCCATAATTTGAGCTTTGATCTCCGTAATCTATGCTGTACATTATAAAATGTATGAGGGCGGTAATTATCATTCAAAAAATCCCACAAGTGGGACCAGAAAGCTGAAGATTACTTGTTTAGAGATATCCTATAAATGTAACATAATTACACAAAACCGCACACAACACCTCAGAGATAAATGAGAGTTGTTAATCGGTGAGAATGAATTCAATAAAAAATACGTTTATAAGAAGCTGCCCATTGACCGGTTAAAATGGTGAACATAATTCTAAAAACGGCTTTATCAGAGATTCTAACCCAGAACCTCAAGCACCAAAAGTTGTTTTTTCCAATCAACTTCGCCCCAACAAGTCAGATGTTTCAAACTGAAGCTGACTACATTTCACTTACACACTGAATAATAAAATGTAGTTGTGGTTAGGTGTCAAAATGCATTAGTAATTAAGTAATTACCAAGAAACGCAGGAAGAACTGTGTAGACAAAAATCGTAGGTTAGCGATAATATTGGCACTATAAATAACATGGCTTATACAGGGAGCGGCAGAAATAACTCCCGAATTTGAACGGCTAATAAAAAATACACAAACGATTCTAGTCAAAATTTTATTAAACCATCTAAAAGAATTATGTTTGCCATTTAGTTTCATTTAATTTTTTTCATTTTCACTTAATCTTTAAACATAATATTTGTTTAATTTTCACTTAATCTTTAAAAATAATCTTTTTTTTAATTGTCACTTAATTTTTTAACATAATCTGTTTTTTAATTTTCACTTTTTAAAAATAATCTCACTCAAATGCCAACCGTGACATATCTGAAGCCTCATTCTGAAATTACGCATTACTCTTCTCGTCATCTCTTGTGGAATTTCCGCGATTTCGTGTCGGATAGCAACTTTGAGTTCATCGATTGTCGTCGGTTTGTTTTTGTAGACTCTACTCTTCAGGTAACCCCAGAGAAAGAAGTCACAGGCGGTAAGATCGGGTGAACGAGCTGGCCACGGGATGTCGCCTCGCAGTGAGATTAAACGCCCTGGACACATTTGTCTTAGGACTGCCGTAGATTCTCTTGCTGTGTGAGCGGTGGCACCATCCTGTTGAAACCATACAGCAGGATTTACACGTTCATTCAGTTTCGGCTCCAGGAAGTTGTGTAGCATCTCTACGTAACGATGAGACGTTACTGTAACTGTTCGTCCTTACTCCTCAACAAAATACGGGCCTATTATTCCAAAGTCTGCTACAGCACACCAAACAGTGACACGTTGGCTATGGAGAGGTCGCTCACGAAGTTGCCGAGGATTATTTTCTGCCCAATATCGAAAATTCTGTTTGTTGACGAATCCTGATAAATGAAAATGTGGTTCGTCACTTGAGAGCACAACTGCGTCTGTTGGAAAGTTTTCCAGGATAGCATGACAAGATGCAAAACGGTTGTCCCAATCACGTTCACCAAGTTCCTGGTGTTGGTACTAAAACATGCCTACTTTCACCTCCACAACCACTAAAATTCTTCTCACACTACGATCAGATATTCCTAAGCTGGCAGTGTGCCTACGGGCTGGACGTCTTGGAGATTTAGAAACTGCTTGTTGGAGTAATTGAATGTTTTGTGGAGTTCGAGCGCTGCGAGGTCTACCTGGCGGTGCATTTTTTAAAGCCAAACCTGTGACTCTAAAATTTTTAACCCACAATAGAACGGTTTTCCTGTCAGGGACTGCACCGTGCCGACCTATTCCGAAGCACGTACGAAATAATCTCTGCGTTGTGATTACAGAATCGCCATTTTTAAAATAGGTTTCAAGGACGAACGCACAATGTTCACCGCTCCTTGCCATGGTGGCAACTGAAATGGCAGCAGTGGTGCTGCACTATGACACAACCCCGGGCCGCCTACCACCACTAGCGCCGAGCCCATGGCGGTGGCAAATTCGGGAGTTATTTCTGCCGCTCCCTGTAGATATCTATCACTGAAGACGGAGTGACCATATTGGAAACACTTTTTTTGTTTTTGGAGCCAGTGGTTATCTACTAGCCTCCCAAAATGTAATTTTTGTTTAACATTGGCCGATAAAAATGAGCAACACCACAAAGACTAGGCCTACAGTGAAAATATGCGTAAGAGCTACTACAGAAATTTATACCAGTTCATGACGTCTCACAAACATAAATTCCTATACTATGGCATTGTTGATACCAGTTCCATTTGAACAGCATAAAGCCTGTAGTCAGAAGAATATTGTATGAGGTGTATCTGTGTTTTTGATATGTATTTGCAGATATTCATATCCTGATTTGCATTTTGAACATTTCCGAATTAACGCTGACGGGGATCTGATCACCGCAACCTACGCCGATTATACTGAGAAAAAAATATAATGGCTAACGAGTAGTCTATTGGTTAAATGGTCTGCACCACGTGCAAAATAGTCGTTTGGAAAGATGGACCAACCGTGTATCTTAAAAAAAAAAAAAAAAAAAAGAGAGGGATGATTTCCCAGAAGAGGTTCACGAGGTGGACCAAGTGACGACGGGTCAACATGCGAGCAGTTCTTGGAAACAATAAGCGGTTTGTGACAACGGCGCAGCTATTCTTCCTCCTCCCCCCCCCCTCATCGTGCTCGTCCTAACTATGAACTCGCATAAAACATTTTGACCACGGCAAGACATTTTTTATTTTATTTTTCATGTACAGTTCGTGGGCTGGATTATTAAATTAAGCCCAATGTATGGATTCCATTCAAGCATTCAGTAACTGAAAAACCATACAAATGTGGACGTAACACCGAGTGGCTGGCATTTCTTTCAGAATTACACAGCAGTTGCAAAATTGCTTCGCATCTAAAGTGTAAAATTTCCACTTCCTTTTGAGTTTATATATATATATATATATATATACATTCAAAAACATATTAAAGCGAAGGGTTTGGTTTTATCGACATCATATTATTTCCGTTGTTAAAATGCCGCTGTTTCTTGGTTATACGGAATATGTTATTGACATTTTTGGTTTGGTTGACAGCTCTTCAGTTTAAAGTGAAAAATTACACTTATTTTGCTTCTGTACGAAACTGAAAAGTTTACAAAATAATAAATTACTCATTTTCATTAAATGATTAACGTGCCAGCTGAAGAAAAATTTGGCACTTTGATCAACCAACAAAAATGTCCCTTTTCAGTTTGATAGCTTCTAATGGTGGGTCAAATATTAGGGAACGGTATGACAAAGATTGACAAGTTGGTGGACGCAGCCCTCAGAAAAAAGAACGTCCTAGAATCTCAACGCCCTCGGTCTGTTCACACACAAATCTTCTAGAATCAGAAAACCGAATACAGGTTAATACGCCAAGTAAACGCAGGCGTAGTTAAATTCATCCCTTAATTAGGTTGATAAGGCCGTCTCCTTCGAAACTAATTCCAAACTGCTAACAATTACACATAGAATTTTAAAGTAATTTTAAAATTTGCTGTGATTATATTATGATTGGTTTCTTCTCTTTCAAATAGCTATTTAGTACAATAAAGGCTACGTTAGTTCATAAACGGCTTCGTAATGCTCAATATATTGAAAATTACTATCAATTATCTGCGAGCTCCTATCCGAGTTGTGTTGAGTGTACTATAGCGAGAAAATGTGTTGCATTTAGCGTTTTTGTACCGAGTGTGAGACGCAAAACAGCTCAGTCAAACAGCTTGGCATTGCGATGACGAATGTATATAGATAAGTAACCACAGGCTCTTTCCTTGTTAGGGGTTTTGGTTAGTTCACCCTTATTTTCGTTCCTTCCCTTTATTGTTCTCTCCGTTTCCAACCGTTTTTTCCTTACGTCCGAAATGTAGAAGAGCTTTCGTTTTGCGCTGGTATGCATACCGATCTTTACCTTTCATTGCTTTGTTCTTGCTGCGCGGTGTACAATATCGTGTAAATGAATACATTATAAATCAAATTAACCACATTCTCTGATACTCTGAAACAGTTATTTGTACGTATTACCTCAGGATGGGCCTGAGGCCAGGTATTCTTCAGTCTCGCTTATGGAGGAACTCGGCAAAAGGCCGCACCGCTACATCATACCAATAACCGTGTTTCACGTAAAATACATATTTACAATATATATCTAGGATCTCATTAATGAATCTAGGTTTGCAAAAAAAAACCATCAGTGTCATTCTGGCCATGCCATTCCAGTTATGTGACAAATAAACCATGCCAGTTAAGGGTTGACGTATTTACGCTCAAAAATTTTTTCATTCCTTTAATAGACGCATTAATAAAGTGACGGGTCCATGTCATGTTTATTTTGCGTGTGGTGGGAGGGTAGAAAAATCCAGAATAAAAGTAGATCCCGAGCAGGGCTTTCAAAAGTGCCTAATTGATAGATTTTCCCAGCATACCAAGTTTCCCTGAAACATGANGTAGATCCCGAGCAGGGCTTTCAAAAGTGCCTAATTGATAGATTTTCCCAGCATACCAAGTTTCCCTGAAACATGTCTTATGGTTCCGTAGGTGTGACGTACTAGCATAAGATATTAAGGCCACTATCTTGAAAACTAGTTTAAAAAAATCATTAAAAACACAAAATGTTGGCTGACTACAGCAATGACACTTGTATGCCAAATTTGGCGAAAATAGATNAAAAAATCATTAAAAACACAAAATGTTGGCTGACTACAGCAATGACACTTGTATGCCAAATTTGGCGAAAATAGATTCAGTGGTTCCCAAGATGCAATGTGAAAGCTGTATTTACCAAGGTAGTATAATTAAAAAAGAATGGAGAGAAAATGGAGAAATCAATTTCTGAAGTTAATGCTGGCAGTGTGAAATGTCAAAATACCAGCTTTCGTTCAGATGTATTACATGATTTCCGAGTTTCGTTATGAATCCCAAAAAATGTTAAATGGCCACCATTTCGAAAATTATTAACATAAATGGTTGAAAATTATAGAAGTCTGGTGTCCTTACAGAATCCTATATGTATATCGAGTTTGGTNAATTATTAACATAAATGGTTGAAAATTATAGAAGTCTGGTGTCCTTACAGAATCCTATATGTATATCGAGTTTGGTGAAATTCTGTACTCGAGAGCAAACTCTTCTAGTGGAACACACACACAGAGCCAAGCTTACACACACACGCATACACGCTTACACACACACGCACAGCCAGCGCTGAACTTTCTTTCTGTTGCCTCGTGCATTGTGTTGTACCTCTTAACATCATCAATATCAATATTATTTTTATAACTTTTACGTTATGCCTTTTCATAAATAAAAATATAAAAAAACTGTCAGTCACAAACAAATTAATTATTTCAATCTTCGAAAATTCAATACAATGGGGTTTTTATTTTGATCAGTCTGATTTTAAAGTAGCCATATATACTATAAAAACGAATAGTTTGGCTTCAAACACAGCATAATTTGAGTCTACTGAATTTTTCCTGTTTACATTATCCGTAGGCTGTGTGTCATTTGTAGTCCTTTGGCTACGCAGCTTTACCGAGAGTAAAACAGGACATCCATAAAAATATAAAAACTATAAAAACTAATGCCGCCTTTTTTTTATAAACAGTTTGTCCAGCGTATTGGAAAAATGAATTGTTGGCGTTCATTTAACGATTGACGGTAGTGTGCTAATCAACTTCAGTGTTCGACACACAAAATATTACACGTACAAAATATTTATAAGAAAAGAAAAATTAACGGGTAATAAGACGTGGGAAGATTTAATGAGGTAAGGGAACTATCGCGCATTAGGGCAATTTCATTTCCGCCATACAAGGGAAGTGCGTAGTTAGACTAGTCCAATTCAACTCTCATTTCATTTTTTTTTTTTTCGTTCTCCTTTATCCTCGTACCCAATCATCTCGTTATCCTTCCCCGCAACACCTGTTTTATATAGCGGCTTGGGTGCAGACCCTCTATCCTTATCGTGGTAACGATGAAGGGGGGGAAAGGGGAGGGGGGAGAAATTGCCATTGTTCGCACTGCCGCGTAAAATGACCGCTCCGACTGCGAAAGCAAAGCAAACACCACGTGGCCATTGTTTTCGGGCCGAGGTCCACGGAAGAAACGTGACCGTTTTATCAGCGGAGAGCGGATGGACCAGGGATGCTGTGGATAGCTGTGATTGGCGGAGGGAGGGAGAGGAGGCGAGGATAGAAGCTCAGCACGCACTCATCACGACGATCGGTGCTGGTGATTGCGACCTCTCCCCTTCCCTCGGACCCTCCCAATTTCGGCCCAACCTGTACCTCCTCAGGGTCTTCAGATCTTCCCCCCTAACGCCCTTGTTCACGGTCTTCTCTCTTCCGCCGACGGATTATTCCGGAGCGCAACATGACTCTCCGGAGTTGCGGCCTGTCATTTATTAGTTCATGCTACAGATATCCCCCCATATCCGCCACCATTACCTCGCGCGTCCCGGGACCGCTGTTTCACAAACAACCATCGAACTACAGTCGCTGGACGATCGAAAATGGGACACCCACCCCGCTTCGAGCGGGGAAGTTATTCGCAGTTTCGGGGATCGGTCTGTCGCCGGATGTGCAGAAGTTTGCCCCCGGCAGACCTACGTGTTGTGGTTGGAATACACGCCGGCCTGTGGTGCGATGGGTCCAGGCTTTGGATCCAGGTTGCGAAATTTGCTTTCGCCAACTTCTCGAGCGCTCCACACAAACTCTAAACCATCAAAAATCAATGTCGAAAATATTACAAAGCAATTAAGTAGCATAACGCTGATAGCATGCCTGATATTTTTTTAGTATCAAAATGTATATTCCCTACCCAAGTTTCCATAACAATAATTCTACAAAATAAATACGCATTGTTACTTTACTAGATTTCAGGTCTCTACACGCGAGTATAATTTATTTTTTGTTTCGTAACTTTTTTTTTTAGGTTAGTTTCTGTCGATCTGTCCTCACACGCATGTTGCGGGTCACAAGATGTTTCATTTTTTTTTCCACCAAGTTTTTTATTTTTGTTATCTTGTACAGAATACGTAAAAAGTCAGATATATTCACATCTGATTGCATCTTAGAACTTCAGTATTTTTCTCTATACTGCAAGGTAATGTCAATAGCTTTGCTATAATTACGTTTCCAAAAATTTCTTGTCAACGACTTACATCAGCCGCAAAATCAAACAATCCAATATGAAAATGAGACCTTGCCTTATTGTAACCGCTATCTACGTGACGAGACATTGTTTACTCTATGGGAAACGAACGATATTTCAGGACTGTCGGATCGAAATTAGTTTACAAGTCCTAGGATAGAGCTGGAAGGAACCGGGTTTGAATCTAGGAAGGTTGAAAGTTCGGAAACCCAGTGCTCANTACAAGTCCTAGGATAGAGCTGGAAGGAACCGGGTTTGAATCTAGGAAGGTTGAAAGTTCGGAAACCCAGTGCTCAAACTCCAGACATAGTTTCTTTGGACCAATAGTAACACAAAATGCCTGTANAGCGCTCCACACAAACTCTAAACCATCAAAAATCAATGTCGAAAATATTACAAAGCAATTAAGTAGCATAACGCTGTTAGCATGCCTGATATTTTTTTAGTATCAAAATGTATATCCCCTACCCAAGTTTCCATAACAATAATTCTACAAAATAAATACGCATTGTTACTTTACTAAATTTCAGGTCTCTACACGCGAGTATAATTTATTTTTTGTTTCGTAACTTTTTTTTTTTAGGTTAGTTTCTGTCGATCTGTCCTCACACGCATGTTGCGGGTAACAAGATGTTTCATTTTTTTTTTCCACCAAGTTTTTTATTTTTGTTATTTTGTACAGAATACGTAAAAAGTCAGATATATTCACATCTGATTGCATCTTAGAACTTCAGTATTTTTCTCTATACTGCAAGGTAATGTCAATAGCTTTGCTATAATTACGTTTCCAAAAATTTCTTGTCAACGACTTACATCAGCCACAAAATCAAACAATCCAATATGAAAATGAGACCTTGCCTTATTGTAACCGCTATCTACGTGACGAGACATTGTTTACTCTATGGGAAACGAACGATATTTCAGGACTGTCGGATCGAAATTAGTTGCTGAGTAAATTAGTATACAAGTCCTAGGATAGAGCTGGAAGGAACCGGGTTTGAATCTAGGAAGGTTGAAAGTTCGGAAACCCAGTGCTCAAACTCCAGACATAGTTTCTTTGGACCAATAGTAACACAAAATGCCTGTAAACTTACATCCGGAAACGTAGTTTTGTATCAAATAATTGTGATCAAAGTTGCGGTGTACAACACCTGGAGAACAAGGCGGTGCGATCATGCGTGTAGGACAAGTTGCATAGGTCGCAGGCTCGCGACACTAAATTGCTACACACGCATGAGCGAACAACTTTCTCTGTAGGTGGATTTTGGTCATGACTTGCTTCCTACCGACATCCATAAATGTGACGGGTCGGAAAGTCTGCAGTGTGGTATAGTTTTATGATCTTTGCGCTCGTAGGCGAGGAGGCGGGGAACAATACTGGTTTACCGTTTGTCCCCTAAAATCTAAGTCCAGTCCCTTAACTCGAGCGCACTGGGCCGTGTTTGTGCTAAGGGTATGCCGCCATGCTTAATGTCACGTGAAAGAAGGACTCGCCCAGTACACGTTAGGTACGCATGATTAAAATCACTAGGGTTTTCCAATTAGATTCTGTTCGGCCAGCATGGCGGATTTCAAAAACGCAAGTTCCCGGTGTTACCCTGCGATACAAAAGAGCCGATTTAGCTTTTTGTTTGTGGGAGATTAACGTACAGTAGAAAGAAGTGCTTCTGGTATAACCTTTGAATAGGTATCGGCCACCAGGAGGGGAGGTTTGGCGAGGCCAGCGCCGGTTCCACCAGGAACTTGTAGGTGGTGTGCGCTGCAACTTTGAACATAGTTATTTGATATAAAAATACGTTTCCGGATATAGGTGTAAAAGGTGTTACCATCGGTCTGAAGAAACTACGTCTGGAGTTTGGGCACCGATTTTCCAAACGTTCTGCATGCACGTCACAACCTCCTTGGTTAGAACACCGGTAATTCACAGAAGTGCCGTCCATTTTAACACTTCCAGGTCGGTACAGATTCGCAAACATTCAAGACCAGTCAGAATCTACCTCTGCATGGACACCGGCTCTGTTGATATCTGTATTCCCACTCATCGCTCTTCTATTGGTCCACGCCATACCTGAAAGCTTGCTTCATTATTGACCGGCCGTCAACCAATATACTACCGAGTTGGCATAGCGCCAATCAAACTTTCCTTCCTACGCGACATACCGTACAATACATCGTGTTCCTTTAAGTTCCACCAACGTTATGTTTTCCGTTGCAGTGAAAACTATTGGTATAGTCCATTTGTGGCTACTTCCAATTTTTCTGAAGCCCTGCTCAAGTTCTACTTCCAGGATATTCCTCCGCCTCATGCCAACAAAGCTTAACCGAGTCTAGAAGATTGCACCATGCAGGACAACGCACCACATTCGTGCCAACTCAGTGTAATAATATTTTTGCTTAAGAATTATTTATTTTTAGGCATTACCAACACACGCAATTTATCCCTGTTATTATTCACATTAATTAGAAATGAAATATTGTAATTTACAAGTAAAATAAAAGTAAAAATTCAACATAACCAATTTTCTTTTTTTTTTTGTTCAACACGAGTATAAAATGCTTGTGGTAAATGCCATAATTATAGGAACCAACCAAGTAAGCCATACATGGGGTGGTTTTACAAACATGTTGTAGTAACCAAATTATTTTGTTGTTCTTATCTGGTTGCCCCAAACAAAGATTTGGTTGGTGCAACCAAAGATTTGTTTCGCTATATGCACATAAAACAGTTTCGGTTAGTATTAAAAAATGGAGGGAGATTAGAACCGAGATTACCTGTGCCCGAGCACTACACTCCAGTTACTTCATCAAACGTGACCACTAATTTTGTCGGAATGTTTTTTTTAATAAATGAATTTGATATACTGGGCAACTTGAGCAAATAAAATATTTCAAGATTTACAGCTTTACTTTTTGTTTTACTGTTCAACTTGTTTTATTAGGATGTTTATACCATTATTAAGCACCAACAAATACACTAACAAACACTAATACTATCCTAATTATCACAAAAATGCAAAATCTAGAGCTGTATTTTTTAAATAGGGCAGTTAAGTGAGTTTCCAAACAAATAACATACATTTGATTCAACAAATTAATTTGTTGCAAGTCTAATTTCTTTTGGCCAGCCTCAAAGGTTTTGTTTATTCAGACACGTATTTTTTAGATGAACAAAATTTAAATTGTTTCTTTTCAAGTTTTGTTTACTCAGTAATATATTTTGTTGGGACAACTAAATATATATCTGGCCCTATAAAAACAAATACTTTGTTGACCATTCTCTAAGTGCACAGCAACTCACATCACAGCTGACACTAGAGTTGAGTTTATCGCTGTTTTAATAGGCGGCTGGCCGTCTCTCAAATAACATTTGCCTAGGGCGTCAGGAATCCTGTAGCCATAACTGCAGCTTGAAGCTCCTTTCCTCAGAAGACAAAGAAGCAGAACATACACTGAAGAGCCAAAAAAACTGGTACACCTGCCTAATATCGTGTAGGGCCCCCACGAGCACGCAGAAGTGCCGCAAGACGACGTGGCATGGACTCGACTAATGTCTGAAGGTATGTAGGNTGTCGAAGATTTGATGTTTTACCGGATTCCCGATATTCACGGTACACTCGTGAAATGGTCGTAAGCGAAAATCCGTATTTTATCGCTACCTCGGAGATGCTATGTCCCATCTCTCGTGCGGCGACATATTGTGGTGCAAGTTTGAGTGAATAATCTTGAAAACCTGCCATTGTAGCAGCAGTAACCGATCTAGCAACTTTACCAGACGCTTTCTGTCTTATATAGGTGCTGCCGACCGCATAGCGTTACTCTGATTGGTTCCATACCTCTGTTATTTGCATACGCACGCCTGTATCAGTTTTATTGGCTCTTCAGTGTATGTATGAAGTGGGTTCAGAACTTCTTGCGTTACCGTCGTCCGCTTTGCTGCGCAAACTTCAAGCCTTTCCTGCTGCTAGAACAAAGTAAAAAGTTATTAATGACTTCGTTACTTTTAAGTATTGCTTAGTTCAGTAAATTGGTTGAGTAACACCGCCGTAGCACAAAAAAGCCTACGTTTCTCGAATGTCTGTACACGGATGGAAATTTTGCTGTAAAAGTACGCAGTTTTGCTCCTAGTATTGCAAAAATTATATTAACAACCATCCAAAACGGGTTTTAATAACAAAATCTTACACAAAAATGAATTGTGCACGGAAAGGAAAAGCGTTTCCTTTTTTAGTGTAGAAGTAAATAAAACGAAATTATGCCTCCAAAACTGACCGTTGATGTATGTAGTTCATAACTCGGAACATCTAAAATAATTCCTCATATTGTATCAAACGCAAAAAAAAAAAAATGTCCGTAAGCTTCATAAAGCGAAGTGTTCAGCATCGCAAAAGCGAATCAGAAGCAATGGCGATGTCGAAAATTTTTTCTTCGTTGGGAGTTTTTCGTGTCAAATTTTAATTTACATAAAAGTTCGTCTCAGATATATAGGAATATTTCTGACACCTACACAAATATGTCCTGGTATGGATAAATAGTAAATCCTTAAGTCATTAACATCTTTAGTTCACAATGGAAGGCTCTGTTTTAGACCATTTTTTCTGTAAATATGGCAATAAATAAAATAAATAATACATATTAATAGCATAAAAATCAAATCTATCTGAGTCGCACGAAACAGTAAATAACGTTCAATAATTGCGATATATAAACTACGTTATACGAAATAGAGCCATGTTCCTAACATTAAAAATTTTAGTGTCAATTTTAAAACCAATTCTTTCTACTCGTTAAGTATTCGACAATCGTAGATTTGTCTTGATAGTTTACGACTGCATTTTCGGGAAATAATCGTAAGGTATAACTGTTGCCACGCATCACGTACTGCTGTTGTGGCATGAATAAACTAAACACATGCTGCAATAAATAAATTAAATTTGGAGTTGACCTAACAGGATGAAGTTTGGAGGGTTGAAAATTCTAAACGCGTTAATTGATAGGGGTTGCAGTGGAGTAGCGACTAGGGTAGTCGCCTCCCACCAAGGCGAGCAGGGTTCGATTCCCGGCGTGGTCGCTCACGTACTTTCGCACGTGGGAATCGTTCCAGACGATGCCACCGAACGGCAGGTCTTCTCGGGGAGCTCCCGTTTCCCCCCGCCCTTGCATTCCGTCACAGCTCCATTCTAACCTCACTTAACCCTCATCGGCTCACAAGACCTCGATGTTAAGAGCTACCCAAATCTCTCCACTCCACTTCATTCACTTAAATTGCGGTTTAGAAACTTTACAGAGAAAAAGATAGGAAGTTAACAAATTACGATTATATTAATTTTACACAATATATTTAATTGATTTGAAAAAAATTTATTTTGTATTATCTTAAAACAGCTATTATCAGTTCAGTTACTGGAATAATAAATATAATAAATTTTTACAGATAACTGCCAGGTTATGCCACCAAATCTCTATTTCCTGCTTTCAGGGTTGTAACCGCACTGTAAACCAAATTACTGGGTCTCATTCAATATGCGAAACTGCACATGATATTACCGTCAACTCATTTTTTTAAATTTTTCAATAAGAAATAAATAATAAATTTGTTAAATGATCTTATAACTGTTCTAAAAAATATCCACAATTTACGCTATTTTTAGTAATATTGCAAAACTAACTTCATTTTAACTTAAAAAAAAATAATCTTACAAAACAAAGCTTCTACCACGCCGTGTGTTTACAGATTTTTCACTATTTTAAGTTATTGCTGTGTGACGTGTTCGATAACTTTCCGTTTACTCTGCGCATTTAAAAGTGAATAATGCGTGTTGATGTCAGTAATTTAAAACATAATTATCTTGTAATGCCTCCAAATATTAAAAATATTATAAAAATTCTTTGTACGTGACAATATTGTATTAGGCTGAAGGATATATTCAGGGATAAATTCTGGGAAATTACGAAATTTCAATTTCCTGGCTCATATCAAGCGAATGTTGCCAAGCTTGATGTATGGATTTTTTTTTTTTTACCTTGCCACTTAACGTCCAGTTTTATTTGTTAATTTCCCTGCAGGTTTTACAGAAAAATACTACTCCACTGACCAGTAAACGAAATAGTGTTTGATTATGAGGTTGTGATTGTTATTATATAGTACTAATGACACCGTGTTTGCAAGCAAAAATAATACATGTCTACACAAATAACGCGTTATCAGGACGCAAGCAAAAGAAAGTGTGAAGTTTTGCTTGACTCTGCGATCTTGTGTTCATTTGACACGGAACTCAAGTTTAACGCGGAACCAGAATCACATGGACGTGACTTTACAATTCGGAAACCTCGCGTAGACTACATTAATGGTAGGAACACGAACACACATAGAGTGGGGTTTCATGGAGGGTGATATCTGCCCACGGGATATAATTCGGTTGTCCTTGGATCACGTTGACAACACGTACGACACATGGTTTCGTGTTAAGACAAATCGAACAAGGCATAATTTTTCTCAATGGTTATTGCCACGTTAGTCTCACGGAGACAGTAAGTAAGTTTACACCACGAAAACTGCTTCAAGTCTGAGATTTACGGGTTGCGTAATACATGTTGCTATACCAACGTGGCCAATCACGCACCATTATAGATATAACTTGTCCCGGAAAACTGATTTGAATATTAGTAAGTTTTCCATAGCCTACTACACTGAAGGGCCAAAAAAAACTGGTACACCTGCCTAATATCGTGTAGGACCCCCCGAGCACGCAGAAGTGCCGCAAGACGACGTGGAATGGACTCGACTAATGTCTGAAGGTATGCAGGAGGCAATTCACACTATGAATCCTGCAGGGAAGTCCACAAATCCAATCTGCGCCAATCTGGAAAGGGTTGCACGTCTGTCACGTTTAATGATTCTCGTCAGTCGTCGTTTGTCCCGTTCTTTTATGATCTTTTTTCCGGCCGCAGCGATGTCAAAAATGTGATGTTTTACCGGATTCCCGATATTCATGGTACACTCGTGAAATGGTCGTACGCGAACATCCAAATGTTATCGCTACCTCGGAGATGCTATGTCCCATCTCTCGTGCGCCGACTATAACAACACGTTCAAACTCACTTAAATCTTGATAACCTGCCAATGTAGCAGCAGTAACCGATCTAGCTGCCGACCGCATCGCGTTACTCTGATTGGTTCCATACCTCTGTTATTTGCATACGCACTCCTATACCAGTTTTTTGACTCTTCAGTGTACATGTCGCACAGCTTCAAAGTTAACTTTTTTTCAGGTTGTGGTCATTTTTGTTAAAGTTCAACATAAAAAGTTTACAAATACTCTGACCATAAAGTAATTTTATTGTATTTAAGTCCGAAACGCATAGAAACAGTATTTTTTATTTGGAAGGAGCGTGGGAGGTTGGGTTGGGGGGGGGGAGCTAGAGTTGAATACAGTAATATTGTAACATTGTTTGCATTTTGTGAATGTACAAAAATTTTATCTTATGAGCCTGTCACTTTTGTAAATTTACAAGGATAGCTATTTCATTTTTGCATATAATATACTGTCATTCATGTATAAACTCAGGGTACTCATCGTATCATATATTAATTTTTTTACTTATTTAAATATTAATTTTTCTTCAAGTTGCAAATCTCTATTAATTTTTATCCCTGAGGACCGTGTTGTGAAGCACATTTATTGGAACTACCAGACCGTCATTTTTTTCATAGTAAGCTTGCAGTCAACGACACATTCATTCATCTCACTCGGTCTACTTGACTCATTTCTTGGAAGTAGATTAATTCCGTTCCCATCCTCGCTTTTCGGATGTACAGCGCCAGATCGTTCGCGCCGTCATATTCTCCACGGTTCGCGTCTACCGAGCAAATCAAGTGTTCTGGAGCTCATTAAATTTTTTCGAGCTCAGCGTACCCAATCGCGTATATAGGCTGTTCGCAGTTATTTGAGCACTTTTGGAATCAACCTTTGGAAAATGTCNCTCAGCGTACCCAATCGCGTATATAGGCTGTTCGCAGTTATTTGAGCACTTTTGGAATCAACCTTTGGAAAATGTCACTGACCTTACGTGCATGCATTTTAACGGGTACACACTGGTTGGTAAGCGTCCAGTAAAGTTGGCAACGACAAAAAGAAAGTAGTTCCAAGGTTAACGTTGAATTTAAAGTGTTAGGTAACGTTTGTGAAAACTCAAATTATTTATTTTTCTTTGCATCTTTTTTAATGCAAATAAAGTGTTAAAAAAATTGGCACATTCATGAGGATATTTACTTTTCTAATAATTCCACAATTTCACTTGACCGACGCTCGAATAAAGTGATGAGGCTCATGGCAATGTGAATCGTACATGTGGCGGAAGAATCTCGCATGAAGTTAATATTTGAACGCCAAGCCTACAGTTCATTGGTTGTGATAATGAAATATGTAAATGCCAGTTCAAGCATAATAAGAAACAAATATATATACAATTATATATTTATATATACATGCAAATTATATATATTATACTTTATATATACTTTATTTATATATACATACATATTGCAAAACCTGAAACCATCAATTAAACTGGGTCTGAATATGTTAAAATTTCCTTTTACGACGTTTTACACCTGACTTTGCCGCCGCTGTGGTTCGTACAAGGGCGTGATTAGCATTCAGCTCCATCTATTAGTAAAAGTAATAACGTATATTATGATTGTCGTCACTATACCAGGTACGGGCCTTGAACACGGATCTCAGCTAAGTCTCGCAAAATCTTATAGTCGAAATAAAGTAAAGCTCAGTAATGAGAATACATTTTCAAGGCATACCTAGTAAAAAAAAATTCTGTTCCGGTGACAAAATATAATTTAGGAATTTGTGGTCGAAGATTTTCTTGTAATTCTACAGCTGAAATATTGTATATTTACAACATATTATTTTTTAGAATACATGCAAATTTCTGTGTGTAACTCAGTGTTTGCAATAAACTTGATGTCTATGACACTTTCTTGTTGCATTTCAACATTAGTTTTATGCATTCCATACTAATTTTTTGCGAAATTTACTCTAATTTATTTGTAGTGTTACAAAAATATCTTTGGCGATTATTTTTTAAAGAATTCCTTGTGCAAATACAAATATACGTGTGTATTATACAGCGTTGTCCGTTTGGATGCAATTAAAAAAAAANTGCTATAAACCTCACGGAGCCCGAGACCTTTCCAACGAATGCAAAACCGTGGAAATCGGTTCGTGCGTTCTGGAGATATAGCGTCAGGAAGGAAAACCCGACTTATTTTTATATAGTAGATAAAGTAAAGCTCAGTAATGAGAATACATTTTCAAGGCATACCTAGTAAAAAAAAATTCTGTTCCGGTGACAAAATATTATTTAAGAATTTGTGGTCGAAGATTTTCTTGTAATTCTACAGCTGAAATATTATATATTTACAACATATTATTTTTTAGAATACATGCAAATTTCTGTTTGTAACTCAGTGTTTGCAATAAACTTGATGTCTATGACACTTTCTTGTTGCATTTCGACATTAGTTTTATGCATTCCATACTAATTTTTTGCGAAATTTACTCTAATTTATTTGTAGTGTTACAAAAATATCTTTGGCGATTATTTTTCAAAGAATTCCTTGTGCAAATACAAATATACGTGTGTATTATACAGCGTTGTCCGTTTGGATGCAATTAAAAAAAAAAAGCTGTGTTGACATGAACGCACAATTCACGAAGCTAATTTCATGAACGCGCTGTGGCCAAGTTGTGAAAATTTTGTTGATTGGCTCTTCCATGGTACGAAAATTGTATGTTGTGTATTATTATCACGCTGAGATTAAAGACTTTGTAAAATGTGCAAAAATAAATACTCGTAGGGTTATCAAACACATTTTTGGTAGCTAATTTCCAGAAATTTCTTATGCGGATCGTAATTAGCGTGAAAGTTGTTGACACCACGCGAGGCAATTAGCGCTGACACTTTATGTGTGTGATTACTGCGTAAGTGCGTGAGCTGCGCGGCCCACCGCGATGTGACGACCGAGATGAATACGTTTTACGCGCGCGGGAACGTATTACGTGTTTCGTGTTAAGTGCCGGGTAACGTCATCGTAATGTCGGCCTTTGAGCTCTGCTTCAGGCACGCAGGTTAGTTATAACGTACGGCAAATTACACATCTTGTGCGCCTCCCGTCCAGGGGTGTGTTTGCGTGAATGGGGACGTGCAATCGACTTCTTTGAGTTACCGTGTTTAGCTGTGGCTCAACCGTCATAAAAAAAAAAANGCGTGAATGGGGACGTGCAATCGACTTCTTTGAGTTACCGTGTTTAGCTGTGGCTCAACCGTCATAAAAAAAAAAAGACACGGAGTTTCATATGCTGGTTTTTAGATTTCAAATATCGTAGCAACGATAATATTTCAAGAGNAAAAAAAAAAAGACACGGAGTTTCATATGCTGGTTTTTAGATTTCAAATATCGTAGCAACGATAATATTTCAAGAGTGCGTACATTTTGTTAGTTTCTGTGCTTCTGTTCTCAAACCATGCCAGCCGTACTATTTTCACATTCGTAAAAATTTACGCATCACACGAATCTGAAATCGAAACATTTAAATCTAGGCTGTGTTTGTCATATGAATTTTCTTGCATTATTCTACTGACGACGTGATTCAAATTAGGGCCTATGCCAAAGTTTTCAAACGACTTTCTGACATAGTAGGGAAAATATGTTCGCTATTATTGATTACTTCTATTAAAAACAACCTTTAGAATTTATGATTTTATTGCTCAATACTATTATTTAAAAAAATTACGTTTTAATCAGTAACAATTATTTTAGTATTAGTAACAATGAGATCGTGATGNCAATACTATTATTTAAAAAAATTACGTTTTAATCAGTAACAATTATTTTAGTATTAGTAACAATGAGATCGTGATGCAAAATAGGAGAATAAATGAACATACGAAGTTAGAGTATTAGAGGCGAGAAATTTTGTGTGGCTTCATTGAGTGGATGAAGCTGTAAAGAATGGGCCTACATACTAGCCAAAGTTATTAAGGGTTGTTGTAATATAATATACAATGCAATATTAAAAGTTTGTTATATTTTTAAGATGGCAACACTGTAAACAAATGATTAGCTATCAAGCTACCGTTGAAGTGTCATGGCGCTGTGTGCCTTGTTGAAATTATATTGTTCTTTCTTAAAACAAATAAATAGTTTATTCAAGTGATACGGAGTATTTCTTTATAAAACCTACAAGGGTAATTACGATTGTTGTTGCATTGGCTGTAATATTTGCCACTCTACTCTAGGCAAACACCAGCGCATCAACCATGGTTATATTATAAATGCAAGATCATTCAATATTTCTCGCCTAAATTCGATCCCTATAAAGACGGAAACAGACTGCAAATATTAAAATTTTAGGTATACGCAGACAAAATAATAATTCCTTTGACTTCGATTTTATGTTTTACGCGGTCTTCTAGTCCACCAAAGTGAATAACAAGTAATTTTCGAAAACTGGTTTTATCTATTTTAAGCTCGTGGGAATCTTTCTTTATAATTTCACCACATTTTTTCTGAAATTAATAATTTAACATGTTTTCTTATATTCTTTAATGTTGGTTTCCAACAGAGCAATCAAATTTATGCTCGTTGCCATCATCGCAAAAACACAAGAATTCGCAAACGTTTAACAGAATTCTTGTACGTTGTTACGTTCACCCAAAGGTTTTTAGCCCTCTTTAGCGACCGCCGTCACTTTGCAAATCTTACTAACGAATTTGTTGAACGCAAGAAAGTTCAGCCAACCATGATTTACAGGATTGCGCAAATCCTGTAATTTGCTCCCAGCATATTGAAAAAAAGCAAGCGCTTTTTCATAATCATATTTAGCCCTAAATAATGCGAGATTACCCGACGACTAGGCTTTCTGATATTCAGAGACCTACCATTTCTAATACGAAGATTATCACACATTCACATGGATAACTTTTGGTGAGTCTAAAGTGGGTTAAACAAGGAGGTTGTTAATGTAGGAGATGTTTACATTGTATTAATCAAATAGAAGAACAATAAATTATGTCTTCAAAATAATTATTTTCATACGTACTTTGAATCGGCGAACAGCTTGTAAGAACGTAGCGGGAATTTCTGCCACCAAAGATAATCCAGGAACTAACAACGCGTTTAACAGCTGCCAGTTCACGTAGTTACGGCCTTCGTCTCAACTAAACCAAGACTCATTCTACTGCAGCTGATCTTGAAATCATCTCGGTATCAGTTACTGTGAACATAGCCCTAAATTATTTAACCTCGCTCTGAGTTTCAGTAGACTTTCATTGCCGTGCTATATTTGGTCGATGCTCACATTTTCAGGAGTTCATCGCAGCAATTAGCAGAAGCGTGCGAATGTGCCTTTCCGCTGAAACGTTAATGAAACGCTATGCAAATTTTGATGGTGTTTTTATCGTTGCCAGTTAGCGGAAATAATGAGGTAATTCTGCCCGAATCTCTTTGTACTTTTGCCGCTTGAAATAGGAGTCAAATATAACCTGGCTTGGTGATTCATGTTTATCAAAAGAGCAGAAAAAATATTTCATGGTAAAAAAAAAGCAAAAAGTTACAAAATCTTTATTATATCTATGCGTTTGGGTTTATAGTGTGTTAAGATTTCTTGAAATTAGGTTTATGTTTTGCATGCACATTAAGGCTTAAGAGGCTCAGATATTAATATATATATATATATCTAGCGCCCATTATCATGTCTGCCGAATTCACATACTAACAAACATGGCTGCATTTCAATACAAATTCCCTTTCCGCAAGTAAATACGACGTACGTAATAACATTTATGTAAATAATTACTTTAGACATTCACGGCATTAATTATAAAATTTAAGCAAATATTTACCCTGAATATGTACCAGTTTTATCGTTACAATTTATCTGACTCGTGTCTCCCAAAAAGTATTTTATAGAATTATGTCATAAGATGCACAACATAAATAAAACCATCATTGCATTTCAATTATAATGAAGTATGCATGCTGTTTCAAAGCTACCGGTGTGGAAGATACTCATGTTTCCGGTATGGAATGTTGCCTTGAGCCATAGCTCTGATCGATGCAACGGGCCTAATCGAAAGCTGCTACAAAAATCATGACTCTGAGCACCTTTAATTTTTGTGTAAATAAATCGATACAAATTTACAGTGGGTATGATCTTATTTTTGTAGTGGTGACGACATTCGTAAATTTCTGGCATCGGCACTAACTTAGATATCTCTAGGTTCTGTAATTACAGTGCATAAATTCCCAACCCCGTTTCGACAAATCTGATGGCATTATAAAATCTGCCTTTAGAAAGTGCTTTCGGTGTCTACTGGTTTAATGGTCTTTGCCAGAGTGACTAGTGAGAATATAATTATTGTAATTAAAGAGAGCCGACTGTTGAACTGCAGTATCTCGAGGACAGCAAAACATCTCGACGTATCGTCAAACCCTTTTTCGATTAAAAATTATCGAAAACGAGTGGAGAAAAAAACAGTCACGCTAGAGTGCCACATGCATGAAGCGGCAGGTTAAGTTACATCCCACATATTCCTACGCAACTTCTGTGTCAATCAAAATTTTTCTTAAACGCAGAGATACAATTCTCATATGTTCGTCCACAGACGTAATACATTTTTAGCTCACTGAGATAAATCCTGTTTAACATTTCTATTTTTCGTAAAATTTTATTCAAGAAATTTTTTTTGATATTTATTTATTAGTTAAAGTAGTATACCATACGCATAACATTGCTCTGAAATAGAAATACAAAGTTTTGTTAGGACATGTTGCTCACACCAAACAAGAGAAACCATTACAGTCCTATCTGGANATATTGCTCTGAAATAGAAATGCAAAGTTTTGTTAGGGCATGTTGCTCACACCAAACAAGAGAAACCATTACAGTCCTACCTGTAAGTGCCTGTTTTTTCCGAGTAACAGTATATTCAACCTAGTAATAAAAAAATACACACAAAAATCATGGTTTATATTAAAGAATGACAACGTATTTACGTTGTTGCCTACGAACATTTTATGACAAATGCTCCAAATTTCTTCATGGTTACCATGAACTCGTCAAACTATTGGTTTCTGTGCCTCCTTGAAAGACCTTAAAATTGTTGCGAATGGATTTGCACAGACACTGCCTGAGATATACTTATCTGTGTATGATATTTATCCATCCACCACATGTAAATAGACATTGCCGTGAAACCAATCACTTTATACAGGCCACGAGCAAGTGAAATGGTGCAGGAGAGTAAAAATGCGCTACTAATATGGCAATTATTAATCATACGTTAAAAAAAAAGGGGGGGGGGACGGAATAAAATCAGTTTCCACGATTTTAAACGTCACATTTTTAACATGACATTAACGCATCGAAATAATTTTCTTACCTCACTGCCAAATTTACTGGACGTGTGTTATTTTATGTATGTCCGTTGAAACTAAGTACTTTAACACATCTTTATTTACAATATTGAATCAGTTTATTCAGAAACTCCGTTAAGTCGTACTTCTTTTTTTTAGCAAAATTACTTCTTTGGGTAAAGAAACGTTTCTNAGTACTTTAACACATCTTTATTTACAATATTGAATCAGTTTATTCAGAAACTCCGTTAAGTCGTACTTCTTTTTTTAGCAAAATTACTTCTTTGGGTAAAGAAACGTTTCTCATATAAAGGTATATTTCATGCAATAACCTCACGAGTCAGGACTCTGAGAGAAAATTATCATACCATGGAAATGTCAACATTTTTTTCCCCAAAAACCCTATAAATCACTGATATATTGTTTCTGTACGAAACTCTCAACTGCAGAGAAAGCCCTTGAATCATTAGCTTCATTGCATGTTTATGAAATGTGTACTTCTGTGTAGGGTTTTTAGAATATATAGTATTTCAGTGATTTTTTTACCCTGGTAGTGGTATATGAAATTGTAAAATGACGTCTCGGCTTGTGGCTGTGATAGTCCTGAAGCTAAATTCAATAATGAAAGTGGCGCTCATTTTATGTAGAAAGTATCTTTATGTTGAAACATTAAGGCAGAAATTGCCACAAGACAGGGTGTCATTTAAGGTGACTAGTTACATGCATTTTCCTATGCTTTAGAAAATCCGGGTGTTCTTCAGGTAGCGACTTTACTGACTATATTGTCGAGCAAAACTTCGAGTTGAGGCCTGCAGGAAAAACCCTTGGAATACCTACTTCTAACGTATATCCTGAAGAATGTGTTCATGTGCGAAAGAAAATATTGGCTGTCTCTCGAAGAAACTGAAGCAGTGCCTTCCGCTAGTCGACAATATAACAACTTTTTTTTGCTTGGAAATTTTAGAGATAGCACAACCAAATGTGTCGTTTGGGTCTTCNATTTGCGAAGGACGTCTTGTGATACGAACTAGTTTTTGTTCACAACGTCAGCACGAGTTTACTGATGAGTTTACAGAGCTTCCTTCGATCCAAACAGCGGCCCTTGTTGAGAGAAAAAACGGAAAACCCTTGCAGCGACTTCGCTTTTGTTCACACAATCGTCTGTGGAGAATCGTGGCCTTCGTTACTGAGCAGACCGCGTGTGAAAACAACCCACATACCATTTTTAAGCTACATTACTGTTTGTACTATTAGCAGCTGAGATGGCTAAGGAGTGTTCCTTTATTTACTGACAGTGCTGATGAGTGACTGAGGAAAGGTGTCTTGGAGTCTGGGTTGGAGGCTACGCTCTGAAAGGTGTCTGGGTTGGAGACTACACTCCGAAAGGTGTCTGGGTTGGAGGCTACACTCCGAAAGGTGTCTTGGAGTCTGGGTTGGAGGCTACACTCCCTGTTGAACCACTAACGTGCAGGAGGGTAGACTGTCTCAAAATTACTTTCACCTGAATTGAATTTCCACACTATAATTTTTTACAAATAATCTCCTTTATTAGAGAAAAAACACGTTCACTGATAACGGCATGACAACAAACTCGTCGGGCACAGCAGACGCAATTATTTCTACTGCTGGCGCTGCAGAAGAGAGTGTTCCACCACCGAGAACTCTGATTGGCTTTCCTAGCATTACGGAGTAAAACTAGAAGCAGAAACAAGTATTTGCCCAGTATAACAGGTTAGATTAGGAGATCCCGTCACGCTGGGACACCACGCCGAAAAAAACTATGGATGAACACGCGCATGCGCGGCAATGATGGTCATCCCCGCACACGCATGCGCAGTAACCATGGCGTCGTCGATCCACAGACCGCCGTTTTTCTTTTTTCCGCGGTGCCCGTACGCGTTCAGTCCGGTGACCCGGACTCTCGTCGCGGTAGGTTAATTCTACTCAGGTTAGGAACAAAACGTGATTTCTTATGGGGGAGTTCGGCACAGGGTAAATTTTCGCCGCTAGGTGCGCAGTGTTCCGAAAGGTAACTCATAATTAAAATTTTTAAACTACGTGAATGATAAAAGAGAAATATTTTACTAAGTTACAAAGTTATTTTACATTTTATTTATGATCATTGCAATTATCCTATTTGTTAGCGTAGAAAAATAAAGATAATCTGTGCGCATTTGCCGGTGCTAGCGCTTACCTAGTGGCGAAAACTTTTAACATTGATCTTCCCAACCACCGAGTAGAAGCAACCTTAGTCGGGGGCAACGTGGGGTGTTCGTTTCGCCCGCGACTGTCCCTGGCCGGAGCTGGCTGGCACTGCAATCATCCCCGCTCGCCGCCGCCACCGCCGCATCTCGCCCGGGACTTTACCCCCTTCCCCCCTTCATCCTGATTATCCACAAATTACACGAAACTGCCGTAATTTCTATAATGCGTCCGCTGCGTACCATTATGTGCTTACAACATAAGAAGGGTTGTGTTGCGTTGCCTCCGCAACACCATGCTCCGTTTCTCCACTCTTGCTACGCTCTCTCACATTTTCTGTTTCTTTTTTTCACAGAGGAATCTTTCCCCGCCCCCCTAACCCATACACACACACCTCGAGCCATATGTAAAGATCGAGCACAGCATTGTTATAATCGATATTACTATCACAATCCTTTGTTCGAGATCGGAGGAGGGAAAATTTTTTTTTCCTTATACTAGTTTTTCGGCTTGCTTTTTTTTTTTTTAACCCGAAGCAGTGCCACAAAGGAAAGAAATGTACTTGGCGTTGTAGGAAGGTGAAGCAAACTTAAAAAAAATAATAATAATCGGAGGTTTGAAGACGACGCCGAAATACAATCATGTCATTACGGAGCGTGGAATGTTAGACGGGGTCAACAAACAATTCTTGAAGAGTTTCGGAGATTCGAATCTTTCTTGCGCTTTAAGTGTGTAAGTTGGCCAGATTGTTACTTAGCGTTAGAAACGACGCCTCATTTATCTAGCTACAAAGCGAACGTGGGTTTGAACTTCAGGCACGATTTGGTAAATATTTTGTCTCTGACAAAACATGGGAACTGTCTAAAAAAAATTTTTCATGAGTTTGTGACGGTGATGGAACACCGTGCATCCAGCATTAATATCAGTGCAGACAATTGTACGTCCTAACACGGGGATGGATCGACGATGGAGCCGAGGCTTGCCTTGTTGGTGACCCGTTCGACGCAAGTCGTCGTGGACGTTGGTACCGACGACGCGTCTGTGCAGCTTGACAGGCGAGCGCAGACTGTCGACGTGGAGGCTTGAGGC
>NQII01002338.1:207483-236621 GCA_002778355.1 Clitarchus hookeri
CACCCCCACCCCTCGCCCCGCCGATGACTTCTTCCTTCCAACGTGCATGGATGGCGTCTGGCAACAGTCCGACGCTACCTTCGACGTCGGCAAGATTTGAATGTCGCTGAACTCGAACCCCAACGAAACTTTCTGGAATGTTCCTCAAGGCCCTGGTCAACGTATTTCCCCGACTATAAAAGGGGTTATCTTTCGTCTTGGAAGAGAGAATGGATAAGAGACCGCACTATGAGGACATTATAACTTGGCAGAAGGCATGTCCTGCCATGTTTGATGAGGACATTTTATAAAGTATGTATAGGAAAAAAGTTTAAGATAAGTTTTTTTTTAATATTCTGTAATTTTGAAATGTTTCTATATATTTGGTATAAGTATGTATTGCTATGGGAACCCATTATTAAAGGTAACTTCATGTAATTTTCATAACAAACGTATTTTAAAGCTTGTTTTGCTATTTGCATTTTTATAATGGTTGTATATTTTGATATGAGCAGTTTATGAGAAAAAATAAAAAACAAAATAAGCCCGGAGATGAAGGAAAAGAAAACTAACAGTTTGTTGAATAATTTCTCACAATTTTGGGGGTTAATTAACTTGTATTCCAATTCATATCAGGGGATGGTTGAATTATCGCAATTTATTGCGACTGCGTTGCTTGTTTGTACTCTGCTATTTTAACTCTGCTGCTGGAAGGTTTTTGGCAAGACTCATTTTGCTTGAATGAGTGGAGTGGAATGAAGGGGAGTTGAAGGTCGCTATCATGGAGTGGTGGGGTTTCCTGTGGGTGCTCCCACTCTGTGACAAGTTACTGCAAGAAAATTGCTGGAAAGTTCCAATTTAGTTACGATTCGAAATATATTTCTCCGAAAACCTATGAAACTTAAAACTATTAACGAATTATGTTTTATATTAACCGTGAACAACTTTTGTGCCTTGTTTCGGTGCGATATCTTTATGCATGCAGTAAATATCAACAAAAACCCAAAATTTATAATGCAACATTTAAAACAGCCATAGCTAATAAACTTCCAGTAACCATTAAAACGGATGGAATATTGCAATAACAAGGTACTGATATATCAACTGCTGTTTACTGACACCATATTTCAATTCGTTCGGGTTTCGTATTTTCTAATTTTGCATTTCGAATATTGTAAGGGTTTCAGATGGAACGCCACGTTGTTTGACTGTACAGTGTGTACAATGTGATTAGTTGAATCTGTTGTACAGACACAACTCCAATAATATCAAGTAAATGCGAAATGATTAATTCAAAATTGAGACTCCAGGATTTCTTAAAATAAACCTCATTGCAGTTTTAAAATGTTTAGGGCATTGTTTCACGTTTAAAAATAGTGGAAGAAAGCACAGCATAAATGTGCAAACTTCCAATAATTAAGTAGTAAATAAAATTTTAAAAATAAATTTTTATATTTACGCTATGAAATAGTTATTTTGCTTATGATATACATATGTTTATTAGAATAACTTAAGCAGTGTGTATATTAAACACTAGCAGTTTACAACAGTAATATGACTGAGACTTAACAAATCCAAAACGAAAATACCTATAATTAGGCCCTATACGTAATCAATTTCGCTTGCACGTTTCTACTTGATAATGGAGCCGTGGTTGTGTAGTGGTTAGACTATTCGTCTCCCACCAAGGCGAACCGGGTTCGATTCCCGGTGGGGTCACTCCCGGATTTTCGCACGTGGGAATCGTGCTGGACGATGCCGCTGGTCGGCGGGTTTTCTCGGGGATATCCCGTTTCCCCCACCCTTGCACCCAGGCGCTGGTCTATGTTCATCTCGCTTCACCCTCATCGACTCTAGAGCCACCCAAATCACTCGCCACTCCACTTGACAATGACATCGCTAACGGCAGTGGACCGAGGCACGTTTTTCTGAAAAGAAATATCTCTGATGAAATGTCCAAATTTACAGACTCTTACCATCTTACTGGACAAATTCACTTATAGCAAATTAGTCTACAGTGCATTTATTCCTGTAATTTCTGAACTAGTGTTATTGCAGAATTTTGTAAAGTCCTAAGTTTAGTAAGTTCGCCGTTAACTGAAAACTTCTAAATCAACTTCTAAAAAAACCTGCGCTGCTGAGTTTCTTTTATACTGCATTTCATACAAGCACACTAATTTTCAACACACAATCTGACCAACCTACACAGTATTTAAACAGTAAATGCTCTCGTTTGTAAAGTATTACATCAGCTGAAGAGTTGTTGCAGGATGTATACGGTTACATTGGCGATCCTGGTAATGATTGTCGGGAAAAAAAATACTTGGAATTAAAAATTGTATTTTAAAACTTTGGTTGCAATTACAGCATTTATGGTAGAAAATATGTTCTAAAAGTAATATTTTTTTTGGCTACAGAGAATTGGCTTTAAAAACATTTTTTAGCAATTACGACAGAACGTGCGGACACTATGATTACTCAAACGTTTCCAACTAAGTGGACGCCATTACGCAAGAGAATTCTTCGTCATGTTTACGCGAGTATCATTTTGGTGTTATCTGAAATTTTTTCTTGCCAGTTAACTATTTTGTATTTTACTATATTAAGCATAGTTGGTTGTAGGTGCTTTTTTTNGAGAATTGGCTTTAAAAACATTTTTTAGCAATTACGACAGAACGTGCGGACACTATGATTACTCAAACGTTTCCATCTAAGTGGACGCCATTACGCAAGAGAATTCTTCGTCATGTTTACGCGAGTATCATTTTGGTGTTGTCTGAAATTTTTTCTTGCCAGTTAACTATTTTGTATTTTACTATATTAAGCATAGTTGGTTGTAGGTGCTTTTTTTTATTAGAGCGTCTTCTTGAATGAAGCGTAGTATCACGGACATGTGTAAACCACTTCGTAAAATGGTTTGGTCAGCCATTTTCCGTGATAGCCACAAGTATACAGGATAATTCTAAAATCATGGGACAAACATTGAGAGGTGGTAGAGCTCACTAAAACAAACACTTATTGTATAGGAATATATGGGCGGGAGTGATGCGTTGAGGCACAAACACAAAAACATAACACATTAACGGCCACCACGATCGCCAGATTTATCGAGTCTCGATTTGTTCCTATGGGGGGATTTGAAAGCCCTCATTTACGAGACTCCAGTTGATTTCATTGAAGACCTCGTCGCTCGACTATCCTGTGCGGCTGCACGCGTGCGTGAAATACCCGGCGTATTTGAATATGTTCGCCAATCACTCCACCGACGCTACCAAGCTTTCATTACTGTCGGTGATAGCAATTTTAAGCAATTATTATAAACGTTGCTGTAAAAAGCCATTTAGCGGCGACGTTGTAAATAAACACTGTGTNTAGCAATTTTAAGCAATTATTATAAACGTTGCTGTAAAAAGCCATTTAGCGGCGACGTTGTAAATAAACACTGTGTTATTTTTGTGTTTGTGCCTCAACGCGTCACTCCCGCTCGTATATTCCTATACAATAATTGTTTGTTTTAGTGAGCTGNATTTTTGTGTTTGTGCCTCAACGCGTCACTCCCGCTCGTATATTCCTATACAATAATTGTTTGTTTTAGTGAGCTGTACCACCTCTCAATGTTTGTCCCATGATTTTAGAATCATCCTGTATATGTTGTAAAGTTTTAAGTTGCTTGGTTTCTGAAAACTGAATGATTCTGCAAAAAGTTATTTCGTATCAGTGGCAGACAAACGTGATTTTAGTGAAATAATCAGCCAAGCATTTCCGTAGAACAGCACGTGTTCAGGAGTTTCGAGTAGATGTTACAAACAGAAAGCCAGTGTGTTTTGATACAGGTTCCTTCTCCTTTTCGTTGTAACTCTTTGTTTATTATGTACAGTGTTCAATCTGTGTCGATAAACCACATTCTTAAATCAAATCAATCAAATNTTGTAACTCTTTGTTTATTATGTACAGTGTTCAATCTGTGTCGATAAACCACATTCTTAAATCAAATCAATCAAATCAATAAGTGTGTTTTGTGAATAATGTATTTCGAAGCAGTTATTAGAATGTTTGAAATGTACGTGGCCTAAAACACTGCCATTTAAACTCTTTGTTTTTTCGTGCGAAAATAACATGTGTTTATTATACAACGTGTTTTTAAAACATGGGAACAAACTTCGGGCAGTGTATTCCTGACGAAAATATAAGACTTATAAGTTCCACTCTCCACATCAAGTGATTATTAAGGAAGCTGTGCGCCCCTGAAAAATCCTCTTTTAAAATTCCATACTCTGTATTTTGGTTTGCCTACCGTGTATGCGACACACGATCTGTTTTGAATGTACAACATGAATTATCTCACAAGCGGTTCACCTGAGAGTGTTTCCGAATGGACGAACATTTCTGTTAATTTAGACGTGCTGATTCACAGAGTGTCTTCAAAAATTGCTTAGAATGTAGTGTTTCAAATTGTGGTGAAAACGTACGATGCCAACAGCCATTTCCAAAAGGAAGGGTGATGATATTACCGACAGCGTTTCTAGAGGCGCTAAGACCTCCTTTATACAAAACACCATTCACCAATTTGTTTCTTAATCACACGTGGTTTATGATATTTTCAACTAAAAATATTTTAAAACTCAAATTTTGGGGGCGCATACCTCCCTTAATAATCACTTTAGGGGATAAGTTGTACACAAATTTTAGTCTTATATTTTCGTAATTAATTGTCTGCCGAAGTTTGTTTCCATGTTTTGGAAACACGTGGTATGGTAAATCCAAGAAGTGTAAGGTTAACTCCGCTGAAAAAATTTACCTACAGAGTGAGCTTTCTTGATTTTTTAATTTGATCTTATTTTTATCCTGTTTGACTGCAATAGTATATATACATTAGGGTTTATAACGTAGTATAGGACTTGTCAAATAACATCAAATATCGGTTCGGTACGAACAGCAACATATTTGTCGTGTTTTGTTCTTTCTGTGAAGTAAAAACTTTCCAGGTTATATATACTTTGAATGTTACTTTGGCACGAGCAAAATTTTCCACTGCTCCATCAAAACCATGTGTAATTCAAAATGATACCGTCTCGAAAGAAGAGCCGCAAAACTATGCCACCCCCCCCCCCCNCCCCGATCCCTTCACAAAAAAAAACCATCTACCCTCAATAAAATAAACAGAGTCCCATAGCAGTATAACCTAGCCACAACAAAAATAAAACCAGTTGGGATGGTATCCTACTTTGATCATAGCATTTGTTTACAAAAATGGTTTTTACTCAACAGCATAATAGCTGTTGCGGAAGGATACATTGTGGCCGCGCTAGTTTTGGAGAGCTGTCAAAATGTTGTGTACGTAATGAAATTGAGTATAACAGGCGCGTTGACTGTTATGGTCCCTATAAAGCTGGCAGCGATGTAGGACACTTTTGTTCCACGTATTAAAGTCATATTAAAAAATTATGTTTGAATTTGTGAAAATCATCTATAGGGTCTCGGGGTTTGATCTGAGTCCGGGATTTATTGTCTATATATCCTGGACGTGGTTCAAACATAAAAGTGCAGTAGATGATGACAACAGCTGTCGGGGAGAGACGCCCAATTGCGCCACTCTCCCCACCAGGGTGATGTGCAAGCATTACTCTGGTTAAACCAGCGCCACACAAATGAAAGATTACCTGCCCCCCCCTCTCTAGTATTTTCTCTCCCTACTAATAAAGAGCATGGTTTCCACCAATATGGCTCCTGGTAGCATTTTCTGATAATTCTGATAACGCATGCAACCATTTTTTAATTATTTTCTGTCGAAAGGGCTTTTACGGTGACTATGCCGGTTTTTCTCTTTCTCTTCTAACTATAGTTTAGCTATAAGTACACTTAGGGAGGTTTTCATGGCCAAAATCTGGATTTTGGCCATGAAACACGTAACTTAACCATTCGCCCACCGAACACATGCTATTTAAGGAACGAAAAATGTATATCTGTATGTACGTACTAAGATAATATGAGTTAATTGGTTAAATATTTACAATTGCGTATTCGTACATTTACGCGCTTGTAATAACATACCACGCCTAAAATAGTCCGTATAATGTTGTGCACAATGTTTAAGAAGGACGGACGTGTGTGATGCACGTTTTTAATAGTTATACCCAATATTTTCGTTCTTATTCGTATCGCAAATGTATGGGTAGGAAAATTATAACTCCATGCAACACAAACACGTGCTGCACTGACTTTATGCTACACAATATTTATTTCCATGTCATTGAAATACACGGCCACATTTAATACCGACGCCCACCATATTGGTTAACTACGAAATTCTAGCCTGCCAACTGCTCGTGAGCAGTTGTTTCGTCCCCACCTACTCGTGACGTCAAACTATTTAGAATACCAAATACTAGTAGGCTGGAACGAGAAATTGTTTCGATCCAACTTTCTTAGAATAGGCTCTCAGGTGACGGCTTACAAACTAACTTATGATCTAACTTAAACTAACACCCATGTTTTACCTAGGATTCGAACCCAGGACCTCCCGTACCGCAGACAGCCGGTGCACCAACCGACTGCGCCACGGGAGGTCAGCATGATCACTCGCTGTAGGACCTGTATGTACGATTTTTACACCTTATTATTTATTGTACGCGTTTATTTAATGTAAGTTTACATCTGAAATAAGTTTGTGAATTACTAACAAATTTTCCACATTTTTTTCCGTTCTCGCTTATTTGAGTTATTTCTTTGTTCTCTTATTGCTGATTGTGTTTCTAGGTCTATGAATTCGTCTTCGACAGAGAGGTTTTGTTAAATACCTATTTTAACTAACCAATTTGCAAATAAATTTAGAACAAAAGTTATTAAAATATTTACTTTATTTCAAATACGTTTTTAAAAATGTCAACGTGAAACACGTAGTTTTTTGGAAATCCTATAAATATGATACCTACCGTATATTGAGAATTGTGCGTTTACAGACTAATAGTTACATATTAGGTCATAGCTGTTTTCAAATCTTTTTACACGTAGATTTCCAAACACAGTTTTAACATATCTTGCCAATAACGACTCAATTATGTTAAGGGGCCCGTCTGCCTGCATAATTTTTCTACTTTTTTGGCAGATAAGCATGGGAGTTATAAGGGTTAAACTGGCACGTGATACAAGAGCGCCATCGCCTCTACGCGCAGGACTCTGAACTGGCGTGCAGTGTTCTCGTAGTGCTGCGTGTACGTACATGACTTTCAGCGATGACCCTATTATTTTATTGATAAAAAGTCTTTAGCAAAGTTGAATACAGGCTCATATCGTAGTTTTGACTAGTGTCCGGCTAATGTGTTTTAAGATACTGTAGTCGGAAAAAACCCGTTTTTATTTATATTCGAGGGCACCGAAATAAAATTTACAGCATGCGTGGTAACTTTGAAAGTACCATTCCGTTCTCGTCACAGTTCAAGCGCCAACCAGGTGGAAGCCTTAAAGTCGTGTGTTCCGTTTAAACGTATTCATATTACAGATCCCAAGAAACGATAAAGGACTCGAGTATATTAGGACAGTGTAAAGATGCTTGTCTGTTTTGTATTTCACATAGCTTTGAGTCCGTTCCGCTTTTCGCGCGCGTGTCTCTCTCTCTCTCTCTCTCCGGTAAGTTGGTATTTGGCACACAGGCGAGCAAGTCTTGCTCCGACGAGTGCTTAATTTACGGTAATACTTGTTGTCAAATGATATCTAAAATATACGTTGCTGTTTTGTGTACGAGTAAAAATAATACTGGGAAAATATTAATTTATTCTTGTCTGAGGATATTCATAATTAGCTCAGCGGTTAGACTCCGGCCTTCCACTGCTAGGTTCCCACGGTTTGATCTCAGGCTGGGATCCGCATGTGGAGAGCGTGGTGGGACGTTGTGTCGATGTCGGGGGGTTTTCTCGGAGTACTCCCGTCTCCTCCTCCACCTTCAATCCGCAACTTGTCGCACCCCATCTCACCTCACCTCTTTCATTCCTCCAACAGCGCCAACTTTCCTCACCCAATCTGACCACACATGCAGGCTGAGACTACACGCAAATTTACGGTTTCTTCACACTTTTTGAAACAAACCTTTGAAAAATCACTCCACGAATGACGTGTTTGGTTGTTTCCCAGATATGTCATGTATCACAAACTTTTTATACATGTGTTAACATTGTTTGGTTATACTGAAAACGTACTTACACTATATTTATAAATTATAATATTTATTCTATAATTAATATGAATGAAACATAAAAAATAGGCATGTTTTTATGTCTCGTAAGAAATAGTTATTATGCAAAATACTATTACACTGAGTGAGCACGAATGCGGTGCGTTGGTCATTCTGGTTTAATTTTTTAGACTTAGCTAAGCTTTGTTTGCGTGAGACTGAAGAATATCCTGAAAGTAGAACTTAAGCAGGGTTTCAGAAAAGCTGGAAATAACCCTAAATGGACCTGGGCTGCTTGTCACAGTGATTTGTAACGTAAATTAATTATGTAAGCATTCGCGACCATTTACTATAAGTGATAACCTGCATAAAATTTATCCACTTGAAAGGAAGAAAGAAGTCTTATATAGACTGTTCACGATTGTTTCAGCACTTTTAAAAATAACCTTAGAAAAATGTCATTGCCCCTACCTGCATATTATATTTTAACGGGCACACTGACAGACAGGCGCACAGTAAAGTTGGTAACGACGCGACGGTAAAGTTGGTAACGACGGAACGAATGTAGTCACATGTCTTAAAGTTGAATTAAAAGTGTTATACAAACATTTGGGAATACTGAAATTATTTATTTTGCTCTCTGTTTAGTTTTAGTGCATAAAAGTACTGCAATAATTAGCCAATTTCGTAAAATATTTACTTTCCTCAACGATTTCAGATTTTTCACTTGACTGGCGCGTGAATAAAGTGAGAAGGCCCATGACAATGTTATTTTAACATGCGGCGGAAGAATACCAAATGTGCGGGCTACAAGATCTTAAGCAGGGCTTTCAAAAGTGCTCAGTTTACCGCGAACAACCTTTTAATTCGTGGCAGCCACTTGTTTCCCTTTGTGTCGTGAAACCAAGAACTCACGCCCAACGTTCAGAAAGGCATTATCCACGTTTCGACGCGAATATGTCTTTAAAATTCAGATCGGCACGTGGGGGCACCAAGGCGGAAACGCCGATGCGACGTTCGCAGGGCCCATTCCGACACTGTAACTTCGTGGAAAACAACACAATATCGAAATAAAATCTGGTCTCGTTCGTTCGGGTAAACAACTACGATGCGCGCATGACCTTGAGTTAGCGTTGCGCATGCGTAACGTGACCATACGTCCCGTTTTGAACGGGACAGTCCCGTTTTTCAGCACTCTGTCCCGTTGTCCCCGATGAAAGCTTCGGGACACCCAAATGTCCCGTTTTTATCAAGCAAGCAAAAATATTGATTTACTAATCATAAAAATAATTTCAAAATTGTAAATTTACCATACAAATAGAAACGTCTGAATGCTGCTTTACCCGCGGTTGTCAAATGACTTCTCGCTCGTATTTTTTCGAGGCGCGGGCGGGCGGTGTGGTTCCCTCCCTCCTGCCCCGTAAGCACGACTCTCCGACGCACGCATTATTCGTCGATTGTTCTCCAGCGTAAGCGCATGAATCTGTCTACTTATACCTTCTTACGAGCTCGATTTTCTGAACGTGTTTTTGTGAATCGCGATGCCTAAACGCAAATGTACGTTTAATGTTAACTTTATATATATATATATATTTAAAAAAATACACTTGGTCTCTCTCGGACGTCAGATGATAAAAATGCCGTACTGAATTTAGTTTGGCACATGGAGGTGTCAGTGAAATTGAGCAACATTTAAAATCAGAAAAACATAGAAGAGCCGATCTTGCCGCCGCATCGAGTTCTTCAGTGCTCAATTTTGTCAAGAATACTCCTACTTAAAATCATCGCCTAATATATTAAAGCAAATTTGTTCTTCTGAAAAATATTTTAAAAAATACATAAGTAATATACGTATTAATCCTGATAACATGTAATCTTTTTTTTTTTTCAATCCACCTACTCACAAATGAAAACTGACTAGTGTCCCGTTTTGAGAAGAAGAAAAAATGGTTACATTACGCATGCGCAAGCTGCGGGTGGGGTCCACGGCAACTGGCGGCCATTTTGTGCGTGGGCGAAAATTTTCCGTTGATTGATGCCAAACGAAAGATCTTGTCTAGATGTGTCAATTTAAGCCACGAAATACAAAAATCGATTTTGTTACTTTCATTTCATTCCTATTCCAAAGAAAATATTACCGGCTAACGCAGAAGTGCCCACATAAAACCCACAGCCGTATCCCCAACACAGTCACACTCAAATTTATTTGCAAAAAAATTTTTTGCATCTGTAGAGACTACAATAATGGATTTGGAACATGAACATGGGCGACTTTTCGAAATTGAACTAGCTCTAATATTTCATTTGAGCCCTTAGTCACGGTAATTTAGAGACATGATCCACTGTTTTTTGACACCGAGTTAGGAACATTGAACTAAATATAGTTAAGTCCGATCTGCTTATACAGTTTCCATTTTTTTCTCTTCTCGTTACAGCATTACACCAGAAGCAAATACCAAAATCTCAGTTTTATATTTTACTCGGCTGACCTCTCGTGGCGCAGTCGGTTGGTGCGCCGTCGGTCTGTGGTGCGAGAGGCTCTGGGTTCGAATCCCAGGTATGGCATGGGTGTTCGTCTGAGTTATGTCTTAAGTTAATTTNCCCCACCAGGAACTGTAGGCCACTGTAGTGATAACGGCTGGAGCAATGAGAGCACCTTTTCCTCTTTTTTGAAGCATTTTTATCTTCACGTGAAACCAAGTAAAGAATCCCCTGCTCTGTTGATTATTGACAATCACAAAACTCACATAACTTTGGAGGCTATCTTATATTGCAGAGAGAAAAACATCATCATGGTTGGGTTGCCGCCCCACACATCACATCGTCTCCAGCCCCTTGATGTGTCATTTTTCGGCCCATTAAAAACCTACTATAGCCAAGCATGTGACAACTACAACTTTATGGTCACTCATCCAGGACAAGCTATCACAGACAAAAACATTGGTGAGCTTTTAAGCATCGCTTACTTCAAAGCAGCTACAGTTGGAAATGCTGTTAATGGGTTTAAATAATGTGGGATCGAGCCTTATAATCCTCTTGTGTTTAGCGAACATGACTTTGCTGCTGCAAAAACTACTGACCATGATGTTGTTGGCGATGAAACTGAGAATAATAGTGCTAGTCCTCAGACCCTGGTAGTAGAAAACCAACATATAAACCCTCCAGAAGAACCAGAACTTATGGCAAATGCTGATTCCGATGCACCAAATAAGCCTTTTAGTGTTTTTGATTTCAAACCATTGCCTAAAGCAAAACAATGTCAGAAAAAAAGAAAAAGCAAAAAACTGAACTCAAGCATTCTTACAAGCACACCCATCAAAGAAATGTTAGAACAAAGGGAAAAGCAGAAGGAAGAACAGGAACGTTTTAAAAAAACAGAGGAAAGAAACTCGTGAAGCTAAAAACGGAGTAAAAAAACTCAAACTAAGTTCCTGTAGGCCTAAGTCTATAAAATCCAAGCCAAACAGTCCAGTTGCATCAACTTCAAAGGATGGTTTTATAAGATGTCCTGCTTGTGAAGAGGAATATTGTGACCCTCCAACAGAAGAATGGATCCAGTGCTGTAAATGCCAACAGTGGTGGCATGAGGATTGTTCCAATTATGAAAATTGCATTTTTATTTGTGACTTATGTTAGCTGCACTACTAAACACTTCAGCATTACGTTACAATGCAATATGCTTAGTTTGATACTTTGTAAAATGTAAAAACACAGTTATAATTTGTTAAACCATGTAACATATTCAAAAGATAAAATATGTTCAAACTTTTTCAGTGTTGTCATCTTGCCCCAAGGCCAAAGTAATCTTGCCCCAGTATTGGGGCAAGATGACAATTTTATAAGGTTATGAAAAAATAAAATTATCCTTTATTTATTTTATTTGAAAAATTAAATGGGAATATATTTAATACCACAAAGGACTACTCTAACAGTTCATGTAAAATTAATTTTATTATCCTTAAAAATAAATTAATAAACAACAAAAATTGTTAACATAGTCATCTTGCCCCGGTCTCCCCTACTGTATTTATAGCAATAATGTAGCCCAGAGTTCAAGGTTCAATAAAACACAAAAGATGAAATCAGAAGATAATAAGTAAAAATCAAAATATTAATAGATATTGTATAATTTTTTTTTCTTTCCACTCATTTGCCTTTTATTTCACAGTTTTAGTGGCCTAAAATAAATTTCGGCCCATTTGGCGCTCCCTTAAACATGGCACACGGGGCAGGCAGCCCCCCCCCCCTCGAAGATCCGGCCCTACTACGAACTTATAATTACGTCACAATTTTAATTCTGCCAAAATTTGGCAAAATCAATATTGTGACATAAATATGAGTTCGTGGTTCCCTTGTTTTGTCAGTACTGCCGTGTAAGGCCAGTAGCTAGTTGGGTGTGGAGGTATTTTGGATTTTTTTTTAAAAATATAAACAAGTTAGGGAACCCAAAAATCTAATATGGCAAAAGGAAAGTTCCCCCTTCATCACGCCTGATCGTGCGTTTCACATCACATGCATTGTTCGTATGGCTGTTTATACACCCTAAAGAACGAACGAAAGAGGCTACTAATAAGTAGATATTTTGTTAAAATAAGCATCTTCGACTTCAAGCATACAAAGTTTTNAACGAACGAAAGAGGCTACTAATAAGTAGATATTTTGTTAAAATAAGCATCTTCGACTTCAAGCATACAAAGTTTTGTAAGACGTGTCACGTGGATGCTGTAAATTTTACAAAGCTGCCGTTTGGAAAATAACTGTACGAAGTATTAAACTGACATAATTGCAGGTGTCCTGCAATAGCATTACTGGTACGCAAAACTTAGGGGAATTGTCTTGTAGTTCCTCAGGTAACACACACTGTATAACTGGCCAACGAGAGGCAATTAATAAGTAGGTCTATAATATAACATTCACTTTATACACGCCTCAAAATATACCGCCAGAATATCAAGTCTGATTCAGATTTACCCATTCCGAAAATGCCACTTCTCTATACAGTGTTACTGTATAACAATTGAATACACGTAAATACTAAATAGATTATGCACATGCATAATATGGCAAACCATTACGCACATGGATTTACAACGTGCTTAACGAAAGCAACTTATAAAAATAAGGTATGATTTTATGTAAATTGTAGGTTTTCTTTAAACCCGTGCTGTCTGAGATATTCCAATTTAGAAAAGAAAAATATCCTAGTAATTTATTGCTTCAGTATGTTTGNTTAAACCCGTGCTGTCTGAGATATTCCAATTTAGAAAAGAAAAATATCCTAGTAATTTATTGCTTCAGTATGTTTGAGCAGGACATCAGTGATGCAACCAATTATAAGTAAGGAGTAAGGACCTATTGAGACGCGAATTAACATTTAAAAAAATAGGCGCCGTCGTATAATAAGATACAACTGTNTAAGGAGTAAGGACCTATTGAGACGCGAATTAACATTTAAAAAAATAGGCGCCGTCGTATAATAAGATACAACTGTTTTTATAGATAATAAAAACGATAGTAATTTATGATATATTTTTTGGTGAAAAATTTAGATGGTGTTCTTAGGGTATTCGAATTTTGCTTATTTTTTTTGGCATAAATTGTCGTTTTCAGAAAAACGAAACTTGCCTTTATAATAGACTAAGTCGAACAAAGCCGTGCTGTACTGTTCTTTCCTTGTTGTTATTTGTCTTACCGGTGGTCTGTAGTAAGGTGGTTACCTACACGTTACAAATCATTAGCTTTAATATTGCAATACTTATAAATGGGTGATCGTTCGAGGAGNTTTAATTACGCAGTCATTTAAATGTAATTAAGATAAGTCCGGCAGTATTATATTGCGAGTTGTCAAAATTTAAACGCAAAAGGCTGCATCTGAACTAGTTATGGGACGAAATGAACTAAATTTGCGAACATAGCATTTTTTTCTTTTAATTTCTCCAGATACCTCTTTTGTGTTCAGAGTGAACAATACGGTATGGGGAATGTCATTATAAACTAATTTATTTATTTATAATATTGTGTTCTGTAGCCCCAAAAATGGCTATTAGGGTGTAGAACATGTCAGTGTTACAACGTGAACACATACACAAACACACAGGTATAAAACACACACATATAAAAACATAGTCTATAATACATATAGACAGATATTAAGATTAATCAAAAAGATTTATACCAAATTTATAAACTTTATACACTTAAATTGTAGTGGATAAGTAAAACATGTAATACACATACACGTTAACAATATTAATACATGCAAATGTGCGCACACATGTTTACCCTATAGTGCGTTTAGAGTAAAATTTCAATCCGGATAGACCCTGAAGTGGACTGAAGAATCCAGATTGAAATGTTAGTATAAACACATCCTGTCTGGACTGAAGTAAAAGTGGATTGAGGTATACGAATTGAGAAGTTTACTTTAAACACTCGTCGGACTGAAATGAAAACAAAGAAGTCGTCACCACGTTGACTCGTTAGTTTGGTTATGTAAGAGGTTAGAATCATAAATAAAACACAAAATAAGTGGTTTTTTGGAAGTGAAGCGAAAAATAAATGGCTACGAAGAAACTGAAAAATATTTGAACGGAGAAATATGTGAAATTTTTGTTTAATCTTATGTTGGAAAAATATATTTTACATTTACTGGATGGGAAAAAGGATAGGAAAGAAAGATTTGGTTAGGTGGAAATGGACTGCACAGGTTTTTTTAAAGTACTAATGAACAATAACGATTTAACAAAAGATGTCTCTACAAAATTTTCAGGTCCAGATTCACTCCAACTTTGCGCCATATTTACATGTCAATCCGGATTGAAAATTTTGCTTTAAATACATTTTCAATCTTTATTTGTTCCACGTTCGCTCTGTGTTGACTCCAGTCCAAGTTCAGTCAAGTCCGGAATTTTACTCGAAACGCAGCACTAGNTTTATTTGTTCCACGTTCGCTCTGTGTTGACTCCAGTCCAAGTTCAGTCAAGTCCGGAATTTTACTCGAAACGCAGCACTAGATATTTTACTTGTTTACAAGGGGTGAGTACCGGTTTACCATCAACGGATACAAACTGTACTTTGTTAATAATTACTAATACAATAATTTCATTATAATTAAATTAAAAATACAGTAATTACATTATGCGCCCAATTACAGTTTGAAAGTGCTTCTAAATCTAACAAAGCAACATTTTAGACATGTCAGCATAAATATGCAGCATCCNAGATTCACTCCAACTTTGCGCCATATTTACATGTCAATCCGGATTGAAAATTTTGCTTTAAATACATTTTCAATCCTTATTTGTTCCACGTTCACTCTGTGTTGACTCCAGTCCAAGTTCAGTCAAGTCCGGAATTTTACTCGAAACGCAGCACTAGATGTTTTTCTTGTTTACAAGGGGTGAGTACCGGTTTACCATCAACGGATACAAACTGTACTTTGTTAATAATTACTAATACAATAATTTCATTATAATTAAATTAAAAATACAGTAATTACATTATGCGTCCAATTACAGTTTGAAAGTGCTTCTAAATCTAACAAAGCAACATTTTAGACATGTCAGCATAAATATGCAGCATCCNCCAATTACAGTTTGAAAGTGCTTCTAAATCTAACAAAGCAACATTTTAGACATGTCAGCATAAATATGCAGCATCCACAATAATTCAGCGTGCAATTTACACAGTTATCACACCTGTCCTACAGATATAGATACGTTGCAACAGGCAATATATTCATCTAGAATATAAAAAGAGCATACAAAATTTTTAATTTTAGTTTTAAAAAAAATGTAAGGTTTAATACTGTTCGCTAATGCATTAAACATTTTTATTATTGCTGTGTAGGCTTCCTTTTGCAAAAGTGTTAATGACATTGTAGGTATGTGTATATTACTGTTATAACAAGTTTTTAAATTATGCTTGGTAATTGTTAAGCACTGCAGCTTTTCTGGAAAAATAATCTTTAAAAATGCTATGAAATGACATTACTAATTACACTGAATACGAATTTAACGGGAGCATCATGATATTTGCAAAACATACTACCAAACGCGATAGTGGGGAGGGCTATGGTCAGGAAATTGTGGGGTAAAACACAAAAAAATATGTACAATCTATGTCAATTGGGTGGCTTTATCGTGCCAAATGCAGGAAGACCTAACCTAACTTCATGGAACTTAATTTTTTAATCACAAGGGGCGTGTGTGTGTNTATCGTGCCAAATGCAGGAAGACCTAACCTAACTTCATGGAACTTAATTTTTTAATCACAAGGGGCGTGTGTGTGTGCATGCCAAGGCGCTATCGTGCATTGGCACATGCACCTCTTTTTATTCTTTATACATAAAAGTTCAATNGTGTGTGTGCATGCCAAGGCGCTATCGTGCATTGGCACATGCACCTCTTTTTATTCTTTATACATAAAAGTTCAATCTTCACACATTTTTCAACGTTTTGCGTTCATTACGTGCGAAAAAATGCAGGCATGCCATGAATCACTGTTTTGGAGATTAACTCCCCTGCTGGCGCTGGGACTCTGGCTCGGTGTGCTATGTTTGGCTACGTTTCAACAGTTTCTTTTTCAGTGTGAGGGGCTACACTTGAACATCATTTACACAGGATCACAGTAATTAAACGCCAAGCAAAAACTGCAATCTATTGTGAAATTAGGCGTAGGCCCTAATTTGGTTAGGTCTTCCTCATTTGATATGTCTAGGTGCCAGCAGTTTGTAGGCCTTTCGATTCCCACACTAACATGCAGTACTAAGCACTACACTGAATACTATTTCCACGCTAACACACTACAATGTACAGCCCATTAAACTAATTAACAAACATCAATAACTTTACTTATCGGTAGGGGCAGTGATATTTCGCGAAAAGATTTCGAGACAAGATACAGTCCAAAACACTATAGGGCTGTCCAGTTTAATTGATTAGCCAAAAAATGTTCTGGTCCGTGTTAACCGTTTGCGTACGAATCACGAAGGTTCAGTGTCGGAGTTACTTGGTCCTGAGTGGCTTGGTCAAAGACGGACACGGCACCAGCAGCCAATGGAGGTATAACAACAGCTGAGGTGTGTATATAGTATTGAAGTCTACCGTGTGCTCCAATTTTTACGCGAAAAGTCACTGGCCCCACTTATCCATGTAAGCGGCGGATCTACCGTCTGGGTGATGTATTGATTGATTGAGTGACTGGACCTTTACAAATATTGCAAATAAGGTTGACTATATAATATAATATAAGTACAGTATTACTCTTACACTGTTCAAACAAAAAATATATAATTAAATAATGTACCTTTGTCACCTGAAAGACAGTTTAATTCAAAGTCATACAATAATCATCAACATAATAACATTTATCAACTAAAAAATGAAATAGGCATTTCTAAAGTTTTTGTAGTTACTGATTTTCTTGAAACTGTAAGATAGGTGATTGTAACATTTTACTCCACGGTTATGTACTGATTTAAAGGCATGATTCGTATTAACCTGATAAATGTGAATATCCTCTTTTTTTTCCTAGTATTGTGGTGGTGGATTTGGGTATTTAACCTATACTCAGAAGTGTGCATATTTTTTTAATGAATTATATTGAATTGTAGATATAAATACAAGTGGTAGTGAGTATGTTTATTACTTTAAAAAAGGGTTTGAGGATGTTTGCATAAAATTATATGAATTGCCCTTTTTTGATTCGTGAAGACTTTGTTTAGTTTCTGCTTAAATATACCTAAAAAATTAATTCCATAATTTATAGCAAAATGTATATATGCGTAGTAAGCACTTTTGCAACACTGTGTACTGTATTTACCAGCTAATTTTCTTAGGAGTTAACAATCTGAGCTTAGTTTATTTGTTAACATTTTTATAAAGAGATTCCAACATAATTTTTTATCAATTAATACTCCCACAAATTTGGTTTTAACAGCTCCTACAATGTCTTTACCATACAGTTTTACATTCACTTTATTTGGTTTTTTCTTCAAAAATAATTGAATCAGTTTAGTTTTATCCACATTTAAGGTTAACTGATTTGATAAAAACCATTTATTAATTTGAGTTAGGAGTTGGTTTACTTTCATTTCTAGTGTGAGATTGTCCTTACTACGTATTACATACTTTGTCCTCTGCATAGGATATTATATCACCGTAAGGCATACATTTTCCCGAATTGTTTACATAAATCAAAAATAAAATTGGACCTAAAATACTACTTTGTGACACCAATATTAATACACTTTTTGCGAGTCGAGCGGTAACTTTCTCAGTAATTATGACTGTTTGTAGTTGTTTCAACTATGTAATTGTGTTCTANTTTTTGCGAGTCGAGCGGTAACTTTCTCAGTAATTATGACTGTTTGTAGTTGTTTCAACTATGTAATTGTGTTCTATTATGAAGGTATTACTTAAACCATTTTTTTCCCCATACACCTCTAATTCCAAGTGCTTCAATTTATTGAGGAAATAATATGGTTTACCAAATCAAATGCTTTCGATAAGTCTAAAAATATTCCAACAGTAAGTACTTTTATTACTAACCAATGCCTCATGTATGTACAAATAATAACATACAGTAAGAATATGTTGAGTGAATTCTGCAATTGTAGATTTAAGTACTTTTACATTTCTTAAAACCATGTTGAAATGAATTCAATCATTGAAATTTTTCTAGATAGTGTACAAGTCTCTTTTTCATTAGGTTTTCAAAAGTTTTTGATGTTACACTTAAAATAGAAATAGGTCTATAATTAAATGTTTATATAATTTATATCCCCTTTTTTGTAAAGTGGAATTATTTTAGCTACTTTTAGATCATCTGGGAAAACCCCACTATCAAATGATACATTAATGAAATATACGAGTGGCAACAGCAATGATTGTGCATACATTTTTGATATTTTGGTGGGAATCTCATCTATACCTACTGAGTTTGTATTTTTTAAAGTTTTAGTACATTAAAATAATTCCTTTGCTGATACAGGTAATAACACCCTTGATGTGGAAACTGCAGATTTTATTAGAGTTAATATTAATGATTTATACAAATTGGAGTTCAAGATATTTAATTATATTGATAAAAAGAAATTCTTTATATATTCTGCAGTTACTTGAGGATCCTGTATTATCTTACCATCATCATTTTTTGTCATTGACATTCCCCGTAATTTAGCCTTTATTATTTGATGTGGAAATTAACCAGTAATTAACTTCTACATTTGTTTAGCATGGTGTATACATTTTTTATAAATTTTCTTATAAGTGTTGTAATATTAGATAAAAAGTGGCGATTTATTCAGCTTACCTATACTATACAATGCTTTCAATTTACGACTAGATATTTTTAATTCCCTTAGTTATCAAACTTTTATTATTGATATGTTGAGTTTGTAAAACACAGTTTTCCTTAGGAAAACTTTCCTCAAATATAGGATAATTATAAAATCCATGAACCATTTAAAAAAATTGGTTCATGTAAATGGTTCAGAAACATGCAATAACAGACACACTACGTGAAAGACAAACACTTCAAGTTTTTTTTGCAATCTTTGTGAATTTTCTGTGTGTCCACCCTTCGTCACATGGCACACATCTAACTTGTAGTCCATTTCTGCCCATACCCGACCCAGCATATCAGAAGTGACGGTAAGAGCAGCTGCAGTGATGCGGTGTCGCAAGTCATCGAGATTCTGTGGTGGAGGTGGAACATAAACTTGATACTTGATATAATCCCATGAGAAAAAATTGCAGGACTTCAAGTNAGATTCTGTGGTGGAGGTGGAACATAAACTTGATACTTGATATAATCCCATGAGAAAAAATTGCAGGACTTCAAGTCCTGTGATCGTGGTGGCCACCGGAGTAGCGCCTGGTCGGCGGTCACCGAAGATCAATTTGTTTCCGAAGCCATCATCGTCCAGATGGTTCTGTATATCTATGCAGAACTGCAGTCGGAGCAATTTGTCGTTGTGGCGTACGGCTTGCAGGATCTGCAGTTTGTACGGCTTCACTCTTAACCATTTACGAAGGATTTTCCACACCGTTGGCTGAGGGATGTTCAGTTCCGCACTAGCTCGGTAGGTTGACTTTCTGGGACTGCACTGCATCACGTCGCTCACATGGTCCACTGTCTGTTCCGACACGCCGAGTTTGCCCGAACGTTTTGCATCACACAAACAACCATCCTACTAAAATTTCTTGTACCACTTCACTATGCTGTTGTAAACTGGTGGTGTTTTGTGGTACGTGGCACAGAAATCTCTTTACACGCACTACAGATTGATAATGAGCAAATTCTAGTACACAAAACGCTTTCTCTACCTGTTTGGCCACCATTACAGCAACTACGGTTAATGGCGCTGGCTGTTTTCACAACTGCCATGCCGGCGCCATGTTAAAAANGCTGGCTGTTTTCACAACTGCCATGCCGGCGCCATGTTAAAAAAAAAAACCGAGATGTTGTCTTTTACGTAGTGTGTCAGTTATTACATGTTTCTGAACTATTTACATGTGCCATATTTTTTAAAGGTTTATCGACTTATAATTAACCTTTATAATGCACAAAGTATTCATGAGATTTCTAAATCCATTTACATTATTTCCGGTTTTTATATTATCACATTCTATTTTTTTTTNCACAAAGTATTCATGAGATTTCTAAATCCATTTACATTATTTCCGGTTTTTATATTATCACATTCTATTTTTTTTTGCAAATGTTTACCAAAAAACTAAAAATTAAGAGAAGAAAATTTTTATTTATATGTTTGTATTACCTTTTGACAAATTTTCAATTTTTACAAATTGGCTATGGTGATCCAGAAGGCCATTTTTCACAACAGCTACTTCAGTATTTGGTGTGTTTACACTACCGAAAATAATATCAATGATAGATTTTGAGTTTCTCTAGTGGGAGTATGTATCAATTATATCATGCCTACACTATTTAATATATTAACATAGTTATATTTAAACTGACAATTTTTTTGAAGATTGATGTTAATATTACCACACAAAAGTAATTTAGCTTTCTCTTGATGAAACATAATTAATAATAATAATTCAAGTCTGCTAATAAAAGTAGTCTTTTCACCATCTGGAGATCTATATATACCGCTAAAAGACACCTGGGGGAAGTATCTGAGTTCCTGAGGAATGGAGTTCGTAATAAAAATAAAAGAACAAAATTTGATTTTTAATTTATTTACACAGNGTATCTGAGTTCCTGAGGAATGGAGTTCGTAATAAAAATAAAAGAACAAAATTTGATTTTTAATTTATTTACACAGCTATTGTTTACAGCATTAATCTATCTTTCTCCACTATTACTCTTTTTATTTCTCAGAGAGCGCAATATTTAGGCCGCCTTCCGTTACTGCTGATGAGTACTGAAATCACTGATGGTTCATCAGTGTTCGTCAGTAGTATGGGAACAGTCGGCAGTGAACAGTGGTAAATATTTTGATCATCAGTATCTGCATTGTTTCGGAACGCTCAACAGCAGTATTCATTATAATTATATAAAAGGAATTAAATTATGAATTTAAGAATTATCTTATTTTTCTCTTGAGTTAAATGAAATCTTATGTAAATAAAAACAATTATTCATAATTGTTTGACTACAGAAAGGTAATTTTTCTAACAACATGTAACTCTGTTTTGAGTTTATTTTTGTACTGATTTTGTTCGGAATTTCAGGAAGGACTATTTTGTATTTAATGATCCTTCCATATGCACATTTTAAATATCTCTGAGAACCTACGACAACTAGAATCTCCTGCAAAAATCGTGTTTCACTGAGACTGCATAACTTCTGCAGCATCAGTAAACTCAGTGCTTTCAGTATATTGTATAGCCTCGCGCAGGGTGCCGCCCAGCGGCACGCGGAAACGAGTGCCAGCGATCATCGGTGCTAATCAGTAGTATCGGAACAATAGTCAAAGTTACTGAAATTGCTGGCCAATGCGATCAGTGAGTAACGGAAGGCGGCCATAATTTCTGTTTCAACTCTAATTAACATCCTTCTAATTTCTCTGTTGGGTTATAGTCAGTTAACTCGCACTCATCATTAACACATGTTCAGCCTATCTGTTGCCTTCATTTGTAATGCCTTTCACTCACGCATCCAGTCCAATAGTCCAGCTTGCCAGTCGTACTCTTCGCTACTCTGATGTTCGCAGTTGAAGATTTTCCTCCCGCTGGTCACTTCCAGTGCTACTCGTTGCTCTTCCAGCTCGTCGCATAATTGCCCAAACTCCAGACTCTCGTAAAAACTCTCTGCTCAGGGTACTGTCACACTTTTATATCAGTTGTCCTGACAATCTGGTAGGTTCGATGCACCCCGAGTCACGCTGAGAGAAATGAGGCCAGTATTCCAGAGCATTCTCCAAATAAACGCAGAAATTCAATACAACCGAGGTCAGGAGCATGCTGCAGGATGCTTTGTGTAACAGAAACGTGCGTCTTGGTTTATCGCTCGCCTGCCATTCAAAACACTCCATTGATTTGCCGCCCGTTATCATACAACTTTTCTGTCTTCTTCCGCTCGCTCGCATGGGACAGGCCAAGGTCAACGCAGACCAGCGACACGTAACAATACATATAACTATAACTTTCTCTGCATTTACAGTTTCATTAATTTGTACAGCTGCCACTTCAATATTCTTATTATCACCTAGCTTAACAATATCCTCTCTATTAGTAAAAGTTATACCNGTTATCATACAACTTTTCTGTCTTCTTCCGCTCGCTCGCATGGGACAGGCCAAGGTCAACGCAGACCAGCGACACGTAACAATACATATAACTATAACTTTCTCTGCATTTACAGTTTCATTCATTTGTACAGCTGCCACTTCAATATTCTTATTATCACCTAGCTTAACAATATCCTCTCTATTAGTAAAAGTTATACCATTAGTAACAAAAATATAATCACCTCCTTTTTTGCTGCTTTGTCAACAATAACCACTAGTTAATACAAAACCTTAAAAGTTAATACTTTTTAATTCATCCTTTAAACACTAATGTTCACTAAAATACAAAATGTTTGGTTGTATTTGCATGCTATTTAAGAACACATCAATAGTACGTAGCTTGTTTTTTATAGATTGAACATTCTGGATTTACCAATTATACGTTTGGAGTTTACATTATTTGTTTGTATACATTTTACATGCATTGGCAGTTTACTATCAGGGTTTAGAGATGACACTCATGTATAGAACATATTTACCTTCTTTTCAAACAAGTCTAAACTCCACAAACACTCATATTTCTGCACAGTAATTAACTCTTAACATGAAAATATATACAAAGAAACACACGTACTAGCTCTCAGTATCCATTTGTAAATCAGAAGTCTTCACACAGTCAAATTCACATGGAACACAGAAAGTCAACTGCAAACGCTGGCATACAATGGCTATTCAGTATGGTAAAATTCACACCAGATGCCCACAATCTATGTACATTGGTTTCCTTCAGTACACCATTTTAGTACAAATGTATCATGGCGATACTCTTAAACAAAGCCTCGTAACGTCTTTTTGTACAGTATCTATATTTTTGTACTACTACCACAAATCGTATTACAATCCTTTCGGTAATATCAACTAGGTAAGCCTTGCAAAATAAAACAGCATTAAATGTTATTCCAGCACGAATTGATTAAAGCTGTTTATCCGTGTACGTCCATAGTGTGTTGGCACACACATCCCCCGTGATTCACGTGTTATGAATTTCAGTTTGGTTTCGTGTGGTCTTCAGCAACTCATTTGAAATGTGTTTTACTTAAATTTTAAGTTTTTACCCTATAAATTCCTCAATCATCATAGCCCTCATCACTATCACATTTTGCGGTATATACTACGAATAACGTGATACCCTCATGAAATTCATATTAAGTGTGAATAATTATGTTAATATACACAATTTGCTGGTATTATTCCCCCCCCTTTTTTTTTTTGATGAAAAGTAGATTCTTAAGAAATACCTTGTTCTGATAATGTAAGACTCTCTTCATCTTTAAACAATTGTCTACAGGACTCCCTAGTTTGTTTATTACATATGATTCTTAGGGTTTTCTTTTGAAGGATAAAAACCTTTGTCGCATCTGCAGATTGAAAGTATGCATAATAGACTGTTTTAAGAGTATCTTTTGTTGCTATGAGAGAGAGATCTAAGAGAGCAGCTTGTAGCACTGAGTTTATCAGCACAGGTAATATACTTTGTATGCTTTTTACATTTTAGATTATGGTCAATAATTAAGCCTAATAATTAACACACTAGGGTAAATGTTACTCAGGCAACAATTGTGGAGGAAAGATTATGATATTGGTTGGCAAGCTATTTTTTGGGATTTACAGGAACATTTAAAATCATTCCCCTCAAAGTACATTATTGAATTAGCAGTCAATGTATAAAAAAACTCTGTGGCAGGGACAGCGATTTATAAAGATCAGGAGAACTAGTGAAAAATTAAAAAAAAAAGTTTCAAAATATAATGTAACGTAGACTTTCATAGCCATCCACATCACAGAATTGCTTATCAAAATCAGCCCTTAATGCCATAGGTAATGAAGAAGAAAAAACATTTAATGATAACCACTTCCAAGTAACACTTTTCTTTAAAAACATTTTATTTATCCAAATGCCAAATTATGTATATGTGAATGATTTACATAGTGTAGTAACTTCTAAAAAAAAAATGAAACAGAAAAGTTTTGAAAACTATATTCTTAGAATGTAGACTACAGAATATGCTTAGACATTCCCCAAAAGCACCATTTAATATTGAATCTTTGTTCTAAGAAACTTCTTAGAAAGAGGGTCCAAGAAATTTAAATTGTAGGGTAAAAATTTAAAAGTAAGTAAAGCAAGCTACATTGCTTTCCCGTGCAACATAATTTCTTAGAATTACCTACGACATACTTCAAGCAACAACCAAACACCAGAAATTATCAATTTCCGTAAAGCCTGTAAGCCATAAAAACAGCTGTAGGCTGATCACGGTAACCTGAGAACTTTTGAAAGCCCTGCTTAGTATCTCTTTGTATGGACATTGTGTATTCTTCCACCATATGTAAAATTTAAATTGCCATGGGCTTGATCACTTTATTCTTGCTTGAATGAAGGGAACTTTGAAATTATTAGAAACACAAATATTTTACATGGTTGTTTATTATTACACTTAAGTATCCGTTAAAACCAAGTAAAAGATATAATTTCAGTCATTAAATAAATAACACTATAAACTCAATGTCAAGTAATGGAACTACTTTCCCTCCGTCGTTATCAACTAACTGGGTGCATGCCAGTCATGTGACCGTTAAAATATACAGGATGTTCACTCATCTGGGAAGCAGGGAAAAGTCAGGGAATTTCACGTGACATGGAAAAGTGAGGGAATTTTTGTTTGAGTCAGGGAAAATGTAAAAAACTTCTATTCTGTAAAAATTGTTGAATGTTTGTGGGAATATATTATATTTTTATTATAAAGTATGTATTATAGAATTTCGATTTCTAGTTTGTGAAATGACAATAATACAAATTTGACAACATAGAAAAGTGGTTTTAGTGTACACAATGTGATTTGTCAACAGACACCTGTAATGTTGTGGTTAGCAACCAAAACTTTGACTTGCCTTCTTCATGTTGAGGTAAGTTTGGTTCAGTGACTAGTGCAGGGCTGGCGAACCAATGGCATGTGTGCCATTGATGGCACGCGACAAAATTATTTGGGCACAGCATTAATTGAAGACTTTAGGTACCTAACCGAAATAATTTTTTTTTGTCTACATTTGATGTCAAAGTAACAACGTTCATCGTGAATGGGCTATCGGTGCCGCGTAAATGCAACAGGTTGCGCGGGAGAGAGAAAGAGAGAGTTAGATTTCGCTGGAATTTCTGACCAAATGGGAGTGAGCCGGCGGCGGCGGCGGGAGGGGTGGGAAGCTAACTATTCACCTGTTTGTTTTTGTTCTGTGGACGCTTACGTCGTCAACTGCAATTACGCATAGTTTTAAATACAAACAAATTTCGCTAACATTTGAGTTATAATTACAACTACAAGTATTATTCAACATGGCTAATGTAATAGAGAATTTCAAACTTGGTAGACTGAGAAATACTGCGTGATTAATAAAGGCGATAAAGCTGTGTGTGTTCTATGTTCTGGGACAGTGTTATGTAGAACATCGTCTGTAAAACGGCATTATGAAACAAATCATACATCTCTTTGTCAAAAAAGTGAACCAGAGCAAAAGGAATTCATTGCATGTGCAATTAAAGAGAGAAATATACAATCAAAATCTATGGTTAAATATGTTAGCAAGGATTGTCATACCAGTGCTGCAAGTTTCTCGGCTGCAAGGTAAACTTTTTGGCGAGGGAGAATATTTGAAGGAAGCCTGGTTAGCATGCGCCCCATCACTTTTTGAAGATTTTGAAAATAAAGATAAGATAATTCAGTGCATCAAAAATACTCCTTTATCTAGGAACACAGTAAAAGACAGAATCCGAAAACTGGCGGAAAATATAAAAGAACAACAAATAAATGACATCAATCTTTATATCGCTATGCCTTGATGAAAGTACGGATGTAACTAAATCTGCTCGTTTAGCTATTTTTGCTCGATATTGTGCGGTAAACGACGTCAAGGAAGAATTAATTGTGACAACATCGTTGCCAACAATTACTAAGGGCACAGATATTTGTACGGCTGTTAGAAATTCTCTTATTGAGAAAGAAACTGATTTAAGCAAAATTGTTTTGATAACGACTGATGCTGCTCCCAGTATGGGGGGAAAAAAAATGGTTATATAAGTTTATTTCAAACACACTTAAGACATTCGGTTCTTGAATTCCACTGCATCATACATCANAAAAAAATGGTTATATAAGTTTATTTCAAACACACTTAAGACATTCGGTTCTTGAATTCCACTGCATCATACATCAACAAACCTTGTGTGCAAAGGTTGGTTTTGTCTCCTTTGATAATATAATGGCAGTAGTTACAAAAACAGTGAACCTCATATCGTCGCAGGCTTTAAATAAACGAAAGTTTGACACTTTGTTGCATGAAATCAATTCGGTGTACAATGGCTTACTGATGTATAACAATGTTCGCTAGTTGAGCCACGACAACGTGCTTCAAAGATTGGTTGATTGTTTGGAAGAAATCAGACTGTTTTTACAAAATGAGGGAAAGATTGAACAAATTCTACATTTGATGGATGTTACGTGGCTTGCAAAATTGATGTTTTTTATGGACAGCATTTCAATGATTTGAACGTAAATCTTCAAGGCGCAAATAAAACTGCTGTCATTATGATAGACCTCATTCGTGCTTTTAAGGATAAACTGCAAGTTTTCAGTAGAGATATTGTTTCCAAAAACTACAAGTATTTCCCAAAATTGATCAAATTAATTGGCAATTTGGATTTATGTGAAAAACCAGATCAAGCAAGAGTCACTGAAGAATTTTCTTCGGTAATAAATTCTGCAATCAAAGAATTTTCATCGAGGCTTTCTCAGTTCAAAGAGTTATCGGAAACACTCAAATTTATTATATATCCTGATGTGACTTCATTTGATAAACTGAANGTTCAAAGAGTTATCGGAAACACTCAAATTTATTATATATCCTGATGTGACTTCATTTGATAAACTGAACTTGTCAAAATTTGATTGGTTAGAAATCGAAGACTTTGAAATGCAGCTGATTGATTTCCAGTGCAATTCAATATAGACTCAAAAATTTTTCGAAGCAAGGAAAGAGTTGGAATCAATCGAATTAGATAGACTAACGNGTGCAATTCAATATAGACTCAAAAATTTTTCGAAGCAAGGAAAGAGTTGGAATCAATCGAATTAGATAGACTAACGGGCAATATGAGCAAAAATGCCAATTCTAAAATTATGGAAACGAGGAATTCAATTCCAGACACATACAGCTGTCTGCAGAAGCTGGCGTTTGCTATCTTGACAATATTTTCATGTACCTATGCCTGTGAGTCATTATTTTCAGAAATGAATAACATTAAAAACCCGCTTATAAACAGTTCAACAGATGANTAATAACATTAAAAACCCGCTTATAAACAGTTCAACAGATGACTCCAGTTCAGCTTGCATGCTGCTAAAAGTAACAAAGTATTAACCTAATATAAATTATTTGGTATCTAATTTGCTAAAGCAAAAAATGCACTAATTTTTTCTTTAATTTTAATAAACATAAAACTGTTAATGTTATGATTGTTATATAACAATGTAAAATAAAAATATAAAAATGTTCATTTCTGGTTCCAAATAAAGATGNGTTAATGTTATGATTGTTATATAACAATGTAAAATAAAAATATAAAAATGTTCATTTCTGGTTCCAAATAAAGATGTGGAAGTATTTAGTTTTTTTTTTCCATTAAACACTTGTTGGAGGAAACTAATTTTGTATTTGGCAGTATAAACCGTNTGTTGGAGGAAACTAATTTTGTATTTGGCAGTATAAACCGTGAGCTATGCTCTGATTGGTTAATGTCTAGAGCCCTCAGCCAATAATAAACATTCTCTGTTAGCTATTGTTCATCTCGTGTGTGTTGTTCTGGTTAAAAGTTCGTTATATAAAACTTACATTTCTCGATCTGCTGCGACAAGAAACACAATTATTAAGTTGTCCAATACCCGGGTCTACGTGGAGTAACTCACACAAGTAAAAGTAAAACATTTTTCAAGTAAAAAAACATCGAAATGGGTGAGTACGAACATTTTATCAACAACACCGAGAAGTTGACCGATTGTGCATCATTTCCTCTCTGGAAGTTCGAGATAAACATCTTATTTGAATCAAAAGGCCTCATTGATATTGTTGAAGGTAAAAATAAGCTACAAGACGTTGCAAATGACAAAACGAAACAAGAGTGGAAACAGAAAGATGCCAAAGCCCGTCAGGCCATTGTAGGTACTTTGGACAAGAAACATC
>NQII01002338.1:238700-285503 GCA_002778355.1 Clitarchus hookeri
TCTCTTTGAAGAACTCACAGGAAAAACCATAACAGCTACGATTCATGTTGATAATCAAAGCGCTATAGGTTTGGCAAAAAACGGTAATTTTAACAGAAAAAGTAAACACATTGACGTTCGCTTTCATTACATAAAAGAATTGATTGAAAATAAAATCATTCACATTGAATATATTCCAACAAGCAAGCAAATTGCAGATTTGCTAACCAAAGCATTGGGTCCAAATAAATTCGAAGATTTTAAAAAACAGATAATTGGATTGTAAGCTTAAAAAAAAAAATTTTTATTTGTGAATTTAATTTATGAAAGTTAAGCTTACCCTTCTATTGCCTTAAGTTAAGCTTAGTATTTTGTAATTGAAATCTTGANATTCACATTGAATATATTCCAACAAGCAAGCAAATTGCAGATTTGCTAACCAAAGCATTGGGTCCAAATAAATTCCAAGATTTTAAAAAACAGATAATTGGATTGTAAGCTTAAAAAAAAAAATTTTTGTTTGTGAATTTAATTTATGAAAGTTAAGCTTACCCTTCTATTGCCTTAAGTTAAGCTTAGTATTTTGTAATTGAAATCTTGATAGCTAAGATGTGATATTCGTGTGAAATCATTTTTTCTTATCTACAAATGTTTGCATTTACTAATTTTTGAAATATTGTGATTACAAAATTAAGAGGGTTGTGTTGGAGGAAACTAATTTTGTATTTGGCAGTATAAACCGTGAGCTATGCTCTGATTGGTTAATGTCTAGAGCCCTCAGCCAATAATAAACATTCTCTGTTAGCTATTGTTCATCTCGTGTGTGTTGTTGTTGTGGTTAAAGTTCGTTAAATAAAACTTACATTTCTCGATCTGCTGCGTGTTCTTTGTGTTAATAATTCAACAACACTAACCATTGTACTCTGAGACATTTGAGTGACATTTGTTCCTTTTTAAATTTTTGGTATGAAAAATCGGCCCTAATGAACAATTTGAGTGTCTATTAATGTCTCTAAGTACGGCGGTAAGTCAAGATTGTTTGTTGGCACGTCATGGCCACATTGAACATTTCTTTGGAAAAAACGGCACGTAGATGTTTAAAGGTTCGCCAGCCCTGGACTAGTGTATAAAATTTGGTATTGGGAAGTCTTAACAATACATGTCAACTATAAATCTTATTTGTAGTCATTTGTAAACATACACGCACTTCATTTAAATTGCCTCACTTAGAACCCCCATTCTCTTGTTTTTTCCCTATTACAGTGTACTTTAACACAACTTCACTGACAGCACGTTTGTGCTGTCGGCGATGGAAAATATGGTGTTAAGGGTTTAAGTATTTCTTAAAAAAAAGGTAAGGGAAATGATAAAATACTGCGTGGGAAACGGGAAAAAGTCAGGGAATTCCAAAATGAGATTTCATTGGACACCTTGATATACCCAGGTAGGGTCAGCAACATTTTTCAGAGGTTTATTTCAAAGTGCATACTTTACTGTGAACAGCCTGTGAAAGTAATTACAGTATGAATAAAAGGGATGTTTCCAAAAAACTGAAAAGAAAATCAAGAAATTGGTAAATATATCGACAGTACTAATCATTCAGTCATAATTGTGTAGGTAAATGCTTTGTTATATTCACAGTACATACCGTGAATTGTGATAGCGTGGAGGGCGATGAAGATCAGGTACGACTAAGAGTCAATAAAAAATTGCAAAGAACAACACAATAAGTATAGAAAGGTGTTAAAAAGTCCCCAAATTGCTCTAAAATATTGAATTTACACAAAATATGTGCCATTTTATTTCCTGCAGCACAGGGTCATTCCATATTAAATCATCAAATGTTTTAAAAAAATGGAAGCTGCACAATTTTTGATTTTGATAAAAATTTGTTCCTAATTTACCCTATACACAAGGTGAAAGAAAAACATTAATTTAGATTTTTACGTACAAGTGGATGTTGGCAGCCACTTTTCATACACACTGCAAGCAAATTTCAGTTTTGGAGGTTTACACAACTAGCTGTTTTTTGTCACCTATTTTTTTTAGTTTTTTTAGAGGTTTTAGTGTCATTTAAAATCTTACATAAGATACTATTACACTGTATATTTATATTGTAATATAAATTTTAAGTTTTTGAGATGGTGGCCATTTGCTTTCAGCATTCAGATGAATGTTTTACCCTACTATATACACCCCACCCTGCTTCACCAAAGTTGCATTTAAAGACAGGATCTTTTGTGTGCTCAGTGTCTACATGTAGAACAGTGTGCAACATCAAAGTGATCTAAGTTGAAGACTTCCTTCCTAGAAAAAAATAGTGTCCAACTTAGGAAAAAATGAAAATTGGCTGTTTTCGATGCAAAAAAAAAAGTTATATGGGGGACGAAATAAAAATTTTAGTTTTTTATAAAAGATACTTTTTTATAGCGGTAGGACACAAGTTGTCCCATTCTGTTATTTTTACCCCTGTTGAGAACACGGACATTAAAAAAAAAGAAAAAAAAAAGTCGATTTTTAAATTTAATCTGTTGTGCATTATATAATCCCACGTCATTCTGAATGTCATTAGCATTAGGGTGACAAGAGTACCAAGTGTTAATACACTGTTTGGGCAACTCAATGTAAAAAAAATTGAAAAGTTCACAATTTTGCAATTACATAAATAAAAATAAACAAACCTTTACCTACTGTACTGTAATTTGAAAACTATAGACAGTTTAACTTAAGAAAATCAAATGCAAAATTCACGAACAGATGTTTTAAGTCATGTTATTACATGTAATGGTACTTACTCTGTAATGTCCGAAAGTTTGAAGATGATGCAACTATTTCATGAGATGCATCATGCAGATAAGTACATGATTAGGCGCATCCTGCCTGGAGCTACAGTCTTTCATTGCCAGTCCTGGTGGCATGTTTTGTATTCAATTCAAATGACAATGGAGTTTTCTGTTGGCTGTTTTATTAGGGATGAGTGTCAAAGTTGTTTACTGTAGATTGTCAGAGTTAATAATTGAATGTGACATAAGCGATGAAATAAAAACATCAGACTTAGAACAGGTGTGGATGATGTTGTAAATATCTCTACATACCATTACAATAAACATGTTCACAAGTTGACAAGTAGATGGCCCCCATCATGAAAATATGAAATTTATTTTATAATATAAATATACAGAGCTTTTAAATTACATTAAAAACTCCACAATAGGTGACTTTTTTTAAAGAAATTATGGCTAGTTGCATAAATCTCCAAAACTGTGAAATTTGCTTGCAGTGTGCATGAAAAATGGCTACCATCATCCACTTGTAGGTAAAAATCTAAATTAATGTTTTTATTTCAACTTATGGATAGGGTAAATTAGGAACAATTTTTTATCAAAATCAGAAATGGTGCAGCTTCAGGCCTTTGATGATTTCACATGGAATGACCCACAAGCAATATTAAATGTGGAGGACACACTAATTTACCTGGCTCACGCAGTATTACCTGCTGCCTACGTTTTAACAGCTATGTATGAAGCAAGAAGTTTGGTGTGCCCTTCACGGTGAGTATGCCCGCGCACCAGGAAACAGAGTGGTGCAGATTTGCAGGAATTCATTTGTCAGTAGCTATGTGGCGGTCTGTAAAAATCTCAGTAATTTGCAAACCTCCAATAAACAAAATAGGAAAATCTACTATTAACACCAACATCTGCAACAGAAACACTGAATCACTCACTTTGCAAGAGAAAACAGCATGAACTTCGACATTACGCTGAGAAAATGGCTCATTCGACCCAAGTAGTTGTTGCTTTACAAGTTGGTACAGTGCATGTAAACAACTGCTTGTCAGTTTACGAATAAACTTTTTTCTAACCTTGAGGCTAGCAAAAAATACTTGTAAACTGTACTTTATTTCATTACTCACAACCTGTACGTGTCCAACAGGACCGTTGCAGGGGAAAAAAATGGTCGTGCACTGCTAATTCAATTACAGGTAACACTGTGATCTACTAAATACTGGAAAAGACAATGGCCAAACATAGGTCTTAACACATCAGATTAGAAATGTTCACACTCAAATCTAACGATTCCCAACTCCTGATACACTTGAATTTCAGCACACTATTTAGATTAAACAATCAACATGTTCAGATTTGAAAAGATCCAAGAATTCATGTACCGTTGTTTGCACTCTGCAAAATCTGTATCTATGCTACATAATTATATTGAAATGGTTGCATGGATTTCTGTCTTTCACTTACAATTTTTGTTCACGTCATTTTTTCATTAGGGAAGGAAAATAACATGGCACATAATGTAAACGACAGGCCTTAACACCTGGTTTGGTATCAGTTTATTTCACCACAATGCACTGAACGTATCACAAGGTGCTGGAAATTTTTCAACACTGTAAGCTTTGCAATAGTCAAATATACTAATTTAATAAATCTTGGATGTTTCCTTCAGGAAAGTCTCTATTCTTCATAATTACCCATCTGAATTAAAATATCATAAAAAGCATCTCACCATCCTGTAAGTCTGATTGGAATTCAACATTTCACCCCTTTTCTTCCCTACAGGAGTGAGTGGTATGAAAGTTATGTGCTTGGCTTTCGCAAAAGTTAACATGTAGTAATTTTGCATAAATGTTGTATAATTGTTTCTGATTTTAGAATAAAAAAAAAGTGAAATTGTTGCAGGTGCCAACCCTTATTTTGTACATGTTTGTGTGTGTTCCATGGACGAATGAACGTGTTTGAATTGGGAGTTGTGACAAATTTTTAACTATTCATTTTTTAGTGTATATTGGATTATGATGTTATAGTAACTGATTTGGTCACGGACTGTAAATTGTTTTCCACGTCTGTGATTTGCTAGTAAAATTTAAGTTTAAAAGAAATTATCTGGTTGTTATTGTTAATTGTAAGTTGTCATAATTTATGATTGTTTACTTATGTTGCTTCCATGCAATAAGTACATGGTGGTATGTGCCACGTTTCTATGCATAATATCGTGGATTGGTCGTGCTTCTTTCTGTCGCCAAGTGGAAATTTTTTGTGTTTTTGTTGCCAAACTGGATGTAAGTTTTCTGTTTTCCATTTAGAAAATGTTCACAGTAGTTGGAACTTTGTATTGACTACCAACTATAGAGCGTCCCACTCTTAGATTGTAGTACATTGTGAATGGCGCGTACTGTTGCCAGATTACTTCAGATTTGCGACGTAACTGGCTGGCTGAGTAAAAAATAGGTGGCGAAGAAAACGGCCTGATCAAGAGAATTTTGTCTGTTTACGCCTCTGACAGCTTGTAAGAGAATCGAATCCTGTGACGCAAAGCTGAGCAGGTCCTTTGAAACTGAAACCTGTGAGAAACCCTATCATGGTGATTAGGCATGCTCAATATAGATTGGTTTTTATTTAGGCTGCAAAAAGATAACTTATCAGGCAACATTGCACACAGGAACAAGGACAGCGTTAAGCACAGAAATTGTGTATTGGAAAGAGAGAGAGAATGTCCATTACACCGCACACTGCAATCTGAGAGTGAGATGCTCTATAGCTCCAGGAAAGAGATCCCATGCAAATCTGCGCCATATTGCTTTCCAGAGTGCAAGTAAAGGGAACATGGAAGGCTGCAGCAATTTACCTGCTTCATACATACCTGGTAAATATTTATTATACATAGTGATTCTAAAATCATGGGACAAACATTGAGGGGTGGTAGAGCTCACAAAAACAAACAATTATTGTATAGGAATATATGGGCGGAAGTGACGCGTTGAGGCACAAACCAAAAAACATAACACATTAACGGAAATATAAAATGTTCATTAGCAGCATACTTAATGAGTGATTCCGTATAGAAAATGTTAAAACAGTTGCTGGAAATGCATCCACCAACAGTCACGTATGTTTGGCGACCTCTACATATGGCATGATTGGCTGACAATGGTAGCGATAGTTGAGGGCAGTCAAACGGTGCGCCAGTGACATGCTGCATCAGCGAACAAAGCATTTGCGCTTGAGAGTTCGGCCGTGATGGGTGATTTTACGAATAGCGAAAAGGCAGACATACATCTAATGTACGGTGCTGCTAATGGTAACGGCAGAGGAGCGCTACGGCTGTATCGGGAACGCTCTCCACGTAGACGCATGCCGAACCACAAAATGTTTGAGCGATTACATCGGCAACTTTGTGAAAATGGTTCATTTATCGCCAGTACTGATGGAAGGGGTCAATCGAGGACTGTACGATAACCACACCTTGAAGAAGTCATTTTGGACCATGTGGACGAAACACCCGGCACAAGTACAAGAGCTGTAGCATGTCGTTTACATGTCGGTCAACCGACAGTTTGGAGAGTTTTACACGAATAACGTTTACACCCATTCCACATACAGAGAGTCCAAGCTTTGCAGACGTGTGATTACCGTCTGCACGTGGCTTTCTGCCAATGGTTCTTGCAGCAGTGTGCGTTGCAGCCGGCTTTTCCAGCTCATGTGCTATTCACAGATGAGGCGACCTTTGCCACGAAGGCGTTTTCAATGCCCACAATTCTTATGTGTGGGTAACACAAAATCCACACGCCACACGCCCACATGCGTTCCAACAACGCTTCTCTGTGAATGTTTGGGTGGGTATTGTGAATGATTACCTCATAGGCCCATATCTCCTACCAACCCGACTCAATGGCTGCTGTTATCGGATATTTCTGGAAGAGGTTTTACCAGAATTGCTGCAAGACGTTCCGATTGGCGTTCGCAATAAAATGTGGTTTCAGCATAATGGTGCACCAGCCCATTTCAGTATGGAAGTCCGCAATTACCTGGATGCTACTTTTGGGGTGCGCTGGATTGGGCGTGGTGGCCAGTTCGATGGCTACCACGATTGCCAGATTTATCGAGTCTCAATTTTTTCCTATGGGGGCATTTGAAAGCCCTCATTTACGAGACTCCAGTTGATTCCATTGAAGACCTCGTCGCTCGACTATCCTGTGCGGCAGCACGCTTGCGTGAAATACCCGGCGTATTTGAATTTGTTCACCAATCACTCCACCAACGCTACCAAGCTTGCATTACTGTCGTGGTAGCAATTTTAAGCAATTATTATGAACATTGCTGTAAAAAGGCACTTAGCGGCGACATTGTAAATAAACAATGTGTTGCATTTCATGTGTTATTTTTGTGTTTGTGTCTCAACGTGTCACTCCCACCCATATATTCCTATACAATAATTGTTTGTTTTAGTGAGCTCTACCATCCCTCAATGTTTGTCCCATGATTTTAGAATCATCCTGTATAGCAGGTAAATCAGTGTGGCCCTACGTGCTTCCTTTGTGTTTGTTCTGGGTACCAGAGTGGTGCAGATTTACATGAATTCTTTTTCTGGAGAGATTTGTGGGACTGATTCAGCATTTTTGTGCTCTTTAGCAATTGTTATTTTTTTTTACCTCACGATTCTCCTGGTCTCCATAGATAGTCCTTTCCACTATCATTTTTCTTAGTATGAACCGCATATAACAATGTAGCTATGCAATTATGTTTCAACATGATCTGTAGTCCTGGAACATACCATTTATCCTGCAGTTACTCCCCACCTGGTGTTTTCATAAAAGAAGCAGCTCTTGATAATTACCACCTTGATTAAGATAGTAGTTTCACTGTTTTTTTTCCTTTAGTTTAACTTAGATAGTAGGTGAATAACTGATCTTGGTGTTAGATTAACTCATCACAAGTATACATGTAGGCAATGCAAGTGCAGCTAAAAATGTGATTACAAAAGCAACATGCTAAACTTTTTCAGAGGACAGTTTAATTTGCAGCTAACAGAAAATGATGCAGACACTGTTGACACAAGAAGTTTCTTCATTTTAAATGATACAGGATAAATAATACTGATGTGACCAGGGTTATAGGGCATAAGTTATGATGACTGTTTTGTTGGATGAATGTTGATTTGGGCGCTAGCAGTTGCTCAATGATTGCTCGGAGTGGCACAAGACTCATTCGAGGGTTTGGTCAGCTGTGGCTACCCCTACCCTATAATGCACGTCTTAATCGCGGCTGATGATGGAATTGTTGGCCATTCCGTATGCCCTGCAATTGGTACCCATCATATTAAATTACACGTGACACTGTGTTTATATGTAACATACATGTCTGGCTGCCAAAGGTGGAACATTACTCATCACAGAAACTTGCAGACATGCATTTAATGAATGGTGTAGCAGGATGTTGCGCAAATAAAGCAGTACGAATGTAAAGAAAAAAGTTTAGCAACAGGCTTTATCCGAATTGGAAGACATTTATTGCCGTGGATAAAAACTTAACGAGAGACTGGGTCGTGTAAGCCAGAGAGAGCTGGCCAGGGTGCTAAACGATGAACTGTTCACACACCAGAATTTGAGGAAATGTTGTTTGGATCGTGTGGCAGGAGTGCCATGAATAAGCACCATTCAATTTGCCCGTCAAATGCACGCTTTGAAGGATACTGTGTGGAAAGTACTGAGGGATCAGCAATTACACCGCTTTTACAGACAACATGTGCAAGCAATGGGGCCAAATGATTTTGAACCCAGAGTTCAGTTCTGTCAAAGGATTATACAGTAATGTACTACAGTACCAAACTTCCTACAGATTGAATGTTCTCGGATGAGGCCTGTTTCACCAGTGATGTTGTTCTCAACTGCCGCAATAGCCATGTCTAGAGTGATGAAAATCATTTGCCACCTGCGTGTCTGGTCACCAGCAACGATTCTCTATATCAACTTGTGGGCTGTAACTGTACAAGATCACCTAACAGGACCTTATCTCTTGCCGTCTCATTTTGAATGTTCGTTCGAGATGTGCTGCCAGAGTTGTTGGAGACTGTACCCCTTGGTGTCCGTGAGAGGATGTGGCTTCAACTCAGTGGGGCACCAGCCCACTTCAATGTTGATGTCTATCCTGGATCACAGATTCCTGAATTGTTGGAATGGAAGGGGAGGTCCTGTCCCATGCGCAATGCGATTGACGGATCTCAGTCTGCTGGATTTTTTCCTATGTAGGCACATTAAGTTGTCTGTGTATGAAACCCCAGCAAAAACGGAAGAGGAAGTGGTTGGTATGGTCCAAGCTTCCGGTCTCATTGTACAAATGATACCAGGGATATTTGAGAGAGTGTGGCAAAATTTTATACGCCGTTGTTGTGCATGTATTGAGACTGTTGGTTGCTAATTTGAACAATTGCTCCAAGGTGTAAGTTGTTCTGTGGTGTGATTTGTTTATGGAAATAAAACTGCATTTCCGACTATTTGTTCCCTATCTCAAAATGCTCACTTAAGAGTCCTGTAACATCTGTATAGTTTTGACCCTAAAGGTTAGAGACATTCTTTATATATTGACAAGTTCTCTATACAGGATGTCTATGCTCAGTTCCTGAATAAGTTGGCACAGAGAACAAAGCTCCTCCATTGAACTGAAGACTAACATACCTATAAGTGGCTGCAACTAAATAAACGCTCTGGCTACAAGTTTTGAGAGTGGTGGGTACGGCCCAGGGTCAAATGAAAAGGTTCCCAGAAAATTAATTATTGTACTCTACATCAATTCACACAAAGAATGTTCGACCCCGAGTTGCACGATGCCAACCTCACCTTCAGGCTGCTGGATGACGAATGTGTAACATGGCGCCGCCCGATCGAGCCTCACCAATTGGACGGTGCAAAATTTTTGAGCATTATTAAATTGGCATTTGAAACTTATGCTAAAGACACATTGTCCTAAGTTACACCCATAAAAACACAATTAAAACATAGTGCACTTCCAATGTTGCGCCAATGCACCTGAGGGGTGCACTCAAAAGTGAACAGCAATTTAATTGTCTTCTAATGTTAATTGTGGGCTTGAGATGTTTAATTAATCCAGTCTATTTTATTTCCTAAGCAAAATGTCTGTTTGCATTGGTTGATTAAATGTTTATTTAGTTTCTTGTAACTACGGTTTGCCCGAAGGGCACCCTTGTAAGGTGGGGGTGGGCGGCTGAGGTCCGCTACTCTTGATGTTAATAGTATAATTAAACAGAATTTAATTTTGTAAAGTATTTTTTATTGTGTGATATGTAACTTTAATTATCTTAATAATTATGCACCTACTTCCTTTGATAAATGTTTCTGTATTAGGAAGTAGTGTGTAATTACTGCACAAGTTCACAATGTATATGCAGCATGAATAAATTAGACCTTGTGAAACAACCAATGACCAGTGTTAAATATTACGGGTGTTCATTTATTACACAACAAACTTTGTTGTGTGTGTTCTTGTTTGGGCTGCGCCCTTGTGAAGCCTAGCATGCTTACGGAAGTGTTCCAATTCGAGTAATTTTCTCTTCTTCTGGGCTTGCACACGTATCACAAAACGGGTAGTGTACGAACACATAATGGTGCATGCATGAGCGCTTGAAGGTGCATGAACACGTGCACTGGTGCACACGCAGGGGCATGGTTACATTAACGCAGTACGTGGTTGATGGCTAGATCTGGAGTGGTGGAGGCATGGTGCAAGACAGACATATAGTCCCGCTGAGAGGAGGGGTCACGTCAATACATAAGTTACAAGAAGATTGCAACATGTGCACTGCATTCTAACCATTGAAACTCATTCTACACTGGCATGCAAAAATTAAGTATGGGATAGATTTTTGTATGTGCCGTCGTGAAGCAGTGTTTCAAATAAATTGGGTACAAAGCATATCGTAACATCATTGAGATGTAAGAATATGGAAAAGGTGGACAACACCGACCAAGAAAGAAATCCAAGAGATGCAAAGGACCCTATTCAAAAGTGGGTTCTGAGCGCAGCAAAACAGAAGACAGAAATATCTATGTGACAGGTAACAAGCAAGAAAAATGCAATCCTCGGTAGGGGATATGATTACCACTGACTGTGACACAAGATGCGTACCATCTTGTGTGTTAATATTTACCAAAAGAGAGAAACTAATACGTGTGTAAATAATCATGGCGACCATGTTACCTAAGGTCTGTATGTACTGATTGTCCTTTTTTTAGGACTTCTTGAAGAATAAGAGGATTTCTTGACTAAGGTTACCCACAAACGGTTTGTAGGCCAGAAGAAATTAATTATTTTAATGTAAAATTGAGAAAAAAATCGGCTTTTTTTTTGTGGACATGAACTTAAAATTCACAGTGAAGGCAAAAGAGATAATAAAAGCAGGTTTGTATGCCCAATATGCCCATCATTCTTAGACAAATTTGATATAGATTTACAGAATTATACTTGTTTTTAAAGAAATAAAGCCAGCTCAAAAAGTAATTTCTTGCTGAGAATGATACAATTGTGTAACAGCTGCAGTAGAACATGGCCTCTTTAACCTAATCTATGACTTGAACTTTTTAACCATGATGTGTATTACTTGCCTGCACAGGACCATGAATACAGTGACATCATAAGTTGCAATATCTAATGAAACCGTTGCATTTTTAGATAGATTTAATGCTTGAACAAAGTTATAATGGTTGTAGGTATGCAACCAAGTTTGTCAGCTGACTTATAATTTACTGCATACGTACTAAAATTATCATGAAAAATTAAAATAATACCACGGTTTTGCACCTTGTTCAGGAAGGTTTAATTTGCTGTTAATTCCCTTTCATGTTTGTGTTAATTGACATGTGTGTGTTTGCATATACACAGTGTAAAAATAAAAAAAAATAGTGGATTGTATCACTGGGTTTGCGTAGAGAACTGCAACCTAAGAAGAAAATTGACAGGTATTTTATTATGGCCAACAGTTTCGGCTCAGTGGCTCGCTGAATCTAGCACATGATTGTGTGTGGGGCAACGCACCAGCTACAAAGTAGTGCTGTGATGAAGGCAGTAAATAATGCATTGTATAGTTCCACATGTGATACATCATGTATAGTCCATTCATGGTTACTTCCAACTTTTCTGAAGCCCTGCTTAAGTTCTACTTCCAGGATATTCCTCCGCCTCGTGCAAATAGAGCTTAACCAAGTATAGGAAATCACACCAGAGGGACAACGCACTGCATTCGTGCGCACTCAGTGTAATGTTATTTTGCATTAAAACTATTTCTTAGTAGGCAATAGCAACACACCTATTTTATCCCTGTTTTATTCATATTAATTATGGATGAAATATAATAACATATTAATAAAATATAATTAAAATTTAATAAAAAGTGAATATATCTTTATATTGATGCAAGTATAAAAATCTCGTGATACATGAGATATTTGGGAAACAACCAAGCCCGTCATACGTGGAGAGATTTTTCAAAGGTTTATTCACACAAATGTGAAGAAACCACGAATAGACTATATAATGATAGTGCATATTAATACACATTAAAATACAAGCAAAGAGCTGAACTAGCGGTCCACAATGTGGGTCCACAGCGCTTTGTTTGAAAGGCAGGATTTAAATCAGATGTCCAAAGTGACCACTGTCCATTCGCTGGCATGTAGATGCACGTTGCAGAATATTACTTGCACATTCTTCACCAACTCATCAACTGTATTAATAGTGGCATGAAGTTTTGCTATCTTATCTGCAATATTCACACAATCATACACTAGGTTGATGGGGCTGCTGCTACCTATCAGTTGGCCTTAATATACTAAATCACTTGTATATTTTCTTCATAGTTTTAACTTCTCTATGCAACCCTGGTGTTACAATCTGCTGTGCTTTTACACATTGCATACACATTCATCTATACATACATACACATATACACACGTGTGTTTTCTCAGTATTCACACACAAGTAATTTTTATGTTCATAGACTTTTTGTTATCAAACTATAAGACCTGACAATCTGTATGGTAGATACAAATTAACAGTGTGAGTATATATTAAGTGTCTGACATACTTGAAACATGTTTGTACAAATAAACTGCGGCAGTACTACTCGATTAGCAAATGTGGTAGGAATATGTAATTTTTTTCCTGAGAAATTACAAAAAAAAGCTTGATGACTTCATGTAGTGCTGTCTTACATATTTGATGCTTGTAACAGATGCTGTCAACTTACAAAATTTAGTTGAAATTGGTCAAATGGTATGGTAGTTATACCAAATAAATCTAAAATAATTGTCTAATTGAGTTCAATTATCTACATTTATCTAACCAATTATAGTATTACTTACGTGCCAAATTTGGCAAAAATTAGTATAATAACAATCAAGATATAACTTAAAAGTTTTTTCATGTGGCGCTATCTTTCAAAATGGTCCACCAACAACAATATTGACCTCTGAATTTAATGCTTACAACTTTTGTGCTGTCAGCATACAAAATTTGGTTAAAATCGGTTAAATGGTTTCAGAGATATGACATATTGCCCTAAATTGTAAAATGGCCGCCATTTTGAAAGTAAGTGCCCAGCGTGGTTGAAAACTATAAAAGTCAGGTGTCTTTACTTAGTACTATATGTGTACCAAGTTTGGTGAAATTAGGTTCATGTGTTCAAAAATTGAAGGAGGGGACACACACATGCACACACAGACAGGAACGTGATCTTATAAGCTTTTCTTTCCTTCGGAAAGTAGGCTAAAAATTTGCAAGGGTGGAACTGATTAACAACAGTGGCTGTTGGTATATTACAAAAAAAAGCTGGTGTAGCTTATACAGGACTTTTAGCATGTCATTATTTGTAACATCTGTATATACCTTTAAAATTGGCATTACACAAGTTTATTGCAAATATTACATGAAGTATATATGAAGGCAGACTTAAGTGTGTGGATGATGCACAACTGGACAAAGATTTATAAGGAGACCAAATAATGTCATCAAATTATATTATATCCTGAACATAAAAAAGTGTTAAGTCATAAAGTTAACTATGTATAGTTTCAAGAGTAATATACAGTAATCCCTTCCGTATGGCTCTGTCAAAAAGTGACTGTTTCCAGCCTGTAGCTGGGTCAGTTTGGTAAATTATCTGTATCTTGCTGTGTCCTTCACCAATCTCCTGCCATCACTATTTCCCAGTCTTTGCCGGTCCTCCTCACACCTTCAATCATTTGCTCCTGTTAATTCTTGGGTCTTCTTTGTGGCCGTCTTCCATTGTACTCCAACTCTAGAATTCTACTCTTCACTGCTTCGCTTCCCCTTCTCTTGACATTTCTGAACCACCTCATCCTTGCTTATGTGAGCCCATACTCCTCATGATATTTTGTTGAATCTAACACCACGCAACTGTGGCTTGTTCTCATTCATCTTTTACCTTCCCATTTCAATTAAAACCCTCCTTAGTATGGGTGACAAAAAAGGAAGCAGTATATTGGAATATGCGCAGAAACTAAGATTAATTCTTACTAAACTTTGCATGAGCAGCATAAGTAGGTTTTTGTAACACAAGAACTATTTTCGGTAATTATTAAGTTTAGGGGCTTTTCTGAAAAAAAAAAAAAAAAAAAAAAGTGGTATATTTCCACTCTACTAATGACGTAGAACACGAATATACTAAGGGCATTAACGTACGACTGATTTCTTAATATGTACCCACCTAACCTAACAGAACCTGTCACCCACGATGGGTGAATCACTATTTTACATTTTTAAACTAACCTAGGATTGTAAGGTTGTAAAGTAATATAAGATTATACAAGATTAATCAAATCTCCGATTAACACCCTACAATCACATACTAGATGGGAACCCTATAATCATACATTATTTTAAATAACTGCAATCCTAGATTAGTTAAAATCGCTACAATCCTAGGTTAGTTTAAAAATGTAAAATAGTGATTCACCCATCGTGGGGTTAGTTTCTGTTAGGTGGGCACATATTATACAATTAGTCATACGTTAATGACGCTACTATAGTCGTGTTCTGCTTTACCTACCAATAATCCTATGTTAGTTGAGAAAGAATGTGAAATTGTAGGGTAAAAACGTCCGGAAAAACCTTGTTTGAATTACGTAATATAACTACATTTCCACATTAAGCTACCTGTTAGGATGTTTGGGTTTCACACTAAACTACAAATTTAGGATTATAGGGATTTAAAGGAGCGGTAAAACACACCAAAATAATATCAATGCACTCACCAATGTAGGCGGGTGGTACATACTCTGTCGACGGCCCATTCAACCTCAGCTCACTCGATGAAATCACAATCTTCTACAAAGCGCCACATACGCGCATATAACGCACTGAAACACTCGTTTACAGCCGAATATATACACAGAAGCACTCGTTAATAGGCTAATATAATGCAGAAACCGTAGTCTTGCTTGCTTTCTTCGTTTTAAATCACGAACGGAGCACCACCTAACTCACCACGACCAGCACCTGTAGCCACACACTGGCATACTAACGTATGACCCGTGATGATATATGCGCCCGCTAGAAATATGCAAAGCGCGGCAATTATTAATGGCGGTAGACGTTAATAGACGTAAACATCAAATTTCGCGATTTCCTAAAATATGTTCTAAGTTACTTATTTTAACATTACGCCATCTTGAATATGAACAAGGTAAGCTGTGCAGTTGCATTAACCCGTTAATGCAACTTTTGTTGGTCTAGGACGTTTCGTTCACAAACGTAAACAAACTGTCAAAAACAGTCATCTCGCAAATTTGTTCAATTTTTAAAATATGTTGTACTTATTTTAAAGCTATGCCTCTAGTATATTCGTGTTCTACGTGATTAGTAGAGTCGAAATATACCACTTTTTGGAGTTTTTTTTTACAGAAAAGCCCCTAAACTTAATAATTACCTAATATTTTAATTAGTCGAGTGAATGTCCCTTGTACATAAATGTGAATACTGTACCTTGTTTTTTTTATACATAAGCAGTGCTGTCACATCATTTTTCACACATCAAAAGTCTAGTACTGGTAATCAGGGGAAAAAAAAAAAAAAACAATCTTCGTACTTTTTGGATGTACCACAAAGCACTTATATGTAATATTTGATTGCATTTGTACCCCTGCCAACTGCGGAATGTCTGCCGTTTGCGAGTTGTTTTTGCCTGCCATTTGCAATTTACTGTTAGCACTTAGGTGATGCGCGCTCTTTCTTCTCTTCTGCTGTAGAGACTTGTATGCCTTCTGTCGTGCCCACGGGCGTAACATAAGGTAGCAGGGATTGGGTGTCGTGTAGGGACGGCTTTTAGCAGCTCTGGACTGGGCCTGTACGGAGCCGACGAACAGAGTGCACAGCTCCAGCAGAAAAGTTTCATTAAAAAAACCGTCCAACGTGTCTGAGCGAGGTAGCATTTAAGAAACGTTACGTGCCTGTATACAATTTTTCAGTTCCTCCATTTCTCTCTGAAGCATGTTTTTGCGATAGTGAAAATGGTTCAAATGGGTGTTTTCGCGGTCATTTTTAGGTTTGAACATTCCGGTTACAAAACATAAAATAAAAAAAAGGAATAGGGACGTGCGGCAAACCTTTATTTTTATTATTACGTCATGAAACGGTATGGTCTCCGCTGGAAGTTTCATGGAGGCGCGTTATCGACGGGAAGACTGCACGCCAGTTCAGTGCTTTGCGTGTAGAGGCGACGACGAGAAAGTCGATGCGCACGTCTCGGTCGCCCCCCGGCGCTCCTAGACCTCAGACGTGCAACATTCCGTCAACCAGGCGGCCCCCTTAACCACCCCGGCTGGCGACCGCAGTACTCGTGCTGTCTGGAACGACGCGCGGAGGCTCAGCTCTCGAGGGCGACACGACCGGACAATTTGCATTCGCGACGCCGTAATTAACTCAGTTTGTGGCACGACTCTTGAGCGGCCGCCGAGCCACGTGTTCGTCCCTGCAGCCCCTGCTACATTTCCCCCACCCACCCCCCTCAGTCACCCAACAAGAATTGCTCATTTCTGGTGAATTTCCGGGACCGCAAATATGCTTTTCCCTCGGGAGGGAAATTGGCGGGTTGGACGTGGTAATAAGCTACTTGGAAATGCTCGGGGAATGGGATTGTGAAAAAGATTAAAAGCCACGAACGTGAACAATTCAAAGAGGCGAAAAAAAAAAGTATATCCTGCCGGAGGAGTGCTGAATCATATTTTCATGGGTAAAGGAATGTGCAATCGTGTTTCTCGTTTGACGGTAAAAACTGGTTTTACATTCACTTTAGGTTTGGATGTGTTTATCTTATGATTATAGTGATGCTTGTAATTTGTAATTTTATTGGAATAATGGTTAACACGGCACGCTGGAAAAGAGGTGTGTTATAGTCAACAAAATGATTGTTTGAATAAACAAAATATTTTATCAGCATGCATTGCATTACAGATTTTGCTTAGCCAGCCAGGTCTTTGTAAGAAAAAATTCAAATGTTGTATTTTGGTCGCATACGAACGTTTTGTTGGCTTAGATGCATGATTACGAACAATTTGTTTGGTGAAAGAGCACATCATGCTTTTTTTTTTCTTCTCAGTTCATGCTCCTAGTAATATGTTGTCTCAGCATAGGAGTGTATGTTGTACTTAGTATAGTGTTTATTTGAGAAGTCTTGTGTGTACATTTCTTTATCTTCAGATTTTACGGTTAGGGCTATGGTTTTCAATTATTATTTTCATATTGTTATGGGCTCTGGTATTTTAAAAAAAGCGAGTGTAGCGATTTGGCAGCGACCCTACATTTTACATTCACGCACAAGAGCTTTGCATGTTTAATGATGTTATTTACGTAATTTCCTGTCATAAACACATTCCCCGAACGTGAATTGATTTCCATAAGAGATACGAGGGGACGAAATTACCTCGGGACGAGAACTGCGCCAGGTCGACCCCGTTGTCCAACAAGGGACGTTACCGTTCCGTTAATTATTTTTTTTTTGGAAATTTTAATGCCCGGGACGGACGGAGGGGCGTTTTCGACGGGCGTAAAGAGTATGATCGTCGACTGGGTGAGGTATTTTGTTTCGTCGGGTAATGGAAGGCGCGATTGTGGTCGTTAATCGTGCGCCAGGCGTGTTATTTGTAATGCGCGGCGATGTCGGACGCCGGCGCGCGGTTTGCCCGCTTGGGCTCCGCCGTTTTTATTACCGCGAAGGGCCGCGGAGAGAGATAGATAGATAGAGAGAGAGAGAGAGAGATAGAGAAATGATGAGGGAGGAAAGGGGCGACTCGGCTAACCGTCCGTTGTTTGCGAGTTGCTCCTCTCCGCAGATCGGGACCCTCCCAGAAATTGTGGTTATTTCACATCGCCGGGGTTCCTGCGCCCGATAATCACGGTGATTGCGCGCGAGGGGAAGAGATATCCCGGATTCACGGGGCGAGGGGCGGGGACCCCGGTGTGTGTTAGTACTCTCTGGCGCGTATGTCAATTGCGCCGCGGGGCGACGGGGGCGTTGGATAGCCCCGTACATTGCTTTCCCCCGCGTTCCCGATAGCATCTCGTGCCTCCGGCTGGACGCTTCGCTGGTCCCCCTCCGGGCGCGCGGGGTGTGTTCCCCGACGATGATCTCTCCCCCGATGCTGTTGGGGCCCCGTCGTGGAACTCGGGGCCAGAAGAGAGAGAGAAAAAAAAAGCCGTATTAAAATGAGGTAAGAGAGCAACGCGGCGCATGTAAATTTCGAAGAAAATCGGGGCTTCGTAGTCTCTTCCCCCCCCCCCAACCACGGTGATTGGCAAGACGCGCTCTCTGGGCTTCGGCGTCCATTTACGAGGAATCTGGTTTCTGAAATTATAGACGTTTCGTCTCCCGTGCCCCGTTGCCGCCGGCTGGTCGGTTCCAATCATCCCCTCTTCCTTGCCCCCAAGTCACCAACGACCCCTCATCCCCCTTGGACGCCCCCACGATAATTACATTAATACAGATTCTCAGAGCGTGTGTGTGTGTGTGTGTGTTTTCTTTTGTTTTGCCTCGACGCGCAGTGGGATTGCCGGGGGTCTCGGCCTGCCGTATCGAAATCTTCCCTGCCATCACATCCGTCATTAAATGCCGGGGCCGGCCGGGCCCCCCTCGGCCGCGGAAGGCCCGCGCCACGTCGGGGCCGATCCCGAACACAAGATTAAAAGATTTCTCGTTAGATATTACAAAAAAAAATAAAAATGTAATTCTGGACCGTCGGTGAGGGGGGGAGGGGGAGGAGTTATTGCGCAAAAAAGAGCACCGGGTAAGAGATACGACCGCGGTGAGGAGGAAGGGCGGGGGATGTTTAACTGGAAGGTACACGAGTGCCGTGGTCACGAGGCTGTTATTGGGTGGGAGGAGAGCTTGTGCCGGGGGCACCGCACATCCTGAATAGTTGCCCATTACCATATTTGACTTTTTTTTTTATCTTATAAATCCCCCCCGCTCTACCCCCCTTCACTCTCCTCGTTGTTCCAGTTGGCCGCGTGATGGCGCCCAAGAAGGTCGAGGAGCCGGAGAGGAAGCCGCTGATTGGGCGCGTCGGCACCAATCTGAAGGTGGGGATCGTCGGCATCCCCAACGTCGGCAAGTCCACCTTCTTCAACGTGCTGACCAAGAGCCAGGCGGCCGCCGAGAACTTCCCCTTCTGCACCNTTTTTTTTTTTTTTTTTTTTTTTACTCCGTCGCCTGGGCGGTTCTTGGTTGGTGCCCTCGCAACCTGGTGCGCGCGCCTTGTTCCCTCAGCTTGTCATGTCTGTTCCGTCCCGCGTGTCGGCCACAGTCAACTAATACTTAACATCACAGTGTTAATAAAGACCTCGACTTTGGCACGGAACAGTTTTTTTTTTACTTCTGGCATGAGACTTCCGCACGTGTGATGGAAACTGCCTAGTTAGCTTCCATTAGTAATTGGACCGACACTTTTATATTATATAACAAAATATCATAAAAATAACTACAGAAAAACATATCAGAAAACAAGATCTTCTATTTACAGACATATTTTAATAACGGAAATGTTGAATATAAGTAATCCAGTTGTTGAACATAATTTGCACATCAAGATGATTGGAAGGATATTACAAACTCGAAAACTATCGTCAATTTCAATGGATGCACTAACACGAGCAGCTTTCGTGCAATTCGTGACACATCCACCTTACATTTTTTTAATGTAGGCGAAAAACTCATATCTTATTTCTTATACATAAATTTTGCAACTTCAGCGATTATAAACATATAGACGCGCATACATACATCCAAACAAATCATACAAAGTAAGCATGTTGGAGTTTACATGAAAAAATCTCATTGCATGTACTTTGCTCGCAAATTCACAAGTTGAAAATACACGACAAACAAATAACTACACAAAAAGAAAAATGTAAAAACAAGCTTTAAGATGTTCCATTCCTGATCGTGACATGTGTATGTAAACGGTGGATTTTGTCATAAAGCTTGTTTTATAAATGCTATTTTGTGGTAGCTGTTTTTTTACTTAATTTCGATTCTCTTCTCTTTGATTTCCGTGCCAGGTTATTAAAATTTTTATTTCGTATTTCACCGAGGCTCAGGAAAATGTTCTTTTGAACATTTAATGAAATGATTCATAGTAAGAGTATTCAAATTCTAACATTTCGTGAGTTTCTACACTCGAGTAAGTGCTTCAGATATCCTGTTCAAAATTTATGTTCACACTTCAGGTTCGTGCACCTGCCAAGAACTGCCGCAGTATGCTTTCGAAGTTGGTAGTACAGTAAAAAATTAGTTTCGTGTGTGTGTGTGTGTGTGGTGTTATGTTACTAAGAAGCCACTTTATTTCACGTGTTCCCAGTATTGCGCCTTTTATTAGACGTTCACGGTTGCCGGGTTTCCTTACACGTTGTATCACGAACAATTCCAGAGTGTGACTACGGCAAACATGCCCGAAGATTGGAGATAGTTTTGTGTGGGGCCAACGTAGGTGAAGCTTGCTAGTCATGGTCAGTGATCACTCTAGTTGGGCTAGATGACTACTGCACGCTTCTGACGAAACTTTTTTTGAAGACTCCCCTTCCCCCCCTACACACAGTTAACTATTTTTTTTTTCTTTTCAGAAACTAGTCACAGAAATATTGTTTAGCACTTACCGTTGTGAAAAAATCATATGTTCTTAAAATTATTATTTCATTGTAGGTAAGTAATAAAAAAATATATATATATTATCGACGAAGCGCCATTGCAGAGCTACACTCATGAGCAGTTGAATTATACACACCTGCAGTGTTGGCGAAATGGCGTCGTGGTCACCCCGTTGAACGGAATAGTGCCCAGCCACGCATGACTGGGACGTCGTCAGACCTTGGGGCCGCGGTGGCTGAGCGGTTAGCCTGCTCGCCTCCCACCAAGGCGAACCGGGTTCAATCCCCGGCCGGGTCAACTCCCGGATTTTCGCATGTGGGAATCGTGCTGGACGATGCCGCTGGTAGGCGGGTTTTCTCTGCGATCTCCCGTTTCCCCCCGTCCTTTCATTCCGGTGCTGCTCCATACTCACCCGTAATCACTCTAATCGGCCCTCAAGACCTCGCTGTTAAGGGCCGTCCGAATATCTTCACTCACTCACTCACTCACTCACTCGTCAGTCTTATACTGACCGTCGGAATAATAGGGAAGAAACAAGATCTCGGCGCATTTGATCGTGGCCAGTTGTATCGGGCACGCCATCTTCGACGTTGTGCAGGTACTGGGGTTTGCTACGGGCCTCCGCGCCAAGAGTGTACCGTGAGTTCATGGAATTATGTTAATCCACCGCCGCCAATGACAACTGCCGTGGTGTACAACGTATCGATGACAGAGGTTGATGTCGGCTAGCTCGGTTGGTAACAGCGGGGTAGACAGGCCACAGTGCAGCAGATCACTTGCCAATCCAACGCTGGACCACAACGAGCAGCCATGCCATCCAGAATGATCTCCTTGCTATGGGTCATAGAAGCGTCCCGCCTCACTAGGGTATCTCTAATTCAATTGCTCATTAGTGTATGTTATCGTGGAAAACACAGCAGATTGGCCTATTTTCGATTTTATGGTTTATATGCATAGCTTTGCAGTGGCGTAGGCCCATAACAGAAAAATTATATTATGTTACAACAAACATTCATCTTTTCGTAATGTATTACGCAGCCAAGAAACAGACAAACTTCGTCAGCGTGTTCTAGAGGTCATTAGCAACAAAAAAAAAAAAGTAATATACACATGTAGGCAGTTACACGGTTACAGTGACGGAAATGCAGTAAATACGAATTTCCAGTAACGGTTTTCAGTGAACGTGTAGTGCGGATTACGTGGCAATCATCTCATTGGATCACATTTCATGCGAGGCGGTCTCAATGCTCGTTACCACAGACAATTTCTGGAAACCTACTTTCCACTCTTGATTGGAAGATGCACCTTCCGTTAGCATTATGACGTGACATGTGACTGCAGCAGGGTGGGGGCGCCTCCACACTTCAGCAGGACTGCGACTGAATTCTTGAATGCAAAGTATCCGCGCATGTGGACAGGAAGAGGTTGCCCAGTCCCATGCCCGCCGCGGTCTCCTGACCTCACTCCAGTTGACGTTTTCTCTTCAGGGGCTGCTGCCTTAAGAGTAAGGTGTACAGCGGACGGAAACCATACACACGGGAGCAGTTGGTGCGGGTGGTCACTGATGACACCACTCGACTCCGAAATGAACTTGCAGACATGCGGTGGCAGAACGCCATTGGGGTGACACGTTGTGGGCGGGGCCAATTTCGAACAGTTTATATGAAACCACCGACATGTGGTCAATGTCGATGAAGATATTCAGTAATTAAACGTGTTGTGTTTATTGCATTTCTGTCGCTGTATCTCTGGAACGGGGTTTCATAGCCTACGTGTGTATTACATTTTTGGTTGCTAATTACCTCTAGAACACGCTCGTTAAGAGTGTCTGTTTCGTCGCGTAACATCCCGTATGTGGATTTTCTTTCTGTGCTAAGACAGTTGTCAATCAAATCTGCTCAACGGATGCTCCACACTCATAATGGTATCGCCAAGATTTTTTACGGAGGTTAAAGAATAATTTTTAATTGTGTAATAACGGGTTTGACCTTCTCGTGTCAGGTTACAAGCGATTCACCTGGCAAATGGGACTGTAATTAGTGAGATAAATGAGGACTGATCCCACGAATGTTTGATTTTACCAGTTCTTGTCATTCATTGTATTTTAAGACATATCGAAATATTTAGCGCGTTGGTTATTTTTCACTTGTAATTTACTAGCAGAAGTAAGTTATTTCATGCGGCCAACAACACAAGTTGTAACTACAGCAATCAAACGGTACGGACTTTAGAATATGTACAAGGTCTCTAGGCAGTGTCCTGTGGATCATTAAAACCGAATACGAAGTATGTATTGGCTGGATGTAGTGAAATTTCAAAGTAGCTGGGATCAATCTCCATAAACGTACATTTAGTGGAAACTGTACCTTGTTATCCACAATACTGTCCAACGTTGTACTTAGGTAAACATTTCTTTATTGCTCATCTTATGGATGTACATACGACAGGTTTACAAAAATATTTTTTTTTAACGTGATAAATTTCTGAATTTTTACAAAAAACTGTTTAGCTGACGTAACTGCGTTTGCAGTGTGTTCGAAATAACCTGTTTACAAGAAACTGCTACATCTGTTCGCAAACTGTGCTCTTCTGCAAAAAAGAACGCACAGTGCAGAGATTTATTAATGGAACTTTCAAAACATTAGGTAGGCCTACTTTAGAAACAATATCCTAAATTCCATCGACTTAAAAAAAAACCTGTTATTTATCGCTACATACGAAAACCTACAAACCTCACGTACGCAGAACTAGTATAGGGGAAATCATTAAACTTTATACATCATTTTCACCAGTAAAATCTTAAGTTTCAGTCTTTGTCGTCATATTGTATTCTATGATTTATTGCTATGTTAAGCTTTAAAGAAGGGGGAAAAAAGTAGAGAATGCTTTAGTTGTCATTAAAATACAACTTTTATTTTTGATAGGTATATTTCCTTAGTGTATCCAAGAATGTTTTCTTACTTTTAGGAGGGATCCGAACCCTCTGAACCCTTCCTTTTGATATGTGCCTGTTCCAAGATGGAAGCTTGTTCACCTACTTCGCCAGTCTTCGGGCTTGGAAGAAAGTGATTGTGTTGACGGCCGCTAACTCGTGCGTCGTGGGCTGTCAGATGTCAGAACCACGCCCCCTTCGCTTTCACATTATAAAACAATATTTATTTTATTTAAGTAGTTTTGGTAATTATTAAGTTTAGGGGCTTTTCTGAAAAACACAAAAAAAAAAAAAAATCAAAATTATGATACATATTTCTACTCTACTAATCACGTAGAACACGGATATACTAGGGGCGTAGCTTTAAAATAAGTACAACATATTTAAAAAAATTGAACAAAATTGCAAAATGAGCAGTATAGCCAGTTTGTTTACGTTTCTGAACGAAACGTCCTAGACCAACAAAAGTTGCATTAATGGGTTCTGCACAGCTTACCTTGTTCATATTCAAGAGGGCGTAATGTTAAAACAAGTAGAACATATTTAAAAAAACTTGCTAAATGTTTGTTTACGTCTATTAACGTCAGAGGAACTGTACCAGCCCCCTACCTAGGTGAGTCAATTTACATTATTTTGGTGTGTTTTACGGTTCCTTTAAATCCCTACAATCCTACATTCGCAGTTTAGTGTAAAACCCAAACATCCTAGGTTAGTGTAAAACCCTACAATCCTAGGTTAGTGTAAAATCCAAAAAACCTAGGTTAGTGTAAAACCCAACAATCTTAGGTTACTGTAAAATCCAAAAATCCTAGGTTAGTGTAAAACCCAACAACCCTAGGTTAATTTAAAAATGTAAAATAGTGATTCACCCATCGTGGGGTTAGGTTCTGTAGGTTAGGTGGGCACATATTACGAAATTAGTCGGACGTTAATGCCCCTAGTATATTCGTGTTCTGCATCATTAGTAGAGTGGAAATATACCATTTTCCGTGAATTATTATTTTTTTTTACAGAAAAGCCCCTAAACTTAATAATTACCGTAATTTTAATGTACAGAAATTTTTTAATAGTTTATTTATTTTTTGGAAACATGGCGGCACCTTAGCCCGATTCGCCCCGTCCACCGTGTTGCACAGCACTAGTTGCTTGGTGCGTTTTATTTTAATCCGATACAAAAAAGCAAAAAAAAATATTTGCACGCTGCAAACACGTGTATTCTATTAAATGTTGCAACTTAAAGATGGTTGCTGTGCAGCTGAGATGGGTACTATATCCCCAATTCACTCTTCATCCGAAAATGATGCAAGCAATTATTGATTACTGTACGCAACACTTATATAGAACCTCATAAGTAAAAGATAGAACCTCATAAGTAAAAGAACAATGCATTTCACAGACTATTTAATTATTGATCCTGCCAAGTTCTGAAAAATCTGCGACTGTAAGGTAAATTAAACTTTTATTCTCAGTACGAGACAGGTTTCCTTCCTATTCGTACTTTTTTCGTTTGATAAGGTTTTACAAAACATACCGTGTACTTCCTGCCAGCGGTAGAGATGACCGCGATGTACCCACAGTACGCCCCACGCGGTTGTATGGGACACGCCCATTTGGCGCGCTATGGAGAGTGTACTAGTGGAGGATACGTCGTTGATGTGCTGACGTATCACTTCCTCAAGCCGAACAGTGCGCACAGACCGAGGACGGCCAGCATTACGCATGTGTCTGCAACATGGGAAACATAAGTCACCTTTTTGCTGTGGACTTTGTAGGTGTTGTACACGGCAAAAATACGTTTACAAAACCCATTTTCATAGGCTTCTACCTCCTTTATTATTATTCCGTTTAGGTATAAGGTGTCCTGTATGTTTTCGACTGTAGTTTTCGTAAAGAATCACCTCCCGTAGTTTGGTGTTTAATTTCCGAACATCATGTATACGCAGATAGTGAAGTTCGTAAGTTCGTGTGATGAGAACACAAATCAAGTTGGAAGTAGTTCTACTCGCTGCCACCAGATGACCGCTTTTACTAGTCATTTTCTTCGTAAATTACACATAAAATGTGTAAATAAAATTATCGAACATTTGTAGCCTATTGTGCAGTTTAAAATGCATGTGTTCATATTTTGCATTTATTTCAAATTGCGTAATTTAACTGGTTAGTTATTGGTAGTGGCAGTGATATTTCGCGAAAACATTTCGAGACAAGATAGAGTCCAAAGCACTGTAGGGTAGTCCATTTTCTTTGATAAGCTAAAAAAATGTTGTGGCCCGTGTTAACCGTTTGCGCACGAATCACGAAGGTTCAGTGTCGGAGTTACTTAGTCCTGAGTAGCTAGGTCAAAGACGGACACGGTGCCAGCAGCCAATAGATGTATAACAGCAGCTGATGTGTGTATATAGTATTGAAGTCTACTGTGTGCTCCGATTTTTACGCGAAAAGTCACTGGCCCTAGTTATTGAAAATAAAGCAATACATTCGTTTTTTGAACATAATACTTTTAGTTCATTTTAGATTCCTAGGAACATTATTGTAAAAATACAAATACTGTAGGTGTTTTCAAACATTACACTCAAAAATGTAAAATGACCGAAAAAATTTGTATGTGAAAATTCACACTTATTTTTTTACAACGTTGCTAACACTGGCCAACGTGTGTACAGTAATGTTGCATCGAACTGTGTCGTGAGTGACATGCGTAGTTTTACGTAGTCGGATCGGAGTGCAACTTTAACTACAAATACTGTCGTAAAAATGTTGTATGCAAAGCATTTTCTCGGCTTTCAGCTGTCCGCGCAGCGTTGTCCGACTCTGAGTACAAATCAGCAACGCATATGGCCCATAAGGTCGCATGGAACGTGTAACATCTAAGTTGACGCCAACTTAAAGTGGTTTCTTTTCGTAATCTACGTTTCGGAGTAAGAATTTGCATTTAAAAAAAAAAGCGTAAATGAATGTTCCTATAAATTTAACAATGCTTCTTGATCTGTGCATGCGTCTAGGTGTAAGGTAATGTGAAGTACCAGGAACTTCTTTCAAATGCTGATTCCAAAAGTGCTCATTTTACCGCGGACAGACTTTAATATTTCATGTGCTGTAGGCATTTTCAATTGAATTTCTTTTGCAGAGGATTTCGGTGAACATGCTCAGTTATCAATTGTATAACGGTCCCTAAATGTTTGAGACACTTATTTAAAATTCATTAAATACTGTTGACATGACATGACGGGACAAGTTATGAACAAAAAAGACGACGTTAAGCAAGGCTTTCAAACGTATTCAGCTAACTGCGACTGATTTTTCTGTTAGTCGGAAAGATTTACGGAAATGGGCCTACCGGATCAAATGTTATTTCAATCGATAAATTGGAATTCTTTTGTAGGTGAACATGAAATTGAAGCACGTGCCTTAGAATTTTCACAGGATTTTTGTACGTACGCAGGGTGGATCATTCGCACAGAGGCAAATAATATAGCTTCTCACAGGCAGGTATAATTCTGTCGTTTCCATTGGTAGTCCGACAATGCGCAGATAAGCGCGTTTTATGTTGAACTTCTTTCGACGATAGGCAGTTCACAGGATGCTTTTGCGTTCGATTGCTTTCGCAGTCAGGTCAAATTTATTGACGTAAAGCACGATCGTTGCGAGTACGTGAAAACAAGTACTGAAATTAGCGCTGCAGTTGCTTGAAGCATCCACATTTTTTGCTTGGTGTTGGGACTCAGGCTTGTAATGTTCCCATCCGATCTCAGGATTAGGGGTGGTTTTCTCGGGTTCCTGCTGTCTATTCCCGCCTTCGTTTCACCCCTCCTCCGCTTTCTTGTGTGGTCGCATAATAAATAAATAAATAAATAAATAAATAAATATATATGTATATATAGGCAACCACAAAGTATTTTGTTTGTATTCACCCTACCAAACTTTTTTTGTGGTGAACGCAAACATTTTCGCAGCAGAATAATTTTTTAGTAGCCAGCCACAAAAGTTTAGTTGTGACAACTTAACGTTTATTTAAGTAAAATATTTCGAACATACGCTATTGTTTCACTACGTCGTCACGAAGTATCAGACACAAAGAACGAACATAAAAAAACTAGCCGAGGGTAGTTGTAGTAAAAATATATATAAAAAAAAACGTGTTAATAAATTTGATAAGGAGTTTTGTTAGATAATTAACAAAACAAAAAAATTACCGAACGAATTATCGAAAGAGACAGCACAGACGAGCACACAGCTGTTGTGTTATTCTGTCTCATCATCGATGGATTTGATTTTATAGTTTGTTTGTTATTTCAATGACATGTTTTACAAAGGAACGAATACAAAAGGAGCAGTAAACAAAAACAACGAGCTTCGTTCTTCCACAGTAGCGGACAGATGAAGACAAACCAATGAACTGTATAAAAGAAACAAGGATAAATACAAAGCATAGGGGGAAAGTAACCAAAACCCCCATCGTTGTGTCGTCTAGCCTTGCGGCTGTTATTTATCGTTGTGTCATCCCGTCTTGCGCGAGAAACTTCTGTTTTTATCGCTGTGCTCGGCTTTATTCAGGTAGTACTTGGGCTTATTCAGTTTTTGCCGTTTGATAATTCGTTCTGTAATTCTATTTTTTTGTTTTCTATGTTATTATTAATCTGGCAATCTTCCTTGTGGGATTTATTATACGTTACATTTATATATTTTGACTACGTCTACTCTCGGCTCGTTTTTTTTAGTTCGTTATTTGTGTCTCGGAAATGGCTTTCTGTGACGACGTAGCGAAAAAATGGCGTATGTTTGAAATATTTAACTTAATAATTTACCCCTGTTGCAAGAATCTTTCAAACAACTTAAAAACAAATTTTTGTTCACCACGAAAAAAAAAATATTGGCTTGGTTAATACCAAACAAAACACTCTGAGGCCGCCGCGAAGTATTTTAATTTTTTTATTTGTCAGGAACAGCAGGTCTTTCCTCAGACAACTAGACTGTAGAGAAAGTGTCACAAGTGCATGGGCGCAAGAAGAAAGTAGTACGAATGGTTAAGTTTTCCTCGTGCATCCATTGCAAATTTCCTGCACTTTGTGAACTCGCCAAATTCGTGCCGAGTTCAAGCTCAACTTTTTTATCCGTACAAATTAATGTGTGTAAAAATTTTCCATCTGTGTTTAGGAATTTCCCCCAAATTATTTTACAGTTTGTGGTGCAACATGTCTTGCACAGTCCCGCCGTCTTTATATTCATGCTGACCTTGTAAAATGCGCGAACAATTAGCAGATGTTCGTAAAGGTTCATTTGCACTAACGTCTGCTTTATCTGCACATTCCCTCCCGACTTTCTAAAAAAAAAATATACATACTATACGTAAATTTAGTACTGTAAATAAATTGTCACGTTATTCTGAAGTTATTTCCTGTAAACTTTTATTCTGGATGCATTAATTTGGATGGAATGGCAAATGTCTTTGGACGGAAATTTTTCCAATGTAAAAGTCAAGTTATTTTATAATCAAGCTTTCCGTTCTATATTATCCATTACACACGCAGGGAAAAATTTTTAGTGTACTTTTCCAAGCGCGATTAGGTGAAAAAAATTACATTTACGTGCACTTGAAGAGCATATTGAAGAAGTTATCGCTGAGGTATGTACACTAGTGTTGTGCATTTTATTGTTTCTGATTATTGACGTTCGTTAAAAACTTGTCGTGGCTCTACGAAGTGAGTCACATACAACAGGATGTCTAGTTATTCTGAAACCGTACAGGGAATTTGGGAATGTATAAGGACTTAACGAGACGGAAATAAATTTGATCGTTTGTTGTTGGCGTAAGATGATATTATATTTGGGATGCCGTGTTGTCAGAGGTTTGCATTTGGAATACGGATTTTCCACACGAGTTCTCTAAAGTGCGTTCATCGAGAAGTTAAGATAGTGGACAGAGAAACGCAGGGCGGTTTTTTTTTCGTGTGTACCATGCGTAAACTTGGACAAGTGGCTTTCGTGTCATTCATTTTCTAGGCACGTGGTTTTTTTTAAATCGAAGATCAGGCCATAGATTGTGGTCTTAATGAACGGGTGAATGTTACGTGGAAGCCCTTTATCCGTACAAAAAAAAGCTAGTTTTACGAATAATAATTTGTATGACGACAAATTGGCACAGTATGTCACGATGTAGGCTGTTCACAGTTAAGTGAGCACTTTTTGAAATCAACGTTTGAGAAATATCACCGCCACTATCTGCATGCAATTCAACGGTCGAACTGGCTGGCAAGCGCCCAGTAAAGATGGCGGTGGAGAGGAAATAGTTCCATATCTTAACTTTGAATTGAAAGTGCAACGTAAACATTTGTGAATATTGGAATGATTTATTTTGCTTTCTGTTTTTTTTAAATGCATGTAGGTGCAAGAATGGCATATTTGTAAAACATATTTAGTTTTATAATAATTTCACAGTTTCACTCGACCGGCGCATGAATAAAGTGATGAGGCTCATGGCAATGTCAATTTTACGTATGGCGGAAGGATACACAACGTGCATGCAAGAATATCTTAAGCAGGGATTTCGAAAGTGCACAGTTTACCGTGAACAGCCAAGGTGTAAGGTGTAAATGCCAGGAAAGCATATTTAATGGAAGGTGTTGCTCATCACGAGAATTTCGGTGCAATTTCTAAATATGCTCGAGGCCGCGCAGGAAATGAGCATCGAGGTCCAGAGGCGAATGTGCGTAAGATCTACATGCTGAAGGTTTGACTGTGCTAACAATGTATCACGTGAATCTAAGTAAAGATCACTCCACGTGTAGAATTTTCGAAATAATTTCAGGAAACACATTATGCCATTTGCTCGCACAATATCGCCGAGATTCCGCTGGAAGGACGAATGGTACATGTTTGTGAACTTAATACACACTTGTTTCGCCATACATTTTTACTGCAACAATATTTCTGCAAATTCTGAATTGAATGTGTTGTTGTTCACGTGGTTGAAAATCGAAGGCCTATTTTAAATCATAGTCGAATTTATTAGATTTTCATATATATATATATAGATTACTTGCCTTTACGGCGTTTTCAGTCTTCTGCCTACATTTGAACCAGAAATTGTAAAATGTCAGATACGTGTGTAAGTGTGCTTCGTACTAGTGCAATACAGTAACACGCACAATAATAACCTGGTTATTTGTAGTTTTTTTTGGTGAGTTACACCTTTTCCGATTCTGTCCGTCGTTTGACATGTCATTAACCCACCATACTAGTTTTAGCTGAGTTGTACAAATCGATGTAGCAGTAGGACCTTGTAATCCTGGGTCGATCTGTGTAAACAAAGTTTCTCTGCAAGTTTATCAAGTAAAATAAAAAAAAGTAGGTGACCTATTTAATTGTTACATACAGCATCCGAGAGAATTTGCAGGGATTTATTTTTACTGAAATCTGAGTAATTAAATATAGACTTTTTTTCCAAAATATTTTTTGCTGTTTCGATTTTATCGTTGAAATAAATTTGTTGTTCAGCAAATACATTATTACAAATTGTAAATGTAAATTTTGTCGTGTTTAAAACAAAAATTTGTCAAGACTAGACGTGTAGACCAACATGCAAATTTGATAAAAGATTTGTTCTCTATAACAAATTGCATGTTCACGCAACTTGACGCTTATTTTGTAGAGTGGCATAAAAAACTAGACCTTCAAATGTAATTCTTTTACGCACACCTACTTGGTTATTGTGGCTCTGACACTGAAATGAAAGGTCCCGATGTGCCAAAGTCCCCATAATCCCTCTGCTAAGTGCTATGCACACGTCTCTTACACGAAAGTGTCGTAAGCTCAGCCTTATTGAAACGTATTTGCTCAGTTGGACCTGTGACGCTAAGCTGTCTGCTGCGAGAACAAACTTAGGCAGGAAAATCCAACAAACATGATTCTCGTATTTTCCCTGAGATTTGAAGTGATTTATTGTTTCACTTAATATTAAGGCAACATTTATAGCCCAAGGGAATAAAGTTTCTGTGAATCTGCTTACGGCAATAATTAATTATTTATTAAGCTAAGTACAAGTGCTACAAGGATGAAAGCATGTCATTGGGTTCTTGTGGCGATTGCGCGTTTGTTCCGTCAGATCTTCCGAAAATTGTGAGGACAGGTTCAAACAGCTATGGCAACCGTTAGAGAGCAAATCTACCTTTTTGGCTTACCAAAATTTCCCTTGACCTAATTTTTTTTTTTTCATTTAAGACACACAAAATTACGGTATTAAACGTATATATTGATGAAGTACAAAGAAAGCACTGATGTTCATACAAAAACATCCCTTCATTGTATGCTTAAATTGCAATACAATCTTATCGTGTAGCTTTAATATTCCACGTCACTGTTGGCGTCTCCTCTGTCTTCTTCCTCCCAGGAATTGTGGATTGGATATTATTTCTGATCCCACACATGGAATTTAACATATCGGTACTAAGTTTGTTACGCCTCTTGCGTTTTACGTCAGTTACAGTACTGAAAATACGTTCTGCTTCTGCGTTTGTGAGGAATTATCTCTTTTTGTACCTCTTCCGATCTTTTTTATTTGTGTCAACACATCTCTTACCAGACTCTAACATTTTCACGTACTCTATGAATTCTAACGAACGAAACTACGAAAACATAGCTTATTCACACAATATAAATACTAAACTAATGCTTGTTGCTTATTTCACAACAAAGATACCGTTGATGTCAAGAAACGGTAGAAGCCCGTAACAACCAACGCAATTGTTTTACATCACGCCGAAAATTCGAAATTTTCCTGAATTTTAAGCGCGAATAATTTCCTTTTTGTCTTTTGCCTCGGTACGTATCAAAATTTCCCTTGGAAAGGGAAATTTCCCTCACTGGGTTCAAACAACTATTTTGATATTCCCCTAAAATATTCTCTCATTCATCATTCCACGTATGTCTTGTATGTCTTTATAGGGCACTCCAAAGTACAATACAATTCCAGATTTCCTTTTGCTAATACATAAAACTGCATTTCGATATGTGACATTTTCGTCTTGTTACGTATCGTCCAATAATCTAAGCAGTAAAGTATCTCTGTCCACTCGGACAAACTCGGCACGAATCGACTACTGCCGGGTTGCACCATTAGCTGCCCTGAACTGACATCCCAAGATCTTGGTCCAAACATGATCTTCAGTTGGATCCGAGTTCCAATGTACAAGTGTTGCACCAACGAGACTGGCCGAGTTCCGATCGTAGATCTCCTTATCTCGGTTCGGAACTAGGATTGGGATGAAACACCGTTTGTGATTGGCTTTAATTTTGTGACGTCATGATGCATGCAACTGTTTATTTTGAAGTTAGGAGAAAATTAATGAGTTTGTGCGGACATTATCTTTTATAACACATGTATAAAACTCTATATCCTGGTTGAATGCATTACAATATTCCCGTTGCTTTTTGTGTTTGACTGGCAACACTTTACCTACACTTTTTTCGTTATTTTTAATACTAATATTCTGAATAAGGTAGTGGACGTAAAACTAGATACTGCGATGTTTGTCTGTTTTTAAGTAAAAAAAGTTTTACGAATTTGACTGAAAAATCTTTAAGTGTGTATGTATGATGTAGTCTGATATTTCCAAAAATTTCGGCTATGTTTTGATAGTGCTATCTGTTGGCGAATTTTCAGACTGCATTTATCGGCGAAGTCTGCTTTTTCGTAAGCAAAAATTTCGACGTGGCTCATGTGGAAAGTTAGACCAGTTTATGATATTCTGAATTGCTGTTCCAGTTTTCCGTTGTGTTTACTCAGAGACACGCACAAATTTCATTATCTCTTTACAAAACATTAGTACATCTTTAGTTAAATAAATTCACAGATTTTAGCCTTTGTTAAATGACCCAATTTATATTTTACAACCGTAAAAAACAATCAAATATATGTTTCAAGAATTTAAATATTAGTACATTTATTTGTGGGAAATAAATATAATTAACCGTGCTTTTAGACACTATTTTGATCTTGGATCGAGATTTCGAACCGCCATATTCGGCGGTTCGAAATGAAGTTCATCTCGATCTCCAGTCATGCTCTGAACTAGGATGGTGCAACAGTATTCTGTGTCGATCTCATGTAAAGTTTGGGCATGATCTCGGGTCGAGAGATAAACTTCAATGGTGCAAACGGCCGTAAGTGGTATACGTACCGTAAGTGGTATACGTACTGTAAGTGGTATACGCACTGCTTGCTGCGTTCTGCTGATCTGGAACGCGAGGCAGCAAGCGCTCTGGCGCTTTCTTCGAAACCGAGGCGAGACTTAAGCCAAGTTGTTGGTCTCGAAAAATTCATTATTTTATATTTGTACGAAATACTGTTCAGCTTTTAGACATTACTTACACGTACCATTTTCTAGCGTAAAAAGTTTTCGACAGCATATTTTTTTCACAATGGCGTGCTAAAATCACGATTTTAGTGTTTTTGGGACGTACACACAATAACAACAACCTCACTTAGGGAAATGAAATAATCCATACTGAAAGAAGATACCACGAGTTACTTAGAGATATTTACAATGACGCTGTGAAATGTTTTAGCAATTGATTAAAATTGCTTGAAAATAAATTTTTGCATCTTTTTGATTTGTAACAGACTACGCTATTTTGTAAAATAAATTTTGCTAAGGATGCCTTAAAATGAATTAAGACACGACTTTCAGTCGCCCTTGTTAAAATTACTGTAAACGTTTTCGTTTTATTTTATCTGTACGTTCCAAAAACTCTATGCCGCGATTCAAAACTATGCGGGATAAAAGTACTTGTAAGTAATGCCTACAAGTTAGAGAGTATTTCGTACAAACATAAAATAATAAAATTTCGCGATTACGGCCAGATGAATTAGCATACGCATGATTCACAAGTGGTCGAAAGAGATAAATTGCTCTACGGAGATACAAGCATCCATAAATGCAATAGGCATTCGGAGATGGTTCAAATTGATGTTTTAACTGCCCTTGTTGGAAAATTACACCCAATCATACGCTGTGCTCGTTATAAAGAAATGTAAACAAATGCATGCCTTCCTGGCACTATGGCGCTACAAACAATGGATAGAGAACGTAATAATTAATAAGAAACCCCATAGTAGTATTATATAAAACAAGCAATATAGATAATGGATACTATATACAAAACTCAAGTACATAAATGAATAATGACATCTTTCTGAGCTAAGATGGTCTCGAGTAGTTTTCAAATGTTCGCTCGACTTCCAAAACAAAACCCGGGAAACAACACAGCCGTGAATGCAAAGCGTATTTTCAACCACATCCGACTGCCAACTACGCACAAGGCATCAACCGTGAAATTTGCTCAAGTAATTTGTCAACTCGTATCATTTCGTTCGATTATCGACAGCAACAACGGCGTGCCGTAACAGAATGCGATAATTACGTCGCAGTAAGTCGCCATCGCTCTACTTGTGTAGTAGGTGTAAGTTTATGTTAACAATTTGACTACAATAGCAATTACGATAGCTAAATAGAAGTGTAGTTATATTTCGAGGTATTTGCTAATTTCACATTTGCATAAGTAACTAGCTTACCCGGCCACGCGTTGCTGTGGCATCAAAGATTTTGGTTCTATTCATTTCTGTGAAATTAATTGAAAGAAGTATATGTATTTTCAAAATCTTTAAACAATCGAAAAAAACATCGAGAACAACAAACTGAAATGTTCAAACAGACAGCTGTCAACAAAGGCGCTTCCTGACGCGAAAGCATGGTAAAAATGAGCTTTTTGCAGATTTTGGTACCTTTGCAGGTAATACAGATAAAAAAGAAAGGTGTACAAACACTCATGGGAACGAAAGGAAGGTTTATAAAAAAACAGAATGAAAATTGGTTAATTTTTTTGGCAGTTATACGCGTCCGAACAAACGGACACAACATTTATATATATATATGTAATAATTACTAGGCCCTATAGTATGAGAGAGTATAATAATTTTACAATTATCTTCTTACATATCGAAAGGCAGCTTCAGGTTTCTGTTGTAAGCACATGAATATCTATATTAAAAATAGCGTGTACACTTAATTGCATGTCTTAAATACATGTAAAACATTTAAAGTTGTAGACGACCTCCATAGCCACTTATTTTTAATACTGTTTGATACTGTACAAATTATAATTTTTTCCATTTACAACTGATATGAATAAAGACAGGGAGAATATAGGTGTTTTTGTAGTGCCTGGTAAGAAATAGGTCTTATGCAAAGTACTATTACTCTTGAGAGTGCACGAATGCAGTGCGTTGTTGTTTTGGTGTAATTTTCTATACTCTGTTAGTATTTGTTTGCACGAGGCGGAGGAATACCCTGGAAGTAGAACTTCAGCAGGGCTTCAGGAAAGTTGGAAGTAACACCGTGAATGGAGCACACATTCATATTCAGCGAGGGCGTCTCAATAGCAGAGGAGACTCGGGCGTAATGGCAATCTGGTTCCACGATCCGGACACCTCGACAGTTTGAATTTACATGCGAGGACGTCCCTTCTTCAGCGCTGTAATTTCCGTCTCCTCCGAAGCACGGAATGCGCCAGGAGTGACTCGAGAACTACAAATAACTCTCTCTCTCTCGCACTCGCGCAATTAAGTATATCGGGATGCGAGCGTCGCGGGATGTCTCTATCCTCCCCCCCCCCNATGATGCATACATTACAGGTCGCTAATGCCCGCGGGGACCACCCAGCACAACCCTCTCTGTTGTTCTCTTGTGTTCCGGGACACCCACGGGCTCCTGGCCGTTCGGTTCGTCGCGCGTCGTGCACTTTATTTTCGGCCCGTTCTCCGTTACGATGCTCTCGCCAAAAAAATGCCGCGGACCTCTTCGCGAGCGTTCAGCGTGCTTGCTCTGTTATAACTCTAGATACCTGAAGAATTCGCGGGTTCATTTGACGGCCAAGCTAAGCTCGACAGTTGTTTATACACCCCGGGCTTTGTCACTTGTTCATTGGCTGGTTACCTTCGTGACGAGCACTTTAATTCTGTGTACCAGGATGTACGTGATTCGCTCCGTCTCTTTATACACGTGTATTACTGTTTCACCGTCCTGCGGGTCGTGTCGGAAAACGAGTGGACCAATCACAAAATTGGCAAGAATGTACAAGTGTTTAAATTCATCCTGGCACCGCTTGAACTCGCGAAATACCCGGGTCTCTAGTTATAACACACACCCCTGCGATGGAAAAAAAAAACTTTTTTGATCATTTCCCCATTTGTTATGTGTGTACCTAGTTTGTTGTGCTGAATTCGAAAATGATACTCAAATTCTCATATCACGCGAGGTTTTTCCACAAAATGAGGTTAGGTTACTGACTAATGTAAGCTGCTGCACATTTTTCGTCTCTAAGGAACTTCTTTGCTTCATACCTACTCATTTTGCAGGGAAAAAAAAAGGTCTCAAATACTTTTTTATGTCTACTTCTGTTGCTCTCTTCACCGTGGCAATCCGAGTACTGCGCACAAGCAAAAAATAAACCCGCTTCTTCATTACCAAGAAAAAAAGGAACTATATTACTATTATATGAAATTAATGTGTAAATTAAATTTTGGAAATATTTTAGTAAAATATCGATTTAAAAATGTGTTTTGTTCAATAATATACCCCCGAATAATTTAGCAACAACAGTAAATAGGCTTACAGTAAAAAAGGAGGATTGCAAAAAATTGGTACTTAATAGAAACTGAGGTCAGTTTAGGATTCAGCATCACAAAAACTTGTTCGGATAGTATAAATAAAGTAAAATAAAGGTTTTAATGGCCCAAATTTCGCAGGTCTGTGTGATTGGTTCGCGGTCGTCGAGCGAGTACGAAGGCCGTGTCTCAATTTAAAGAATACTCTTTCGAGAAATCACTCTTTCGTACAACCTGGCGAGAGCACTGCTTCGCTCTCTCTCTCTCTCACGCTCTCGTGCTGTTTTTAAACTGAGACAACCACTCTGTCGTGCTGTTTTTAAACTGAGACAACCACTCTCTCGTTTATCTCCGGCGTCACGCAGACAGCTGATGCCAAAAGATGGGACATCCATGTTAAGCTGAAGTCGCGGTCATAGCTATTGCAAATAATTTATATGTGTGTGCAAAATAATTCACAAATAATTACAGCACTACCAGAATAATTATTAGCGGGTAAAATACTATTATTTTGGCTTTGTATATTACCTTCATGTTGCAGCGAAGTGACAAAAAAATACGAGACTTTATCAGAAATTCTTATTTACATTTTTTGTAAATACGTGCTCGTAAGTTATTTTGTAGACTGAAACTGTTGGAAATTATTCAGTTACGCTTGAAATGCAACGTGATTTTGGTCCAGGAAGCTACTATAACCTTATTCAAACACGGAAATAATGTAAACAAACACCAGCGCGTGGTCGGAGAGTGCGAGAGAGACCGCCAGCGAGTATGCGACTTCGCGCTCCTGCGCTCTTGCCCTCTCGCGCTCTCTCCGACGAATCGGGACGACCAGAGATCGTTCTCCCTGACGTCATAACGACGTGGCCGCGAGAACGAGAGCTCGAGAGAGCGTTCTCTGTGGGCCAACTGTGGCACGGCCGAAATCAACCATTTGAAGGGTGGAAAAAGGTCCTTGCTCGTAACTGCATTTACAGTATTTTTAAGGCGCTGCCTGTCAAAACCCTAAACAGAACGCAGAGCTTTAGCTGCACAGTCGTCTTTATAAATTAAAACATTATTTACTTAAGTTCTTTGAAGTATTTATATACGTACATCCTATGATCGAGCTTTGATACAGCTACATTACATTCAAGTTGTTCGGAATGGTTTTGTTAACAAACTTTATGGGCCTGTTAAAAATCCAAATGCAAATGAACATCTTCGTCACTGTTTGACCACTGGTTTTCGACATTTCCGTTAGTGATGTGCGAGCGAGTCATCATTGGATACATGCGCAGACGAAGAAAACTGGTCGAAACCCATCTATTTTGTCTGCAATGTAATGTCTACAAAGTGAAATCAGCACAATTTAAATTTAATGTTAATATTTTTGAAGTCCAGCTTTTTAAAACCATACTAGAAAAGTTTATACGATGTGTTCTTGAAGTTACCGATCAGGCCTACTGTTATTTTAAGATGTCAAGTTATTCGTGCGGGTCGTACAGAGTAAAAATAAATTTTCTGTGTCTAGGGACAGAAAATATTGGTTTTTATACATTCTGTTGCACTCATTGGTGTATTCAGTCACATTACTCTATAGTATTTTCATCACCCGCATAAGAAGGCAAAGAAATTCACAACATAAAAAATTATTACTTTTTTCAAAAGGAGATTATGCGCGCATGGGGCTTTAATTAATACGAAACACGTTTATTGAAGTGTACTATCTTTCGGAAGCCAGCGTAGAAAATAAAAGAAAGATAAATAGTAGATAACTGTTTTTTTCCCTCTTCAACTTTATAGGCAAGTATATTGCCAGTGGTGCGTTTTCTGAGCGTTATATCTTGAGTCCTAGTGAAATGTGCACATTTATGGATCGCCGGAGTGATGCATTTCTGTCAACCTCCATGTTACGCCTTTAAAGTTTATATTTCATTGCGGCGCAAGAAATTATGCCAAAGGCATACGTTTGCGGAAATACCTATTCAGTCAGAATTAATAGTTATCAAAATCGCCTATTGCTAAAATGTTATTAAAATGTATTTCTATTGGTGACACGTAACGAGAAATTTTTGTTTGCTTCAAGTAGTGTAGGAAATTAATGGTACTATATTTCTCCCCCTCCCCCACGTAAATATAGATTGCTCTTTAGCAGTGAAGATTGACGGCGGGGCTGTGAAAACAGTAAACGCTGGAATCACTCGACGGTCCAGAGATTATTCCAGAGTTTGAAGTGCCACCGAAATAAAGGTTATTTCCACTTATTTTCTGTGAATTCCACTGTTTTAACTGGGTCCCAGTGGAATCAACTTATCTGCCAGTCGGTGGCGTCTTGTTAAATCAGTTCGCTGCTATGAGCATTTCAGTGGTTGAAATCACCCATCCAGATATGAGTGTGTAGTTATTCATGGAGAGACTGAAGAGGACGTGACCTGGTTATAACGGGTCGAGAACCACGCGGACACGTACCCGGTGATCATCATTTCCGACATGCCGCAGGTGTGACTAGAATCATCACCGGTTCGACTTCCTCGCCACGTAGGCGCGAAGCCTTAACGATCACGGTCACCGAGGACTCCCATAATCACTGGGTAATTAGGCAATGAGAATCATGGGTGGAGCAATTGGTCAATTAAATATATTGTAAGAAAGGATAGGAGGGGGTCAGTCGTCTGCTGGACTCGGTGCTGGGTACGGCACCAGCAATGTAAAACGAATGACAAACGAAAAAACCAAGATGGCGGTCGAACGAATGTGAGAACAAACTCCATTAATGTATGAACAAATGATAAACGAAAAAAAAAACAATATGGCGGACGATGGCAGTGACGCCCACCAAGATGGCGGACTGCACCGACTAAGTTGGTGGACGGCTGCACCTACCAATATGGTGAACTGCACCGACCAAAATGGCGGACGGTGGCTGTGACGCCTACCAAGATGGTGGACTGCACCTACCAAGATGGCGGAATGAGTATTTTGGGAGGGAGTGTGGGAGACCTCTGGAAAGTTAAATTTTTTTATATACCTTTTAAAATAATTTTTAAATATTTTTAAACCAATATTTAAATTAATTGTTTGGATTTTTTCTGGGCTTTTCAAGGTCAAAGGTCACCGGTGCCTATGCCAGGGTCAAGGTCACCTGGTTTAAAGATGGCCGCCGGCTGACCGGAATGACAGCACAAACAGCTACGACGCTCTGGTCCCAGGTCCCGATGTGCCAAAGTCCCCATAATCCCTTTACTAACGCTGTTTATAAAATTCTTATTATTAAATTACAGTGTTTCCTACAAATACCGTAAATTTATAGAAAATGTAATACAAAAAATTAAAACTAATTTTTAACCGAATTCTGAATTACCTAGTTATTCCTCATTGCAATAAAATATTTATAGGAATGACCAAATGGGTCACTGACTTGCTGATGGGAAATTTGTTCTTGTTAATTTGCAATACTGTATAACTAAAGGTTTGGTTACATTGAAATTGTTATAGTGTTTTATATTAGTGGAAGGTTACGATCTATGACTGTCACACTTTATAGTGTCATTCCTGTGGTAAGAACTATTTAGTTATTATTACTTCAATGTGCTATTTTGAACTTACATAATCTTATGAAAGTACTGTTTACAATATATGTGGGCTCATGAGCGTACGGATTGACATGTACATTTCAAACAAATAACTTGGAATGTTATCATTCCTCTGAAGCCATTTCTCTGGATTTAAGATGACAAAGGAATGATTTCACAAAGTGTAGAAATCAAACCATATTTTGTTTTTTTAGCTACTAAACTGCGAGATATATACCCTAAACTCAAACATTTCACGTGTATTTATTTCGAGTCTTTGACATTAGGAAGGTGTACCAGATTACATAGGTGGCGTACGCAAACGAACAGCGACGGACTTGTTGCCGAAGGAAAGTACGCGACAAATTTGGAATATTTCTTTAAAGGAGTGGCACAAGACATGAACGGTGCAAAGTTTTTGCGATGTTGCAGAGAAGTCAGTTGAAGAGTTCTCTACTAAAATCGACCAAACTAAAACAAAACTTTTCCCCGCGTCAATTAAGTGTAGGGTGTAAGGCACGTAGTTAAAAACGAAATCCACGATGTTGTTTTGCATTTTCGTGAGCTTGGTCCGTTCGTGGAGGATTGTGTTAAAAATAATATGTGATCTCGTTTACACAGATGACGATGTTGAAAGGACGTATACCAGAATATTATTATTTTTGTGCAGCTGACATTAAACGCGGACCTTATGTTGCAGTGGAAATAAAGGAGCCAATAATACCATGAGGAGATAGAGATTCGATGCGCCATATCGGTATGTAGATGTAGTTCAAGATGTTGTAGACGATGGTGAAGTGAAAGTGGCATTTCTGCGAATGCGTAAATTACAAAATGTCGCGCAAGTTTTTAGACTGGATGGAAAATTACGTTTCTTATGTTAATTTTGAACAAATTTTTCCAGCGTTACGGCAACACAAAGGTGTTGCCGTAACGTATTTATTAGTGTGTACTACAAGTTCAGGTCTAAAGTTCGTATACATATTTGAACTAGCGTGAAATAAATTGCTGTCCATTTCCTGTGCAGCTAACATGATCGTTATACTATTTAATATGAATCCTTAATGTTCTGTAATTAAAAATGCAATATATTATTGCATCAATACTGTGCACACTATTCAAACTGCGTTAGGAAACTACAATTATATAATCAACATTTAACATTTTTTTTCCCTAAACATTTTCAAGTACGTTAATTATGTAGTTTGTAAATATAAGAAGGTCTATGTTGATTGTTCAAATATGCATGTAACTGAAGAATGCAGAGTAAGTCCCTTAGAAATTGGAACAAAATAAAGCATTATTTGTCTGAATTAAAAGTTTCTAATCATTCGTGTGGCGTTAACATCAGTCCCCCTCCCCGAGTACTCATTTTCCAAATATATACTTCATGAAACCACCAAACTGGAAACTTTTAATGATACTTTGTTACATTGCATAAGAAACGTAGGATTCCATTAAGTTCACATTTGATCAAACTCAGTATTTATTATTTTTTTCTCCACTATATATGAAGCCCAAACACAATACACGGAACCAGAAGTAAATAAAACACTTTAACAAAGACGCAATACTGCAAAAAAATTGCGCCTTTGTGAAATCCTCTGTACTTCGGTGAATCACACGTCTCTGATGCGCTTCTCGCAAGTTCATTCAAATGATTCGCTAGCACAGTCCATTCACGGTTACTTCAAACTTTTCTGAAGCCCTGCTGAAGTTCTACTTCGAGGATATTCCTCCGCCTCATTCAAACAAAGCTAAACCAAGTCTAGAAATTTACACCAAAGGGACAACGCACTGCATTCGTGCGCATCCAGAGTAATAATATTTTCTATGAGAACTATTTCTTACTAGGCATTGCAAACACACATAATTTTATTTCTGTTTTTATTCATATTAATTATAAATTAAATATTACAATTTATATATTTATAGATAAAATATAAGTAAAAGATCAGTTTTACCAAATATGAGGTACTTTAATATCAACATAAGTATAAATCGCTTGTGGTACATAACATGTTTAGGAAACGACCAAGTGCGTCATATATGGGGTGATATTCCAAAGGTTTGTTTCAAAAAGCGCGAAGAAACCGCGAATAGAACTATACCAAATAAAGCGTGGATGAAATTTGGCGACCATCTTTGAGGGTGTTTGTGAAAATGTAAATGCTCTGCAATAATAAAAATCAAATTGTTTCATTGAAAACAAAGTAATGGCACATAAGGATAATTCAACATGGCGAGTGAGACAGCCTCCATTTTTTTTTGTACTTTCAAGTTTATAATCACAGGGCAGCTTCTCGGAAACAATTTGTGCGTCGACGGCGGTGGCAACCCTGCCGGGTCGGTGAGGTCCCCGAACGCATGATTCTCATTAAAAAGAAGATAATCTGTCCTGCAATTGGTCCCCGCCCCCCACCCCCATCACCCGTTCCCCGCNATGCGACACACGAGGCCACGCCGTCCCATTCCTTTAGAGCTTTATGTGGAAAATCTGCGCCCTCGTGTCCTTTCCCGCGCTGGATGCGCCCCGGTTTAATTGCACGTTCCCGAGAATGGTCCGCGATTAGAGGCCGCGGTCATTTCTATGCCTATGCTGATCCTAGTTCTCGTTCTGAAGAAGTAGAAGAATAAATCTTTGCCCACGTTGATCGCACGAAGAAGCAGGAGAAAGTTATTGCTGGCCGCAGCAGCCAAAAATTAAATTTCTCTAAATTCACAATATTGATTGCAGTATTGGTAATTTCGAATTTCAAGGTTATGCCAGATTTTGAATTTAAAAAAAAAAATATTTTTTTGAGCTGTGACGAAAATAGCAAAGCCTTGCATATTTTAGCGTTATTTTAGTTGAATTTTTGCTCAGAGATTTTAATTCTATAGATAAATGAGAGTGAGTTATGAGGGGGTGTGGGGAGCAGGAATTGGTTGGGGGTGATTTAAAGTAATTATTACAACATTAAATAACTGTATTTTTATATGCTATAGTCTGTTCACGATTTCTTCACACTTTTTAAAACAAACATTTGAAAAATCACCCCATGTATGACGTGTTTGGTTTTTCCTAAACATGTCATTTATCACATGTGTTTATATAGGGATGAGTCGGGACGGAGTGCGTTAGTTTCGGAAGGTGATTCCTCACGGGAAACAAAGCAGAAATGTATTTGGCCATTTTGCGATTAAGCGAGGATTGTGGCCGCTACGTGCCACAGAAAATCGAATTTCAAATTACATTTCGTCAAGTATTTCCGAAACCATTTGAGACTAAGCAACACAATTTCGAACATGGAAGTCAGTTTCAGGTATACGAGCCCCTTAAGGGAACAGGTTTCTCGAATTGCAGCACTTTGAGTTGATTACAGTTGGAAATTAGCAACGCCGAGAGTTCGAAAATCGCAATGCAATTAAGTTGTGTTGCCTGTTCTGTGTCCTTGAGGGGGCTTCGCAGACTTCTCGCGGTAGATTATCCGCATGCAACACTTTGCCGCATTTCGTAACCGATTTCGAAATGCCTTCTCCGTGACTGAGGCTGACGTGCATGTATCATTCCTCACACCGAGAGGTTCCGCAGAGGCGTGTTTCATATACTTGGACATGATGCAAGTATTAAGGCGCCTGTCTCATTTCGCACTTCACGTCGTACTAGAACCTGCACTGGGACAATATGCTCTTTGAGAGGTCGTGGGCGCATTTGTCGACATAACCAAATGCGCAGTAAGTTACCTTGTACACTGAGAGAAGTGTTTGTTCCAGTAAACCAAATAATGGTTTTGTGTAGGGCCAAAAATTATGTTTAGTCGCCCCAACAAAACAAAACTTGAAAAGCAACAAATTTAATTTGGTTTATCTAACAAATTCGAACTCGTGACTAAACAAAACCTCTGTGTTAGGCCAGAAGTAATTGGACTGTCAACAAAATATTTAATTTAATCAACTGAACATATATGTTTGACCTTTGTCCGAAAATGCAGCTGGAGAGTTTGTATCTCGGTAAACAAATGTTCTGGAAATACGAATTTTTGGCAGAAAAGGTAAAAAACAATTATCTATGCCCTATGTTACTACTTTTATCGTATTAAGTGCATTAACGAAGGAAAAAATTCGTGAAAATGGTTAAATATTGCATTTTTAAATCTTGCATATGCAGTTTCCTTAAGCGGCAAGAGAAAATTACAAAAACACGGCCGTAGTTTAAATCTGTGGGCTTTCATCGCGTGTAATAAATTCCCACTGTTACAGATCTGATTCGCACAGTACAGGACCACGACGGAAACACTTGCACGCCTTGCGCGTAGGGGCGACGAGGCACTAGGCGTGCGTGTTAATGTCGTCCGTATCGCTCCATCGCTCCTTGATCTTGGAAAGCGCAGCTGTGTACTCCTCCTAAGGTGGCCGCCTGGTTGAAGGAATTTTACACGTCTGACGCCTAAAAGCGTGGGAGCGCTAGGGGCGACCGAGACATGCGCATAAACTCTCTCGTCGCCTCAACGCGCAAAGCACTGAATTGGCGCGCAGTCTTGCCGTCGATAACGCGCCTCTATGAGACATCCTGCGGAGACCCTTACCATTTTATGACGTAATAATAAAAATAAGGGTTTGATGCTCGTCCCTATTCCTTTTTTTAAATGTTTTGTACCGGAATGTTCGTACCTAGAAATGATCGTGAAAACACCCGTTCGAGCCACTTTCACTATCACAAAAAACATGCTTTTAGAGAGAAGTGGAGGAACTGAAAAACTTAAACAGACGCGTAACGTTTCTGAAATGCTGTTCGTAAGCAAAGTTCCCGGTGGAACCGGCGCTGGCCTCACCAAACCTCTCCTCCAGGTGGCCGATATCTATTAAAAGGTCATACCTGGAGCACTTCTTTCTACTTTTACGTTATCTCCCTCAAGCTAGATCTAAATCGGCTCTTTTTGTTCGCAGGGCACCACCGGGAACTTTGAATTTTGAAACCCGTCATGCTGATCGAAATGAAGTTAAAACACAAAACTACGTTTACATATACACGTACCGCGCTCGCGCTTGTGCTTCTTTCACGGCTATTCGTAAGCAGACCTCACTCAGGCACGTTGGACGGTTTATTAATTAAACGTTTTCTGCTGGAGCTGTGCATACCGTTCGGCGGCCTAACCAGGGACCAACAGAGGGTCACGCCGGGTACGTTTTATTCGCGCGAGACGAGACACGCCCCGGCTCGTGTTCAGAGTCGACGGAGAGCCCCGTCCTTCTTCAGCCGACCTCCTGTTAACGAGGCGGCGGCTATCCGGGTGAAAGCTACCGGATTACCGAGAGCCAGACCCCGGGGTCTTGAACCCGCTGGTTACCTCTAAATTGTGTTTTCTCCTTCTCCGGGAGGAGGGGGGGGGTGGCGTGTTCGTGCGTTAGCCCCAGACCGAGCCGCCGACCGCAGTGCCATCTGCCGTCTGCGGTCGTCTCACCGTGGGGCCAGTTCCCCCAGGGAGTCTTCGCCCGATGTGGTTTTTGGTGATGGTCAGGGGGAAAGGGGTTGGTTAACCGCTGGAAATCTCCGCAGTCGCGCATTTTGCGACCGTGTTGGGGCGTAGCCCCCGCCTGGAGGCGCTCGACGGGACAACCGAAGTGTCTCGCCTCGACGACGATCATCGAAGGGTGCTTCGGCGGCCCACAGAGCCCTAAGGCGTTTGAGGGAAGCCGTGGGGAACCCTATTCGGTCACCTAATGTCCTTCCCCCCCCCCCC